>CM053141.1:68775832-69110832 GCA_028571685.1 Heterohyrax brucei | reverse complement strand
AGCAAGTCAACTCTGGCATAACTCATACCACCATAAAATACAGTGATCTCTGTTATTTCTGAAGCAAAGCCGTATCAGTGGTGAATATACACATTGCTGTCGAGTTGACTCTGAGTCACGGCAACCATACAGGACAGAACAGAACTGCACCAAAGGGGTTCCAAAGAGCACCTGATAGAGTTGAGCCGCCGACCGTTGGGTAGGAGCTGTAGTTGTAACCATTATGCCACTAAGGTTTCCATGATAAATAGAGACACATCGAATTATACTGTGGTTTTTTGTGGCCCTTATTCTTTAGTAGAATGAACATTAATTAATGTGCTGATAACTGCAGATTCATTACAAAGAATAATATTTGGCCATTACTTATTGATAAAGAACTTCTGGTGAGTAATTCGAGTATGAGAATATTTTCTATCAGTACTGCAATTGTGTAGAATATAGTTTTGAGCTCAGTGTGTGGGAGAATATAGTTTTGAGCTCAGACAGTTGTGGAGTGATTTTTTCTCTGGCTAGGCCTTAGTGACCACTGAAGTTCTCTCTATCCTTCTGAGAACAAGAAATTAGTTCCTGTGTCCCATGAAAAACTGAGGCTTACTCTGTATTTAAATGATATGTCTAGCTTTCATGAAGTCTAGACCCCAAGACATTTGATGAAATGTTATAGGGAAAAATATTATTTGAAATATTGTTTTTTATTAATTATGTAGTTGTCATGGGGCAGAAGTTATAAAAACTGTAATGTTGAGGAGGATTGCCAAGAATTCAGTCAAACATCTAATGTATTGAGAAAGCTATCTAATATATCCAAACTGTACAAAAACAAATAGTTTTAGGAAGAGATCTTAAAAGTGTTCACATTTGTTAGGGATACATATTAAAATATTTACAAGTGAAATGACAGGATATCTAAGACTGAGTTTTAAAAGAAGGGAGACAAAAAACAAAAGATGAATCAAGGGTAGCCAAATTTTGAATTTTATAATAGTGTGTGTGTGTTTGTACACAGCAGATCATATACCCATTCAACAGTTATTATATATAGTTCAGTAATATTGCTTACATTCTTCATGTTGTGTCACAATCCATGGTGACGCATTGTAACAACCACTGAGTCAGACTCACTGCCCCATAAACTGCTCATCTGTGTTTTAGAGTTACTATTGTCAATTTGATGTGATGAGGATAATTCTGTAAAAGAAGTCATTGTTCAAGACATTCTTTACTAATTCAGCCAAACGTTTAGTTTGAAGATGACTTCAGGGGATAGTTTCCCTGTCTAAAAAATTGTCTCAGAACAGGAAATTCAAGAGTTCTTCTATATTCAATGGACCCACTAAGTCTGAATTATATTAGAAGTTCTAAATTCTGTAACATGTTTTCCTCTCTTCTGATCAGGACCCATCTGTTGATCAGAATGTTCCAGAATGGTAGCTGGGCCCCATCCAATTCTTTTGGTCTCACGACAAAGGAGGCAGTAGTTCATAGAAACAGCTAGACCTTCAGTCCAGTTCCTTCTTTGGTTCTTGTGTCTCCTAGTACTCCAGGAGAATAGTGGCCGATTATCTTGCATTGCCAGTCACAAGCATTTAAAACCCAAGGCACTACTCACTGAACCGGGTGGTACATGAGAAACTTTAAAAACTGTTAGACCAGTTGGGTAGACAGTCCCATGAAGCCATGCCCCAAAGCCTTCAAACTAAGAGAACTACGCTCATGAGGTATTTGGTTGTACTGAAGTAGTATGAACAACTGCATCCTTCTTTTGGTTGTTATTGTTGTAAAGTTATATATAACACAAGATTTGTCACCTTTTTGTCTTGGTGTACAATTTAGTAATGTCAGTTGTATTAGTCAAGTTGTGTAACCATTACCCTCAAGTGATGCCAATTTTCTTAAATTTTATAATCTGGATGTTAAGCATATGAAGGTTGATTATGCTATTTTCTCTCCCATTGCATGTGTTTGACATTTTTCACAAAAATGAATAGGCCTTATGATCATACGTCTTTTACGTGTGGTTTAACTCATTTATTAATTGTGACTAATATTGAGGGAACATAAACATTAAAAGTTATATCAAAAGCTGTAGAGGTATACTAGTCTTGCTTTTGGAAATTAGTATCAGTGATCTGTCTTACCCAAAGGGATATATTTCTATAGAGATTGGTTGGAGATGGAATTTTTTATAAAGGAGAAATGTAGCAAGATTTCATGGTAAAATTGTAAATTGGGTTACTTGTGTTACGAATCGCTTACCACTTTTTTTGTGTGTGTTAAAACTTCCCTTCTTCTGCCATAAGTATCTGTTGTTTTTGTTGTTGTTAACTGCCACTGAGTCAACCCTTGGCGGCTGAGGATCCCATGCATGACAGACTAGAACTGCTCTGTAGGATTTTCTTGGCTATAATCTTTGCAGATGTAGATCACCGGGCCTTTCTTCTACAGAGAAGTCGAGTGGATCCAAGTCTCCAACCATCTGGCTAGCAACCCACTGCAACTGCTTGTGCCACCCAGACTTCGTATAAAAACCTTTCACCCTGAGTCAGTTCTGCCTCAAAGCCTTCTTATAAACACTGTAAATGGTGTTATTAAAAAATTTCAACATGGGTTTCAACTATGTAAAAAAACAGTTGATTTTTGTACACTGAACTTGTAACTTGCGATTGTCTTAAATTTACAAGTTCTAGCAGCATTTTTTGCATGTGTAGATTTCTTAGGATAGTCTTTATCCATGATTATGACACCTGTAAAGAAAACAGTTTCATTTCTCCCTTTTAATTTGCAAGTCTTTAATCTTAGCTTTTTCATAAATGCCCTCTATCACATTGAGGAAGTTCTGTTCTGCTCTTAGTTTTTTTAGTTTTTGATTATGAAAGAGTTCGGGATTTTTCTGCATCTATTTCATTTATGCCAACTGCTCTTACATCTATTGAGATAATTGTGTGGTTTTTGTCCTTTTCTTTCTATATGATATATTACATTAATTGACTTTCAGTTGTTAAAATTAATCTTTCATTTCTGGGAAAGGTCACACTTAATCTTGATGTATTGCCCTTTCGATAAATTGCTAGAGTCCATTTGCTAAAATTTTGTTCAGGAGTTTCCCATTTGTATTCATGAGGGTTATTACAGTTTTCTAATGTCGTTGTCTAGATTTAATATCAGAGTAATTTTGGTCTCAAAATGAGCTGAAAAATGTTCAGCGTTTCTGAAAGATTGTATAAGGTTGATGTTTTGTCTCCTTTTGGTGAGAATTCACCAATGAAGCCATCTGTGCCTGCAGTTTTCTTTGTGTGTAGGTTTTTTTTTTTTAAACAAGTCATTGATATTTCTTATTAGTAATAAAGATAGAAGGTGGCTTACATTTTCTAATTATTTTAGAGTCATTTTGTGATAACTGTGTCTTTCAAAGTATGGCCCATTTTGGCTAAACTGTCAAATGTATTAGCATAGTTATTCCTAATATTGCCCTATTTTTTTTTAACACCTGTCAGATAGGCTGGCTGGCCACATAGGTAATGTTGTTTCTTCATTCATTCTGTATATTTTTAAATTGTAACTTTGTTTGTTTTTGATCAATTAGGCTACAAGTTTATCAATTATATTGTTACCTTGAGAAAAAAAAAAGAAAGAAAAAACAGCTTTTGGTTTCATTTATTTTCTCTATTGTTTGTTCATTTTCTATTTTATTGATCTACTTTTCATTATTTCCTTCCTTTTACTTGGGGATTAATTTGCTCTTTGTCTGTCCTCTTAGGTAGAAGATTAGTGCACTGATTTGGGGCCTCTCTTCATTCATAAAGCTATAAATTTCTTTCTAAGCATTACCTTAGCAGCATCTCACAAGTTTTGTTATGCTGTTTTCATTTCATTCAGCTCAAAATATAATTTTGTGACTTCTTTGAGTGTGATCAGGTAACATAGTTTTATTTTTGATACAAGAGACAAGGAAATACTTTATATATTGAAAAAAGGGTTAATTCATCAAGAAGGTATAACAACTATATGTATAATTATATATAACAGCAGAGGCCCCCATAAAACAAATAGTGACAGAATTGAAGGGAGAAATAGTTCTACAATAATGGTAAGAGACTTCAGTACACTGCTCTCCAAAATGGATAGAAGCATACAGACATGAAGAAGATAGGGGACTTGGACAGTACTATAAACCATGTGAACATAATGTACATAGAAAACTCCAGCCAGCAACAGCAACATGCACACTGTTAAGTGTACAAGGCTTATTCTCCAGGACTCTTAGTTTCTAGTGCTGCTGTAAGAGAAATACTGTAAGTGGATAGCTTCAACAAAGGATAGCTTCAACATAGTCTAGTAGGTCAGAAATCCAAATGCAGGGCATCAGACCAGACAAGTTGTGGAATGACATCAAAGACATCATCCATGAAGAAACCAAGAGGTCATTGAAAAGACAAGAAAGAAAAAAAAGACCAAATAGGATGTCAGAAGACACTGAAATTTGCTCTTAAATGTCAAGTAGCCAAAGCAAAAGGAAGGAATGACAAAGTAAAAGAACTGAACAGAAGATTTCAATGGGCAGCTTAAGAAGACAAAATAAAGTATTATAATGACATATGCAAAGAGCTGGAAGTAGAAAACCAAAAGAGAAGAACACGCCCTACATTTCTCAAGCTGAAAGAACTGAAATAAAAATTGAAGACTAGAGTTGCAGTAGTGACAGATTCTATACTCAAGAACCGTCAAAAGAAGATGGAAAGAATACAGAGTCATTATATCAGAGAGAACTGGTTTATATTCAACCATTTCAAGAGGCATCATATCAGATCGGACAATTAAGTCTGTGAACTTAATTTTCAAAGTGCTACATACCTAATTGGCTGAATGTCACCAAACGGTCACCTTTGAAGTACTCCCCTTGGGAAGCTATGCACTGGCACCAGTGCCCAATCCACCCTTCAGAGCAATTTTGGAACTTTTTTTCTGGAATGGCCGTCAGAGCTATCATCATCTTACCCTTGATGTCCTGAATATCATCAAAATGTCTTCCTTTCAATATTTCCTTTATTTTCAGGTAAAGAAAAGTCACTGGGGGCCAGATCAAGAGAGTAAGGAGGGTGTTCCAATAGAGTTATTTGTTTACTGGTTAAATACTCCCCCACAGACAACTATACAATTAAATTTACAAACTTGCCATGGTGCTACCATACACAATGGCCATTCCAGAAAGAATTCCAAAAATGCTTTGAAGGATGGTGTCAGTGCATAGCTTCCCAAGGGGAGTACTTCAGAAGTGACCGTGTAGTGACATTCAGCCAATGAGGTATACAGCACTTAGAACAATTAAGTTCACAGACTTAATTGTCAACTTCCACATTTGTCCGGTTTTCTTGTCCCTTCTTGCCGTCTCGTCTTTGCTTTTGGGCAGGTGTTGTGCATTTGGTCAGTATACTTGGTTGGACTAAGAAGCATATTGCTCTTGTGCATTATTGTTTGTTTTGCAGGCCTATCTAATCCTTGGCCGAAAGGTGGACTTCAAGAGTGACTTTGGTTCTGAGTCAGCAAGGTTTCCTGGGGCCATAGTTTCAGGGCTTTTCTCCAGTCTCTGTTAGACTAGTAAATCTGGTATTTTTTTGTGAATTTGGATTTTTGTTGTACATTTTTCTCTCTATCTGTCCAGGATTGTCTACTGTGATCCCTGTCAGAGGGGTCAGTAGTGGTAGCTAGGCCCAATCTAGTTCTTCTGGGCTAAGGGTGGTGGGTGGGTGGGGGCTGTGGTTCAGGTGGCCAGTTATTTAGTCCTTTGAGCTACTATTTTCCTTGTGTTTTTAGTTTTCTTCTTTCTTCTTTGCTTCAGACAGGCTGAGACTGATAGGTATGTCTTAGATGCCCACCTTGCAAGCTATTAAACCCAAGCTGGTATTCACCCAAGTAGGATGTAGACCATTTTCTTTATGAACTATACCAGTTGACCTTGATGTCTTCTAAGACAATGGTCCTCAGCCTTTCAGCTGTGTCCCTTAAGGTATTTGTATGTATCTAGGAAGCTTCTGGGACTTTGCCTTGGTCAAGTTGTGCTGAATTCTCCTGTATGTATATTGTCTTTCTTTTTGCGAAAGCTAACAGTTATCTACACTATTTAGTGATTTCTCCTCCCCAACCCTTCCCTCCTTTGTAACCATCAGAAATTAGTCTTTTTTTTTTTTTTTTTCCTGAGTATAAGCCCATTCTTGGGTTTTTATAATAATGGTCTCATGTAATACTTTACCTGTTGTAATTGACTTATTTCAGCCAACATAATGCCCTCCAGATTCACCCACAGTTGTGATGTTTTGCAGATTCATCATTGTTCTTTATAATTGCATAATATTCCATCGTGTGTATATATCACTGTTTGTTTATGCATTCATCAGCTGATGAACATTTAGGTTGTTTCCATCTTTTTACTAGTATGGCTACTACAGTGAACATGGATGTTTGTCTGTTTACATAATGGCTGTTAGTTCTCTAGGATATAATCCTCACAGTGGAATTGCTGAATCACATGTATTTCTATTTTTAGCTTTTTAATTGAAATTTTGTTTTTATTGTGATTAAGTGACCATTTATAATCCAAGTCGGTTTGCCATGTAAAACCCCCAACACATGCCTTATTTCTAGCTTTTTTAAAAGTTTCCCTAGTGCTTATATCATCTTACCTTCCCGCCAGCAGTGCACAGGAGTTCTAATCTCCCTGCAACCTCTCTGACATTTGTTATTGTCTGTCGTTTTGGTTAGTGCCAATAATATTGGGATGAAATGGTATCTCATTGTAGTTTTAATTTGCATTTTTATAACGGCTAATGATTACAAGTATTTCCTCATGTGTCTGTTAGCCATCGGAATGTCTTTGGTGAAGTGTCTGTTCGTGTCCTGTTCCCATTTTTAAATTGGATCATTTGTCTTTTTATTGTTTAGATGTCGAAGTTGTCTATAGATTTTAAAGACTAGACCCTTGTCAGATGTTTCATTGCCACAATTTTTTTACCAGCTTATAGATTCTGTTTTTTTGGTGAAGTGTTTTGCTGATCATAAGTGTTCTCAGTCATCTAGCTTATCTTTTGGTGTTTGTGCATCGTTACTTATAGTTTGTATTATATTTAAGCCATATATTAAAGTTCCTAATATTGTCCCTGTTTTTTCTTCCATGATCTTTATCATTTTAGGTTTTGTATCCAGGTCTCTGATCCATTTTGAGTTAGTTTTTGGTATATGGTGAGAGGAATGCTTCCTGTTTCATTTTTTTACAGACTGCAAAAGCTGTGTAGGGGCACTGTCTGACCTCCTATAACTCCACAAGGGAGAAAGAGAACCAAGATCAAAAGCTCAATGCTGACTCTCGTGAAGTGGAGGCCAGATAAGCCTCCTCTCTCCACCGTCTTTACTAATCTTGATGTTTACTGTCCCTTACACAGCACTCTCTACTTCTCTGCTGGGTTCAATAATTCCTTGCAGTGGCTGTACAGAACTCCAGAACCATACTTAAGATAATGTGGTTTATTGTAAGGGAAGTTAACAGTTGTGATTCAGTCTCATGGACACTAAGTATGCAACTCTTCCATCACAACAACCTCTTCCTAACGGTATTCGTAGAAATGCCTCTGCCTGGCTCTAGGCCTCTTCCTAAAGATACTCAGCTTTCTCTCCTCGTGAGCCAGAAAACCATCTGATGCTGCTGGATCTCTGCTGCGAGGTCTCACCTGCCAGCACTTCTCGCCATCTTCATGGTCACAGAGGGAAACACTACTCGGTCCTGCATCATTCTCAGAATCCTTGTTGTGCTTGAGTAACCACTGTATCAGTCAGTCTTCTTGAGGATCTTCTTTTCTTGCTGACTCTTTACCAACCCTTTGATGCTACTATGAATATTGAATTCTGGGCATCTATTAAAGATGATCTGAAGTATATGCTTCATTAAAATATTATATATAGTCATTTTTAGATACTTGGGGAACTGATAAAGTAATTATAGAATTTCTTTCAGTTTTATAGTAATATTTGCTTTTATGTGAAATCAAATGAGAAATATCTGATATACAAAGTTACAGGTGTAATGAATTTGGGAGTTTCTAATTTAATTTTAAAATCATATTTCTAACATGACATTTGAGAGTATGCCTAAATGTGTGTGGAGTAGACTAGTGCATTATGTAATGTCTTGAGTGATGGGGGTGCAGAAAACCCTACTAGTATTACTTTTTAACTCAGTGTTTTCTAATATTCAACTGTATTGTTTTAATTCTTCTCTGATATTTGTATTAGGCATTAAATATGTAATATACTAATATACATATTTCTTAATATGTACTACATAGTTATGTATGTAGTATTGTATACTATTGTTATGATGTATGTATTGCATATTATGTTGTATTATGTATTATGATATATATAATAAATGTATGATATGTATAATAAGCACATGATCATTTTTATACATATCTTCCATGATGCTGTCTTCTGCAGACACTAAAGTTTGGCACGTACATTTCCAGTTCGTATTTTTATGTCTTAGTTATCTTAGTGTTATGATAACAGAAATAGCACAAGTGAATGGCTTTGACAACAGCAACAAAAAATTATTTTCTCACAGTTTAGAAGGTTAATAATCTGAATTCAGGGTGCTGGTTCTAGGCAAAGGCTTTTTCTGTCAGTTCTAAAAAAGCTCCTCATTTCTTTTTAGCTCTGTTTCTCAAGTCCTTGCTGCTGATGTGAGGTAACATCTGTCTTCCTCATGTTGGCTTGGTTCCTTGTGCCCAGTCTCCTTGTTTTATATCTCAGAAATGATTGAATTAAAACATAGCCTTCACTAATACTCATAGTTAACATAACAAAGAACACCTATTCTCAAATGGGATTGTGACCGTAGATATAAAACCCAAACCCATTGCCTTCTAGTCAATTTGAACTCATAATGACCTCATAGGTGTTAAGATTTGTGACACGTATTTGGGAGGAACACAAATCAATTTCATAACAATTTACATCTATAAACTTGTTTATAGATATGAGGTCATACTATATGCTTTGCCTTTTATTCTTTTTAACCTACTGTTGTGTTTGCATGTAGCTGGTATATTTGTGGATCTGTTTCTGAACTCTCATTCTATGCCATTTATTTGTCTATTCTTGTTTTAAATACTGTAACTTTAAAATGTATTTGATGTTTGATAACACCTTGTTTTGCATTTCCAAGATTATTTGGACCTGTTTTGTGCATTCCTTTCCAAAATTAATATGAAAAGTATTTATTATTACATTTCATAAAATTATATGTTGGAATTTTTGTGGGAGAGTATTAAACTTACTACCTATTTATTCAGATCTTTATTACATTCTTCAGTAAAAATTTGTTATTTTCCCATAACATTTATTTATTTGTGAGTATCTTTTTTGTTGTTATTTCTAAATTGTGGGTTAGTTTTGTATTTGCTGATTCGCTATTGTTTGAACCAGGGAGAAAGCAAATTTTTTTTGAAATGCTGATCTTATATCTAAACATCTAAACTTTTATGTTAGTGTCAGCAGTGAGTCTCTTGTATTTTGTAGGTAGGCAGTTGTAATTCCTTGAAATAATACATTATTTTGTCTCTTTCCATTGTTTGTACCTCTAGGTAGGTAGATCAGTCTACTTAGCTATCTACCTATGCATAGTGTTTTGGCTAGCACCTCTGATAAAATTTTAAATGGTATGGGTGACAGGGAAACCCTTGTGGTATAGGGATTAAGTGCTGTGTCTGCTAACCAAAAAGCCAGCAGTTCAAATCTGACAGATGCTTCTTGGAAACTCTATGGGGCAGTTCTACTCTGACTTCTAGAATTGCTATGAGTCAGACCCCACTAGACAGCAGTGGGGTTCTTTTTATTGATGACAGTGATTGTCCTTCCCTCAGTCTTGGTTCTAGGAATGTATTCCCATTAAATATAACTTGTTTCCTCTTACTTTTAAGTTTTCTAAGAATTTTTTTATTTTAAATGAGGAGTGGACATCTGTTGGGATAAAACTATCTAGATTCAAATCTGACCCTGCTACTTATCAGCACTGTGACCTTGGGTACATTGGTTCATTCTTCTGTGCATTAGTTTATTTAGCAATAAAATGAGATTTTGTGATAAATAAGAGAGTTATTATATGTAAACTTAGAACAGGGCCTGATACATAGTTAGCACTACGTTTTTCCCCTTTTCTTTCCTTTAATTTGTTAATGTATAGTTGATATGTTTGTTCATATATAATGTTTTACATAATAATTTTCCTAATTTTGAATCATTATTACTTTCTTAAGATAATCCCTTTTGGTATGTTGCTGTATTCAACTTGCTAATATTATATTTAGGATTTTTGCATCTGTCTTCCTCAGTGAAGTTGAGCACTAATTTTTATTTTCTGTGTAACTCATTGGAAACCTTGGTGGTGCAGTGGATGAAATAGTATAAGTCTGCTAACCAAAAGGTTGGCAGTTCAAATCCACCAGGCGGTACTTTGAAACTCTACGGAGCAGTTCCGCTCTGACCTGTAGATTCACTACGAGTCAGATCTGACTTGATGAAAATGAGTTTGATTTTTAAGCAACTCAAAATGGCATCATGGTTTGTCTAGCCTCACACATTGTTTTAATCTATTTCTTAGCTTGATCTTTCAAGGACCAAGATTAATGAGAACCCAAGCCCAATGCTTTTATAATTTTTTGACTTTTAGTACATATTTTGTAAAATACTGAATAAAATCAATAGACTAGATTTGGAGATGAATATTGCTAAATTTTGCTCACCTTACCACATTGCATGGTAACCAGTAGAAAAATTTAGTGTTTTGGGTGATTAAAGAGACTGTTTTTTTATGATGATGATGACTGAGTGAAAATGTACAATCCCATATAAATTTGCATGCCCACCTATGTGCAGCTCCTACTGCTCTCCTTGCCCGGTGACAGCAAGCTCCTCCTCTCTGTTCTATACATGTCATATCCTCCTAACAATCTCCTATCCCCTCCTCTTCACTTTCTCCCCCACCTCCAGTAAGACAGATGCATGAAGCCATAAAGTGCAGACATGACGTGGTCACTCTGTGTTGCCAAGTCCAATCCATTCCTGTCCAAAGAGTTGACCTCCATTATGATTTATGGACAGGGGCAGCATCAGGACCAGGGTCCATGCTCCCAGGGGAACCCCAAGGACCCTGGACCATCAATTGCGGTCTTTTAGTGGAGATCTCAGGGTGCACCACTTTGTATTCTCATGTTGCCGGTGAGACTTAACTTTGTGAGCCCCATCACGGCTATCACTTGTGGTGGCCGGGCACCATCTGGTTCTTCTGGTCACATGTTGATGTAGTCACCCACTCACATGGGTCTGTAAAGAGACTGCTTTTAAGGGACTTGAGATTTTTAAGAGTTTTATGAATCTTAATTTTGATATTCAAATGTTATGAACTGTTAAAAACTCCTTCCTTATTAGAAATAAATTTTCCAATAAATAATTAGAAATTCTAATTTTTCTTCTTGATTTCAATCCAGCCTTTTCTTGAATGTGGCTTGCCTTCAGAAGCGCTTTTATATGTAGTGGAAGTGATAGTAACTATCCACTCTTGAAAGCCATTTCATAGAGAAAATATGACTTTTACCTCCTTAACCTTTTTCAATCCAATGGTGCCCACACCATCCTGTTGACGCAAAGCTAACTATAATTAGAATATTCCCTACACTGCTTCATTTGTTAAGGACTTATCTTTTCCATCTTGTCCCCTACCAGTATCCTAGGTACTTCTTACAACTACTTTTGTATCACATTGGAGCTCTGGTGACACAGTGGTTAAGAGCTCAGCTGCTAACCAAATGGTCCGCAGTTCAAATCTACCAGCTGCTCCTTGAAAACCCAAGGGTACAGTTCTACTCTGTCCTATCAGGCCGCTAGGAGTTGGTTTTTGTTTTCTTCTTCTTCTTTTTTTTTTTTTTTTGGCTTCTATCACATTAAACATGATCTGTTCCTGTGACCTGTAACTGTATTACACAGTAACAACTAGACTAAAGAATCTTATGTGCTAAGAGAACGGGTTGCATTTCTTAGAAATTATTTGGGATTTGTGCGGCTGTTTTGAAGTGGAAGCAACATTTTAGCTGTAAACTCTGAGTACAAGAACAATGTCTAGTTTACAGTTTTATTAGTACTACTGAGTGCATGAGTTATTCAGAAAAAAAAGATGAAGACCAAAATCACATTTGCTGCAGTGCTAATACAATTTATCATCAAGGTTAGATTACTGATTATAAGTAAGTTGAAAGTTGAACTCTTATCTTTTCACCAAATTTGTGCCTTCTTTAATCTCAGTAAAGAGCATATTCCTCTTTCTTACCTGCACAGCCAATCCACTGCAATACCCTTGATAGTAGCTTTTAATGTAGATCTCAAGTCCGCTATCTTCTTTACTACTGTCACCTCTTCAGCCACCATAATCTCTTGAACAAAGCAATAGCCTTCTAATGAATCATTCTGTTATTCCCAATAATACCTTTTCCATATAGAAAGCTTTTTGAAATGTAAATCAAACTGTAACCTCCTCTCCTGTAACCTTAATTACTCCTTTGGCACATCGAAAAAAACTCCAAAACCTTATTTGCATGCCCTCTGTGATCTAATGTCTTCAACTTCAACTCCAGCAACTTTTCTCTCTGCTTCTTTTGCTCCAGATACATTGGCCTTTTTGTTTCTAAAGAGAATCAAGCTCTTTTCCTCTTTCTTTTGTTCACACATGCTGTTTTTTGGTTTTATAAAATGTTTTGTTGTGCTTTAGGTAAAAGTTTACAATCCAAGTCAATTTGTCATACAAACACATACATACTTTTTTGTAACTCTAGCTGCTCTTTCCACCCTGTGACAGCACACTCCTTTCCACCCTGTATTTCCCCTATCCATTCAGCCACCTCTTGTTCCACTCTGCCTTCTCATCTTTCTTCTGGGCAGGAGCTGCTCGGTTAGCCTCATGTATATGCATAAGCCAAAAAGTATACTCTTCCCCAGGATCATTTCGTGTCTTACTGTCTAGTTCTAATGTTTTCCTGAAGTGCTGGCTCCAGGAATGGTTTCAACTCTGGGCTAACAGACAATCTAGGAACCATGTGTTTTAGGGACCCTCCAGCCTGTCAGACCATCAAGCCTGGTCTTTTTGCACACCTATTTTTATTCTGTTATGTCAGGGACTCTATGTTGTATTTCCTGTTAGGGCAGTCATTGTTGGTGGCCAGGGCATTGTCTAGTTCTTCTGATCTCGTGCTGTTGTGCTCCCTGGATTGTATGGCCCTTTCTGTCTCTTAGCTCGTATTTTCCCTATGTCTTTGATGTTCTTCATTCTCCCTTGCTCCAGGTGGTTTGGGACCAGTTGGCACTTCTTAGATGGCCACTTGCTAGCTTTCAAGACCCAAGATGCCACTCACCAAAGTGGTATGCAGAACATTTTCTTAAAAAAACTTTGTTATGCCAATTTGACCGAGAGGTACCCAGAAACCATGGTCCCCAGACCCTTGCCCCTGCTACTCTGTCCTTTGAAGTGTTGAATTATGTTTAGGAATCATCCTAGCTTTTGGTTTATTCCAGCTGTGCTGGCCTCCCTTCTAGTGCATGATGTGCCTCACTTTATCTAATGCAATTCTGACAAATCAGTGATGTCACTTTTGCCTGGAACATTTTTCCATCCTACCCTGTCCTTCTCTTTGTTAATTCCTTCAGGTCTCAGCTTCACTGTGATTTCTTTCACAGTTTAATATTCTCTCTCATAGTAACATACACCTTTTTCCCCCATATAGCTTTTGTCATAATTTGTGATTGCATACTCATTTGTGTGTGTCTTTAATGACTGTATCACCAGACTAAAGCTCCTTGAGTGCCAACACTTTGCCTGTTTTTCAGCACTATGGAAACCCTTATGGTATAGTGGTGAAGTGCGACTGCTGCTAACCACAGGGTTGGCAGTATGAGTCTGCCAAGCCCTCCTTGGAAACTCTGTGGGACAGTTCTACTCTGTCCTGTAAGGTCACTATGAGTCAGGATTGACTTGATGGCAGTGGGTTTGGTTTTCGGTCTGGTTTTATGTAATCCATTATCTAGCAAATTGTCTGGCAGCTAGTACATGTTGGTTGAATGAATGAATGAAAATAAAAAGCAGGAGTAACGATGACTCAGAGGTTACAGTGTATTAGAAACATGGCACTTGTTAAATAGTGAGCAGTCTGTTTGGCTTTCTTGGTTGTGTAACAGTTGTAAGTTGATTTAGATGCATCAGTTTTTAGCATCTAAAGATGCTCATTTATTTCTTTGTATTTGATAACTCTTTAGAATTGTGATGTCACTGTGATAACTTTTTGAAGAAAACTTGTTATTTAGATTTCTATTTATAAAGTTTTCCTTGTTAAAATCATTGTGCATCATATATGTTGACTGTGTTGCTATTTTTTAATTTCTCCCTATTCGTATTAGATTTTGTTAACTCATCATAAAATATTTTTCAAATAATAATATTATTTTCATTAGAATGTTATCCCATATTGTCTTTTAATAAATATTAAATGTTGGTCAAGTCCAGCCAGATGCCCAGATACACATACACACACACACACACACACACACACACTCACATGGGTATATATATCTTGCATAGACACATATAAATACATTCTATAATAGTAACATAAAGAAGTTCTTTAGAAAACATTATTATAAAATAGTTATAAAATTAAATTACATTAGTAATTAAGCCTTTGCTACAATATGCACTAATGACATAAAATTAGATAAGACAAGCGGGATGATTATTGCATTATTTATCTGAAATTACCTGTGTCTCTGTGTGTGTGTTATAGAATAAAAACTCACTGAAGTAAGATTTAGTTCATATTAACTTTAGAAATTTTGGTAAGATTTTTGTTTCATTTTGAAATAAAGGAAGAAAATAAAGAAATATTTTTTTAGGCAAATACCATCATACTGACTGGTTGATATGAGTTTCAGATACCACAAGCTGATTCAAAGACATTCTGCCCGTAATACTTAGGAAGATTAGAATAGCAAAACTTTTTTTATTCCAGCCACCTTCCCTATCTTTGCCATACTATTACAGAAATTCTATCTTTCTCTCACTTTTTCCCTCTCTCTTTCTCT
Source organism: Heterohyrax brucei (assembly GCA_028571685.1). Lineage (NCBI taxonomy): Eukaryota > Metazoa > Chordata > Mammalia > Hyracoidea > Procaviidae > Heterohyrax > Heterohyrax brucei. The sequence continues at coordinate 69,095,661 of CM053141.1, read as the reverse complement.
CTCTCACACACAGACACACACACAGACACACACACAGACACACACACACACTACCTCCAACATCTATGTCTCCAGTAGCTTGTTTCCTTCAATCTCTGGCATCTCTACAGTTAGTATGAAAGGTAACTAAGTGGAAAGTGGCCATAGAAGAGATGTAAATGTATTAAAATCATTTCATTAACTTTGGAAACCTAACTTTCAGCTCAGAAGGGCTCATACTAAACAAGAACAGTGTTTTGTACAGGTATGAAATGAGTTTAGGTCCTAGACCTGCTAGACACCATTCTCACTAAATATTCTCCAGTGTAAGTGCAAATCTTGACTTCACTTGTTTTAATATATTATTTAAAAAATCCAAAAGTAGAATTGAATTCCAAACTCTGTTTTAGAAAACACATGAGCAAATTGTAATAATTATCCTATTGGGTAGCTACTAAATCTAAAAATGTTTGCCAGATGTTGTAGAAGGCTCTGAGTACACTCTTTAAATTTAGTCTTCATTTTTTTATCATAAATGATTCATACCCTGGTGGCCATAATGGTTAAGTTCTATGTCTGCTAGTCAAAAGGTCGGCAGTTCAAATCCACCAGATGCTCCTTCGAAACCCTATGGGGCAGTACTACTCAAACCTGTAAGGTCATTATGAATCTTAATTGCCTCAATGGCATTCGCTTTTTGACTAGCCATGATTAATTATGAATAAGACCAACTTAATGAGACTACTACTGGAAAATATATATTTTTTTTAATTTAACATGACTGAGTGAAAATGTACATTCCCGTATAAATTTACATGCCGACCTATATGCAGCTTCCACTGCTCTCCCTGTCCGGTGACAGCACACTATTCCTTTCTGCTCCATACATGTCTCATCATCCCAACAGCCTCCTTTCCCCTCCTCTCCACTCACTCCCCTTACTCCAGCCAGAGTTCAGCGGGATGATATCCTATAGATGTATAGAACCATAAAATGCATCCAATATATGGTTGCTCTGCATTGCCAAGTCCAATCCATTCCTGTCCAAAGAGTGGACCTTCGTTATACTTTATGGGTAAGGGCAGCATCTGGGCTGGGGGCTATGCTCTCGGGAACCCCGAAACTGCTGGATGATCAATTGAGGTCTTTTAGTGGAGATCTCAGAATGCACCCCTTTTTATTCTTGTGTTACCAGTGACACTCTTCTCTGTGACCTCCATCCTGACTAACACTGGTGGTGGCGGGGCACCATCCGGTTCTTCCGGTCCCAAGTCGATGTAGGCACCCACTCTTGTGGGTCTCTCTGTCTTCTAGGTTTTCTTTACCACATGTCATTTGGGTCCTCGGTGAGCATCCGTTCCTGCTGAGTTGGGACCATTTGCTGTGTCCTCGGATGGCAGCTTAGCAGCTTTTAAGACCCCAGACGCCACTCACCAATGTGGGGTGCAGAGAGCTCTCTTAGCAAAATGCTAGTTGTGCCAATTGGCCTCAATTTTGCCTAAGAGCATGGTCCCCTTCCCCCTGCCCCAGCTACTCTATCCTTGCAATATTGGGTTAAGATAGAAGGAGTACTCAAGTTATGCTGAAGTCCACTTAATGTTGTTCTTGTTTCTAATGTGTGCTATCATCAATTTCTCCCAACCATCTAAACTAAACCCTCCCCCTCCCCCTCCTTCCATCCCCTCCCTTGCAGCTGTCAAAGAGTCTTTTCTTCTGTACACAAGTCTGTTTTTGAGATCTTATCTTAGAGGTCTCATACAGTATTTGTCCTTTTGTCGCTGACTACTTTCACTCAACATAATGTCTTGCAGTTGAAACCAGGTTAGGAGATATTTCCTGGAATCATCGTTATTCTTTATCATTGCGTAGTGCCCCATTGAGTATATGTACCACTGTTTACCTATCCATTTTTCTGTTGTTGGGCATCTGGATTGCTTCCATGTTTTTGCTATCGTGGACTGTGCTGCAATAAACCTTCTGGTGCATGTGTCCATTGGTGTGAAAGGCCTTGATTCTGTAGGATATATTCCAAGTAGTGGAATTACTGGGTCAAATGGTATATAGATATCCACTTTTTTTAAGGAAGCACCAGATTGCTTTCCAAAGAGGCTGGACCATTTTGCAACCCACCAACCGTGTAGGAGGGTTCCGATTTCTCCACAGCCTCTCCAGCATTTGTTGTTTTGTGTTTTCTGGATCATGGCCAATCTTGTTGGGGTGAGATGGTATCTCATTGTTGTCTTGATTTGAATTTCTTTAACAACTAAATCGCGAACATGTCCGCATGTGTTTTTTGGCTGCCTGGATCTCTTCTTTAGTGAAATGTCTGTCCATCTCCTTTGCCCATCACTTAATTGGATGGTTTATCTTCTTCTTATTGATATTTTGTAGTATCTTATAGATTATGGAGATCAGGCATCGGTCTGACATAGAGTTGCCAAATATTTTTTCCCATTCTGTGGGTGTTCTTTTAATTCTATTAATAAAGTCTTTGGATGAGCAAAAGTGTTTGATTCTTAATAGTTCCAATTTATCTGTTTTCTGTTGATTGTGGTTTTTTTGACAGATTTTGGAGTTTGTCCTCATTGTGTTTTAAAACTTCCATTGTTGTTCCTACCATTTCTTGGATGAGCTTTATCATTTTAGGTTTGATATTTAGGTCTTTTATCCAGTTGGAGTTGGTTTTTGTATAAGGTGTGAGATACGGATCTTGATTCAGTTTATTGCAGATGGATAACCAACTTTGCCAGCACCATTTGTTGAAGAGACTGTTTTTACCCCCAGTTTAATGTCTTAGGGCCTTTGTCGAATATCAACTGTTCATAGGCAGATGGTGTCATCTCTGGGGTCTCAATTCTGTTCCATTGATCCATCTGTCTGTTCTTGTACCAGTACCAGGCTGTTTTGACCACTGTGGCAGTGTAGTATGTTCTAAGGTCAGGTAATGAGAGGCCTCCCAGTGTGTTCTTCTTCTTTAATAGTACCTTACTTATCCGGGGCTTCTTCCCTTTCCAAACAAAATTGGTGATTTGTTTCTCCATTTCATTAAAAAATGACACTGGAACTTGTATTGGGATTGCATTATATAAATAAATTGCTTTGGGTAAAATAGACATTTTCACAATGTTAAGTCTTCCTATCCGTGAGCAGATAGGTTTTTTCATTTATGTAAGTCTCTCTTAGTTTCTTGTAGTAAGGGCTTGTAGTTCTCTTTGTAAAGGTCTGTTGTTTCTCTGGTTAGATTAATTCCTAGGTACTTTATCTTCTTAGGGGCTATCGTAAATGGTATTGATTTGATAATTTCTTCCTTAACAGTCTCGTTGTTGGTATAAAGAAATCCTACTGATTTACTTATGTTTATCTTGTATCCTGAGACTTGGCTGAACTCTTCTGTCAGTTTGAGTAGCTTACTTATAGATTCCTTGGGGTTCTTTGCATTTACAATCATATCATCTGTGAACAGGGAGAGTTTAACTTCCTCTTTGCTGATGCAGATGCCCTTTATTTCTTTGACTTGTCTAATTGCTCTGGCTAGAACTTCTAGCACAATGTTGAATAGAGAGGTGAGAGTGGGCATCCTTGTCTAGTTCCTGATCTCAAGTGAAAGTCTTTCACTCTTTCTCCATTCAGGATGATGTGGGCAATTGGCTTTGTATAAATGGCCCTTATTGTGTTGAGAAATTTGCCGTCTATGCCCATTTTGCTAAGAGTTTTTAGCATGAATGGATGTTGGACTTTATCAAATGCCTTTTCTGTATCAATGGACAAAATCAGGTGATCTTTGTCTTTTGTGTTATTTATGTGGTTAATCACAATGATTGTTTTTCTGATGTTGAACCGGCCTTGCATCCCTGGTGTAAATCCCACTTGGTCATGATGGATTATTTTCTTGATATGTTGTTGTAGTCTATTGGCAAGAATTTTGTTGAAGATTTTTGCATCTAGATTCATGAGTGATATTGGTCTGTAGTTCTCTTTCTTTGTTGGGTCTTTCCCTGGCTTTGGTGTCAGGGTTATGCTGGCTTCATAGAATGAGTTTGGGAGTACTCCATCCATTTCTATACTGTGAAATAGTTTCAATAGTATTGGGGATAACTCTTCTCTAAATGCTTGGTAGAATTCTGCCGTGAAGCCATCTGGGCCTGGACTTTTTTTGGTTGGCAGTGTTTTGATGACCTTTTCAAACTCTTCCTTTGTGATGGGTTTATTAAGTTGTTCTGCTTCACGTTGTGATAATTTGGGTAGGTGGTATGAGTCAAGGAATTTGTCCATTTCCTCTAGGTTTTCAAATTTGTTAGAGTACAGTCTTTCATAGTATTCTGTCATGATACTTTTGATTTCTGTTGCATCTGTGGTGACAACTCCCCTCTAATTTCTAATTTGGGTTATCTGTTTCCTTTCCTGCTTTTCTTGGAAAATAATTTTAAAGAAAGAGTGTTACATGTTACCGTTTGAAGAACTGAGTGATCATCTATTTATCTTGTGAAAGAGTTTAAAAGTACATGCTGTGTGTATTAGTGATTGTTTAGCAAAATTATAAGCAGAGTTTAAAGCACCATGATTATCTAATAAAGACAGTGATATGGATATAGTGACAGTATGATTATCTTCAGTTTTAAGATTAAGATTGCTTAGACACAAAATTTGGATTAAGCACTTTAAATATTTTTTTAAAAAACCACATGAATCTTCTGTTTGGTTTAAAAACATCTGTTTGATTTTGAAAAGGATCTCCAGATTAAATGCATGTTAAATTTATAGTCAGTCATGATGAGTCAGAGTTGACTCAATGGCACTGAGTCAGGCTTTGTTTCATTCTTAAGAATCTCCCAAAAGAGCCCATGAGAATTGTTTATCAAAATCAAGAGTAAGCTATCTGCCAGTGGTACAGAATGGGTTATATGTAGTCATAGACTATAGGGTGAAATGAAACAAAATAGTCACACATGTGCTACATTTTGTACATCCTGGAAAGTGAAAAGAAATAACAGATTCTCTCCTTTACCAGTATAATTCCACACTGACCATATATAAGGAAATTTTGTGTTTGTCAAATATAATTTCAAAGAAATAAATGTCATCTGACATAGAAAATGGGAAACTGTGGTGGTGTAGTGGGTTACGTGCTACTGCTGCTAACCACAAGGTTGGCAGTTCAAATCCACCAGGGGCTCCATGAATACTCTGGGGGTCAGTTCTACCCTGGCCCCTAGGGTTGCCATGAGTTGGATCCGATTTGACGGCACTTGGCTTTTTGGCTGGCTAGACATACAAAATTAATTACTTTAGAACAACATTTGAGAAAAGCATGCATGTGTCAATAGAATCATGTATGTCATAGGCTCTCTCTTTGTTACAGAAACAATTTAATGAATAATCTTTATTGTACAATCTCAGTCTCAACCTTACTGTCTCTGAGTGATGATGCCACCTATTTTTTTTAAGGAAATGATCTCACCCAAGTTCCTCCTCCTTTTTTTAACCTGTTATGTGATGTTATATGTATTTATTACATTGCTTACAGTTAAGTGAATAAAGGTGGTAGAAGGTCATCAAAAATGATGAAAACGCTCAGTGAGATGGATTGACACAATGGCCTCAATAACAAGCTTAAATGTATCAAAAATCAAGGAGATGGTGCAAGACCAGGCAATGTTTAGTTCTGTTATGCAGAAAATAGCCTGAATGAGAGCCGACTCACTGGCAGCTAACAAGAAGTAAGGTATATACATATGGTACGTTCCACATTCTCTGTCTTTCATGGTTTATAGTCAGTAGGTGGTCTGTCATTCATGTGCAATTTATGTGATCTCAGAGATTTACTGAGCACCTATTACATTTATATATATATATTGACTATAGAGTATACTGTGGATACAGTAATAATGAAAAGTAAGCTCTTATCCTGGGAGAATACATTTAAAAACATTTTTTTCCTCTAATTCTTGGTTAATCACTTAGAGACCTACTCCTTTTAATCTACTCTCATTTATAAGCCAAACCAAAAAGCAAAATCTCTAGGCTAGTAGTATTTAGTATTCACGGTCTACCTTTATGAAGAAAATGAGAAAAATGCAAGTTTCATAGAACTGCCAAGGAGTGCCAGGTAGATTCATACTGCTAACCTTTTGGTTAGCAACCATAGTTCTTAACCACTGTGCCAGCAGGAATGCCATTTAGTGTGGTGGATGGTCTATAAACAAAATGAGAAAAATACAAATTTAAAAATTTAGACATGAAATAAAATAAGAACAATTTGTCTGTAAAACATTTTGATAATATAATTCTCCTTAGAATTCTCCTTTAGAAGTTCTTCAATAATCTTCATTTACCTTCTCATTAAAATTGCTTTCTGTCAAGTATTATTAGTTCCACATAAAATTTAAAATATATTGCACTTTATTTAATTGTTAGTTCCAACAATGTTGCCATTTATTATTTTTCATTTTGTAAGTACAGATCTAGTCAGCAAATTGATTAAACAGGCTTATATGGGGCCATCTTGGAGTTATAATAACCATTTATACTATGATTCCTGCAGTAAAGTGTTTCAAGGTCCCAAAAAATCACCTTTCAAACTTTAGAAGATTCACTTATTTTGTTTAATTAGTCTGAGAGGAAAAATCAGTTTCTAAATTGCAGAACACAGAGTATTCCGGATGTGTTCAGATACATATATTTACCTACATAGATTTTTTTTTTTTGTAATTTACTTAGAAATATTCTGTTTTTGTGCTTGTGTGTGTTGTAACAAACATCCATGTGCCCACCATTTGGATTTGAAAAATGTTGGTATTTTCCCATATTCGTTGTTTTGGAGCTTTTAAAGATTCCCTAAGCCAGTTTCATACGGCTTTAATTATCACAGTTTCATAATGTTTAAGTTCTTCCCTCTTTTTCCTTCAAAATGATCTTGGCTGTGTCTGGTCCTGTAATTTTCCATTACAGTTTTAGAATCATGTTGTCAGTTTCCATTTTAAAAAAATCCAATTTTTGAAAAATTTATTGTGATAAAACACATATAACAAAACATTTGCCATCTTAACTATTTTAAGTCTACAATTCAATGCCATTAATTACATTCATCATGTTTGCAGCCATCACCACTATCGATTTCCAAATGTTTTTTCATCACCTTAAACAAAAACTTAGTGCCCCTTAAGCAATAAGTCTCCATTTCCTGTTTCCCCCAGTCCCCATAACCACTAACAAACTTTTGTCTCTACACATTTTCATAGTCTAGATATTTCACGTAAGTGGGATAATACCATATTTATCTTCTTATGCCTGAGTCATTCACTCTGATAGAATTTTAACTAACAATCACTTAAACAGTTTCTGAGGATTTCCTTGTGCTCCGTATGAAGTCCTCTTCTCATATAGGATGATGTCTAGAACCTAGGTAGACCTTTAGTGTGAGAGTCATCCAGAGAGTGGTATGCCTCAGAGAATAGATAAACCCTGATGGAGAGGGCAGATGAGGTAGTCAGAACACATAAATAAAGAATGATTTTTTTCCCTTTAGTAAGACAGGTGCAATTCTTAATAAGATCCTGTACTAATTAAAATTGTGCTTGAAAATTTTTTACATATGACATAAATTAGCAACTAGAATTTAAAACTCATATCACAGTTATTTTTCCAACAGAAGCTAAACTACTAATAGGTTTGATTAAGCCTGATGAAACAGTTGACTGCATTATCCTTTCCACTTGAAATCAGTTATTCAGTTATTTCTGTCCTCTGTGGCCGTAGACCTTGTATTCTTGCTTGAAGCATAATGCATGAGCATAAATAGTTCTTCACAAAAGCACACAAGTAAAACGCAGCTCTCTGCTGTAGAGTCAGGTCTGACTCATAGTGATGCTAAAGGTCAGAGTAGAACTGTCCCATAGAGTTTCCAAGGAGCACCTGGCAGATTTCAGCTACCAACCTTTTGGTTAGCAGACATAGCCCTTAACACATTATGCCACCAGGATTTTCCACAAAGTAAAATAACACTTTAATAAATGAATAATGATAAAGGAACCATGTATGCCTATGCTGCAGATGTAAGTGTTTTTCCTAAGTTATACAGTATCATCTTGCTGTATAACCAATAGGAGTCTATTTAAAGCAATTTATGTTAACTAATTAATTAAACGCATTATGATTAATTCAGATGGTGAGAACTTTTATTATAAAAGTGCCTTTGCTAATTTAGTGTGACAGCACACCTTAGATAAAGATTCATTCAGGATGTTGTCAGTATCACGGGAGTCCTGTGGATGGCAGGTATGTGTTTTAGAGGGTGGAGCATAAGGGAGCATAGATCTCATACTCAGGATTTCAACTGCCCAAAGCCAGCTGTCATCCCTGCTGCAAAATAACTAGAATACTGGCCAGAGTCCCAGGATCTCAGGAACAAGTGAAATAAAAAAGTGATTCAGTAACCAAAGCTGAAATTCAAGGTAGTGTCTTTTTCATAATAATAGGATCAGAGCCCAGGTTCTAGAACTGCCTTAAAAACTAGAACAGAGCTGGACTGGCAACATGCCATACTGTAACGCTGCTCCACAACATTGTTGGTGTCTGTCTCTTTAAATTCTGACAAAGGAAAAAATTGGTCTTAGAACACAGGAATAGAGTTGACTTACCTGGGTGTGTGAATTGTGCAACACCTGTTATGGTAATTGCTGGAAAGGGGGACTGAGAAAGAAGTTCAGCATAGTGAGTGCAGAACTCAAATCAGATTCTATGGATCATGTGCTTTGTAAGAGAATGTTTATTTGATCTGATTTTAACCTTATTAATCTCCACGGTTTGTCCAAAATAAATCTCAGTGATTTATGTTGTTAGTTCACTTTGCTAAGCCTGTAAGGTTTCATTGCCAATTATTAAACTCTGATTAAAATGTTAATAAAATGAAATATAAAACATACTCTTTGCTCAGTAGAATAAATAGTAAAAATGGATTTTAGCGTAACATGGAATCTGGGACAATAGCGTATAGACTTAAAAATTTCTTACTAAATAAGTATGGTAAAATATTTACTGTGTAAACAGATAACATAATTAACATCTAACATAACAAAAGTAATGTTTAGCCAACACAAAGTTAAAATTTGTACATACTCAGAATTGTAATCATAATTTTGAAACATCCAATTCTGCAATAACTTTCAGAAATGCTATATTTTCAACTGTGTGAGCAGATGCATTGTATAGTGCTGTATTTCATAAATGGTGTGTCTCATGTTTTTGTAGTTTTAATGCATTTGAATTTGAAGAAAGAATAATTTGTCATAATAGAAAATCGTAAGGATTAAATGTGATAAGAACTTGCTTAAACAGACTTGCGCTGATGCAACAATTTAGATTATCTATTTCCATAAACTTAAAGATAACTCCCCCATTACTAAGAAGGGTGATCCAACTGAATGTGAAAATTACCAAACAATATTGTTGATATCACACGCAAGTAAAATTCTGCTCAACATCATTTAAAAGTGACTATAGCAATATATTGACAAGGAACTGCCAGAAATGTAAGCTGAGTTCAGAAGAGGCAGTGGAACCAGGGATATCATTGCTGATGTCAGATGGATCTTGGCTGAAAGCAAAGAATACCAGCAAGATGTTTGTGTTTCATTGACTACACAAAAGCATTCAACTGTGTGGATCGTACTAAACTATGGCTAACACTGCAGAGAATGGGAGTTCCAGAATACCTAATTGTGCTCTTAAGGAACCTATGTGTGGATCAAGAGGCAGTCGTGCAAACAGAACAAGGGAACACTGCATGGTTTAAAGTCAGGAAAGGCGTGCATCAGGGTTGTATCCATTCACCATACCTTTTTAATCTGTATGCTGAGCAAATACTCCAGTAAACTGGATTATATGAAGAAGTATGAGGCATCAGGATTGGAGGACAATTCCTTAAACACCTGAGTTATGCAGACAACACCACCTTACTTGCTGGAAATTGAGAAGATTTGAGGCATTTACTGATAAAGATCAAGGACCACAGCCTTCAGTATGGATTGCACCTAAATATCAGGAAAACAAAAATCCTCACAACTGGACCAGTAAGGAAATTGTCATAAATGGAGCAATGCCCTTAGAAGCGGCAGTCAAGAAATCAGAAGACACACTGCATTGGAAAAATCTTGCTGCAAAGGACCTCTTCAAAGTATTCAAAAGTAAGGATGTCACCTTGAAGACTAAAATGCACCTGACCCAAGCTGTAATCATTTCAGTTGAATCACATGCATACAAAAGCTGGACCATGAACAAAGAAGACAGAAGAATACTGATGCTGGGGGGGCGGAGTCAAGAATATTGGGTTTATAAATAGTTTATTAAGGGGGTTCATAGGGGCAGCTGTAAAGCACAACGAAGATGTATCATACCATTTCAAGAAATCTAACACACGAGTCTCAACAACTATAAAACCAGCTCTGAAAAAGGTGAAAAGTCAACTCACAAAAAAGAGTGTCTCAAAACAGACTAATAAGAACAACAGAGAAAACATCAGCATAAAAATAAACATATCACAATGGCAGCAGTGAACACATACCTATCAATAATTACATTGAATGTGAATGGACTGAATGCTCCAGTAAAGAGACACCGAGTGTCATCTTGGATCAAAAGACACGACCCATCCATATGTTGTCTACAAGAAACTCACTTGAGACCTAAAGACAGGAACAAACTGAAAATTAAGGGATGGAAGAATATATATCAAGCTAACAATGAACAAAGAAGAGCAGGGGTGGCAATTCTAATCTCAGACAAAATCAATTTTAATGTCAAATCCACCATCGTGGACAAAGATGGACACTACGCAATGATAAAGAATAACGATGATTCCAGGAAACATCTCCTAACCTGGTTTCAACTGGAAGACATTATGTTGAGTGAAAGTAGTCAGCGACAAAAGGACAAATACTGTATGAGACCTCTACAATAAGATCTCAAAAACAGACTTGTGTATAGAAGAAAAGACTCTTTGACAGCTGCAAGGGAGGAGAGGGAGGAAGGGCGAGGGGGGGAGGGTTTAGTTTAGATAGTTACTAGAAATCTAGTTGGGAGAAAGCGGTGACAGCACACATTAGGAACAAGAACAACATTAAGTGGACTTCAGCATAACTTGAGTACTCCTTCCATCTTAACTCAATACTGCAAGGATAGAGTAGCTGGGGCGGGGGATGGGGGATCATGCTCTTAGGTGAATTCCAGGCCAATTGGCACAACTAGCATTTTGCTAAGAGAGCTCTCTGCACCCCACATTGGTGAGTGGCGTCTGGGGTCTTAAAAGCTGCCAAGCTGCCATCCGAGGACACAGCAAATGGTCCCAACTCAGCAGGAACGGATGCTCACCGAGGGCCAAAATGGCATGCGGTAAAGACAACCTAGAAGACAGAGAGACCCACAAGAGTGGGTGCCTACATCGACTTGGGACCGGAAGAACCGGATGGTACCCGGCCACCACCAGTGATAGCCACGACGGAGCTCACAGAGGGGGGCCTCACTGGCAACACAAGAATAAAAAGAGGTGCATCATGAGATCTCCACTAAAAGACCTCAATGGATGGTCCAGCGGTTTGGGGGTTCCTCTGAGAGCATGGCCCCCGGCCCTGATGCTGCCCTTTCCCATAAATTATAACAAAGGTCCACTCTTTGGACAGGAATGGATTGGACTTGGGAAAGCAGAGTAACCATATATTGGAAGCACTTTGTGGTTCTATACATCTATAGGATATCATCTTGCTGACCTCTCGCTGGAGGAAGGGGAGTGGACAGAGACGAGGGAAAAGGAGACTGTTGGGAGGATGAGACATGTATGGAGCAGAAAGGAATAGTGTACAGTCACCGGACAGGGAGAGCAGTGGAAGTTGCATATAGGGGGGCATGTAAATTTATACGGGAATGTACATTTTCACTCAGTTATGTTAAATAAAAATGAAAATTAAAAAAAAAAAAAGAATACTGATCCCTTTGAATTGTGGCATTGGAGAAGAATGTTGAATGTACAGTGGACCGCCAAAGAAGTACTTCTGGAAGAAGTACAACCAGAGTGCTCCTTGGAAGCAAAGATGGCAAGACTGCATCTTACATACTTCAGACATGTTGTCAGGAAAGCTCAGTCCCTGGAGGACATCATGCTTGGTAGAGTGGAGGGTCAGCGAAAAAGAGGGACACCCTCAACAAGATGAATCGACACAGTGGCCACAACAGTGGACTTAAGAATAAAAACAATTATGGACATGGCGTAAGACTGGGCAGTGTTTAATTCTGTTGTTTGTATGGTCTCTAGGAGTTGGAACTGACTGACAGCACCTAACAACAAAGATGAATCCAACTTGCGTCTGTCAGTTTGTCATAACGTGGTGGCTTGCATATTATTGTGATACTGGAAGCTGTGCCACCAGAATTTCAAATGCCAACCAGTAAAGTCACCCTACATGAGCAGGTAGGTGTCAACTGAACTTTCAGGCTAAGGCATGTGACAGTCTACTTCTGAAAAAATTGGCTAGTAAAAGCTTATGAATAGCAGTAGAATGTTGTCTGATACAGTGCTGGCAGATGAGCCCCTGAGATTGGAAGGCACTGAAAAGATGACTGGGGGAAAACTGCCTCCTCAAAGTAGAGTCAACCGTAATGGCATGAATGGAATCAAGCCTTCGAGAGTTTCATTTGCTGAGGTGCCACCATTCAAAATTAGAAGCAACAGCTGCTGACATCCATTAATAATTGGAACATGGAATGTTTGAAATATGAATCTTGTAAAATTGGAAATCATCGAATATGAAATGGAACATATATACATCAATGTCCTAAGAATTGGTGAACTGAAATGGACTGATATCGGCCATTTTTAATGAGATAATTGCAAGGTCTGACAATTTAGTTCATAAACTCACCCTAGAAAAAGTACTACATACCTCTTTGGGGAATATCACTATGATCACCTTCCAAGTATTCCCCTTGGGAAGCTGTGCACTGGCTGCAGCATCTAGTCCACCCTTCAAAGAGATTTTGGAACTCTTTTTCTGGAATGGCCATCAGAGCTTTTGTCATATTACCCTTGATGTCCTGAATGTTATAAAAATGTCTTCTTTTCAATATGTCCTTATCTTTGGGTAAGATTGGGGCCAGACCAGGTGAGTAGCGAGAGTGTTCTAACAGTTATTTGTTTATTGTCTAAAAACTCCTTCACAGGCAACTATACATTTAAGTTTGCAAACTTGCCATCATGCCACTGTGTGCAGTGGCCATTCCAAAAAGAGTTCCAAAATTGCTTTAAACAGTGGACTAAGTACTGGTGCTGGGGCATAGCTTCCCAAGGGAATACTTTGAAGGTGACCATAGTGATATGCAGCAGTGAGGTATGTTCGTGGACTTGCCGGACCTCACATATGGCTCATATGTGGTCTACTAGTTGTGAATGAAGAAGAGGAATAATGTCACATTCAACATCTGAAAGAACATTTCAAGATCTATCCTGAAGTACAAAGCTGTCACCAACAGGATAACATCCATATGTCTACAAGGAAGACCAGTTAATAAGACTATTATTTAAATCTGCACACTAACAACTAAGGCCAAAGATGAAGAAACTGAAGACTCACTCACCAGCTTCTGCAGTCTGAAATTGATCAAACGTGCAATCAGGATGCACTAATAACTACTGGAGATTGGAATGTAAAAGTTCGAAGCAAGAAGTATCAGTAGTTGGAAAATTATGGTCTTGGTACTAGAAATGATGCCAGAGATTGCATGATTGAAGTGTGTAAGACCAACAACTTCTTCACTGCAAATGGCAGTTTTTTATCAACATAGATAGCAGCTGTACACATAGACCTCACCAGATAGAATACACAGGGATCGAATAGACTATATCTGTGGATGGAGATGATGGAAATGTTCACTATCATTGGTCATGACAATGCCAGGGCTAATTGCAGATCAGATCATCAGTCACGCATATGCAAGCTCAAATTGAGACTGAAGAAAGGTAAAAGAAGTCCACAAGAGCTTAAGTATGACCTTGAGCATATTCCACCTAAATTTAGAGACCACATCAAGAAGAGATTTGACATGTTAAATGTTAATGACCAAAGAACAGGCAAATTGTGGAATGACATCAAGGACATCATAAATGAGGTCATTAGAAAAACAGGAGAGAAAGAAAGGACCAAAATGGATGTCAGAAAATATTTTGAAACTTGTTTTTGAATATTAACTAGCTAAAGCAAAAGGAAAAAATGATGAAGTGGAAGAGATGAACAGAAGAGCTAAAAAAGACAAAGTATTATGACAACATGTGCAAAGAGCTAAGATAGTAAACCAAAAGGGTAGAATACACTCACGTTTCTCAAGCTGAAAGAACTGAAGAAAAAAAATTGAAGCCTCCAGTTGTAATACTGAAGGATTCTATGGGAAAAATATTAAACAATTCAGGAGGCGTCAAAACAATATGGAAGGAATAAACAGAGTCACTATACCAAAAGTTATTGGTCAGTGTTCAGCTATTTCAGGAAGTAATATAGAATGAGGAACCAATGAGACAGAAGGAAGAAGTGCAAACTGCACCAAAGGCACTGGCCAAAACAGGGCTCTAGGAATTGATGGAATGCCGATCGAGGTGTTTCAGTTAATGGATGCAGTGCTAGAAATGCTCATTCATCTGTGCAAAAAAAATCTGAAAAACAGTTACCTAGCCAGCCAGTTGGAGGAGATCCATATTTATTCCTATTCCCGAGAAAGGTAATCCAACCACATGTGGACATTTTTGAACAATATCATTAGCATCATATGCAAGCAAGATTTTGCTAAAGATCATTCAAAAGCAACTACTCTAGTATATTGACCGAGAATGACTAGAAATTTAAGTTGGATTTAGAAGAAGACATGGAATAAGGGGTATCACCGATGATGTTGGATGGATCCTGGCTGAAAGCACTGAATATCAGGAATAATTTTACATGTGTGTTGCTGACTATGCAAAGGCATTCAACTTTGTGAATCATAACAAATTATGGGTAACACTGTGGAGCATGGAAATTCCAGAACACTTAATTGGGCTTATGAGGAACCTGTACATAGGTTATACCTCAACATAGAGAAAAGAAAGAAATCCTCAAAACTGGACCGATAAAGAACATCATGATAAATTGAGAAAAGACTGAGGTTGCCAAGCAAATCATTTTACTTATATCTACAATGAATACCCACAGAAGAAGTAGTCAAGAAATCAAAAGATGCATTGTATTAAGCAAATCAGCTGCAAAATACCTCTTTAAAGTGTTGTAAAGTAGAGATATCACTGTGAGGGCTAGCACAGCTGATGCAGTCCATGGTGTTTTTAATCATGTTGTATGCATGGGAAAGCTAGACAGTGAATAAGACAAAGAAAAATTGATGCCTTTTTAAACTGTGCTGTTTGTAAAGAATATTGAATATACTGTGGACTGCCGAAAGAATGAACAAATCTTTCTTGAAAGAATTACAATCAGAATGTTCCTTAACAGCAAGGATGGCAAGACTGTATCTCACATACTTTAAATGTGTTATCAGGAAGGATCAGTCCCTGAGAAGGACATCATGCTTGGTAAAGTAGAGGGCCAGCAAAAAAAGAGGAATTCCCTCAACAAGATGAATTGACACAGTAGCTGCAAAAATGGACTGAAGCATACCTGGAATTGTGGGGATAGCCTAAGGCCAGGCAGTGTTTCATTTTGTTGTGCATAGAACAACCATGAGTCATTTGACCGGGCAGCACCTAACAACAGCAACAACATCCTGTTAATAAGGAGTTCTTGTTACACCATTATTAAATGCTTAGTTGCTAACTCAAAGGTTGGACGTTTGAACCCATCAGCCACTTGGTAGGAGAAAGATATGGCAGTCTGTTCCATAAAGATTACATCTTTGGAAACCCTGTAGGGAGAGTTCTACTCTGTCCTATAGCATCATTGTGAGTTGGAATTGATTCACTGGTAGTGGGTTTGGTGTGGTTTTAGTATTCTATTAGCAGATTAAAGGAGAAAAGTCATGCAAGTTCTGACAAGTTTTTGAACTCATCCTATAAAAGGTGCTACATACCTCATTGCTGAATATCACCACGGTCAGCTTCCAAGTACTCCCTGTAGGAAGTCAGCTATGCACTGATGCCAGTGCCTAGTCCACCCTTCAAAGCAGTTGTGGAACTCTTTCTAGAATGACCATCAGAGCTGTCTTCATATTACCCTTGATGTCCAGAATGTCATCAAAATGTTTTCCTTTCTTTTCTTTTTTATTATGATTGAGTGAAAATGTACAATCCTGTATAAATTTGCATGCCCACCTGTGTGCAGCTCCCACTGCTCTCCCTGCCTGGTGACAGCACACTCCTCTTTTCCATTCTATACACGTCGTATCCTCCTAACAATCTCCTATCCCTTCCTCTCTACCCTCTCTCCTACCTCCCGTAAGAGGTCAGCAGGATGGCATCGTATAGATGCATGGAACCATAAAGTGCCCACACGATATGGTCACTCTGTGTCACCAAGTCCAATCCATTCCTGTCCAAAGAGTTGACCTCCATTATGATTTATGGACAGGGACAGCATCAGGGCCAGGGGCCATGCTCCCAGGGGAACCGTAAGACTCCTGGACCATCAGTTGTGGTCTTTTAGTGGAGATCTCAGGGTGCACCCCTTTTTATTTTTATGTTGCCGGTAAGACTGAACTTGGTGAGCTCCATCACGGCTATCACTTGTGGTGGCTAGGCACCATCCAGTTCTTCTGGCCATGTGTCGATGTATTCACACTCTCACATGGGTCTCTCTGTCTTCCAGGTTCTCTTTGACCCATGTCATTTTGGTTCTTGGTGATCATCCATTCCTGCTGAGTTGGGACCATTTGGTGTACCTCAGATGACAGCTTGGCAGCTTTTAAAATGTCTTCCTTTCAATATTACTTTTACTTTCTGGTAAAGAAAAAAGTCATTGGGGCCAGATCAAGTGAATAGGGAGGGTGTTCCAATACAGTTATCTGTTTACTAGCTAAAAACTCCCTCACGGACAAGTCTACAATTAAGTTTGCTAATTTGCCATCGTACCACTGTGCACAATGGCCATTCCAGAAAGAGTTCCAAAATTACTTTAAAGGTAGACTAGGTGCTGCCGTTGGTGCATAGCTTCCCAAGGGGAGTACTAGGAAAGTAACTGGAATGATATTCAGCAAAGAGGTATGTGGCACTTAGAAAAATTAAGTTTGCAAAATAAATTGTTGGATCTTGTATGTACAATCCAAGAAATATAGAAAACCAATTTAAAATATTAAATATTTATGGATGGAAAGAAAAAATGACTTCAAAGACAAAAGCACTTTCTTAATCTGGTGTGTTTGGCACATACCTTCTTAATGGTGAGATGTTGAACTTTTCCTTTGATATTGGTTTCAGAATCCACTTTGCAACTAACCATAAGAATCTGTGAGTTGTCCAAAAAACTACCTAGAATTATCTAACAGGGCTATGAAAATGCAGTAGTTCCCTTTTCTAACAACTTTTCAATGTGAAGCCAGATTATAATGTGTTTCAACCCCAACAAAATACTTTGAAAGTCTGAATAGAGAAGGAGGTAAGAGAACCACCTGTCTTCTAGTAAGCCGTACATTCACAAGTATTTGCAAAAGTGTATTAAAATAATGTTCCTCTTTCCACTGTAGTATTTTCTTTCAAAAACTAAATTGTTACATTAGCATAAATTAAGTCTGTTATTATTTTAAACACACTATGTTAAAATTTCTTAGTTTTAATTTCTAACATGATAAATATTACTAGCTACAACTTCATTTTGCCCTGAAAGCAAAATTTGAGAAACATTTTTGTAGAGATACGCTGAAGTGTATTTACTAGGAAACATGTTGAAGAATGCTCAAAGCAGCATTGTCCATAATGACAACATAATGAGGTCAATCCCAAATTCATCCTCAGTAGACTATATAAATGGGATCTTATACAGCACTGAAGACTTACAATGGAATTTACAGTGGGATCCTAGAAGCACTGAAAGTGAGAATTTACAACTAGAACACTTCACGGTGATGAAACAATGTTAGGTAAAAGAGGCAAGTTGCATTCTACCTTTTTGTATTTCAAAACTAGGGTGGGTGAATGAACGTATATGATTTAGAGTCACATAAGGATGATTACCCCAAATGTCCACACAGTAATTTTCTCTCAGAGAACCACTGAGAACAAGGAATAAGGTTATGATTGTGGAAGTGAACACTAGGCTTTCATTATTCTTAAAATGTTCAGTTTCTTAAGTTTGATGGAGACTACAGAGATGTTTGTTTCATAATTATTCTTTGAATGTAGTTATGTTTTATTTTCTTAATCATGTATGATGTAAAATATTATATACATATATAAAGACTAAAAAAATCTAATTAAGAAATGGGAAGGATTTAATTGGACTGGTGACCAATTTCATTTATGTTGTACCTGTTGTCTGCTATGAAATGCAAATAGTGTCAAGAAGCCATCAAAACCTTTACATTATTTTTAAACAAAGCTGAAATTTTGTAAGAATGGCTCACAAAATCCCTTTACCCTTAGTTCATGTTCAAATTGATTTTTATACACAGTTGGTGGCAAAAGTCTTGCTAGACATTGCTCCAGGTTCTACTGCTGTGAAATGCTACTGCTTATTGCGTCTAACTTCTGCTTAGTATTCCAAAATATACATCTGCCAAAGTTTACTTATCCATTTCATCAGCGATAGACACCTAGATTGCTATCAACTCCTTATTTTTATATATAATTGTAGCATGAATATCCACATGCATATTACTTTTGAGAATATTTCTGGGCTATATATCCAGGAATAGGCTTGCTGGATCATATTTTATCTGGCCTATTTAGTTTGACTAAGTGCTTACTACTGAATTGCTCTTTAAAATTGTTATCCAGACCACACTATGGTTGTTATGCAGTAAGTTCCCTATTTCATTACACCACTGGCAAACTTTAGTCCTAGCTTTCTAATTTTTGCCAATGTAATAAATGTTTAAGTGTCATCTTCCCCCACAGCCCTCAGTTGTCAATGAGTTTCAATTCTTTTGCCAAACTATTTATTGATAATTTCTTCAGGAGAGAACATACTTTTAAAATGATTTTTTTTTTTAATTCCAGCATGATCAACCTATTAAAGGTGATTGTAAACTCCCATTTTAGTTTGTACATTTGTCAGCAAATTATTTGACATTGTTTAAGTTATTTCTTGGATTTTTGTGTGTCTCAAAAAGCAACAAAAGTTTACATTTTCTTAGATTAACTAAACTAAGTCTTTAAAAGATGACAGTTTATATTTGACATCTAAACTATAAAGATTATTAGGAGAAATAGAACTCAAGATTTTCTCCAGATATTTGAATGCATTGGTTTCAAATCTTTTTGTTTATGTAATTCTGGTAGAATTTTCTTTAAGTCTCTATGCCTTGTTGTTTATTTTTCATTTGACATCTAAAGTTTTTATTTTATGTCTAAATAATTGAAAAGAGTAGAGTTTTTTGAGCATTGCTAGTATTGGCATTTAAAAAGAAAAATCTATAACCTTCTTTTAATTATATTGAATTGAATCTAAATACCATAGCAATTTGGAAAGTAGAGCTTGCAGGTTCTTCTTTTATAGTCAAGATTTACATTATGCCCAGACCCCATTTTCCACCCAGAATTTTATCCTAACATATATGTTAATATCTACAGTACTATAATTTTCATCCATGCATCTGCCAGTTTTCTGTACTATGGGGATTGTTTTGCTGTGACACTGGAATCTGCCACAGGTATCAAGTGCTAGCAGGGTCACCCATGGCACCAGGTTTTAGCTGAACTTCCAGACAAAGACAGACTAGGAAGAAGGACCTGGCAGTCCACTTCTGAAATACAAATTAGCCTGAGAAAACCTTATAAATAATAGCAGAACATCATGTGATACAGTGCTGGAAGATGAGCCCCTCACATTGGAAGGTACTGAAAAGATGACTGGGGAAGAGCCGCTTCCTCATAGTAGAGTTGACCTTAATGACATGCATGGAGTCAAGCTTCTGGGACCTTCATTTGCTGAGGCAGCACAACTTAAAAGGAGAAGAAACAGCTACAGACATCCACTGATAATCGCAACATAGGATGTACAGAGTATCAATCTAGGAAATTTGGAAGTCATCCAAAATGAAATGGAACACATCAACATCAATATCCTAGGCATAAGCAAGCTGAAACGGACTGGTATTGGCCATTTGGGATTAAGTAATTATATGGTCTACTATGGAGAGAAGGAAAATTAAAGAAGAATGGTATTGCATTCATTGTCAAAAAGAAAATTTCAAAATCTGTCCTGAAGTACACCAACTCTGTCAATGACAGGATAATGTCCATATGAGTGTAAGAAAGACCAGTTACTATTACTATTATTCAAATTTACCTCTGATTTATAAACCACTAAAGCCAATGATTATGAAATTGAAGATTTTTACCAACTTCTAGAATCTGAAGTTGATAGAACGTGCATTCAAGGTGCATTGATAATTACTCGTGACTGAAGTGCAGAAGTTGAAATCCAAGACAAAGGATCAGTAACTGGAAAGTATGGCCTTGGTCATAGAAGTGATGCTGGAGATCATGATTGAGTTTTGCAAGACTAACACCTTTATCACTGAAAACACCTTTTTTCAACAATAGAAACAATGACTATACAATGGACCTTGCCTATGATTCCATACAGGAATCAAATTGACTACATCCGTGGAAAGAGATGATGGAAATGCTCCATATCATCAGGCAGAACAAGACCAGGTGCTGGCTGCAGAACCCAACATCTGTTGCTCATATATAAATTCAAACTGAAACTGAAGAAAATAAAAGCAAATTCACAACAGCCAAAGTATGACCTTGCGTATATCCTACTTGAATTTACTGACCATCTCAAGAATGGATTTGATTAATTTAACACTAATGATTGAAAACCAGACAAGCAGTGACATGACATCAAGGACATCATACATGATGAAAGCAAGAGGTCATTAAACAGACAGAAAATAAAGACCTAAATGGATGTCAGAAGACTCTGAAACTTACTCTTGAATGTGGAATAACTAAAGCAAATGGAAGAACTGATCAAATAAAAGAGCTGAACAGAAGATGTCACGGGGTGGCTCCAGAAGACAAAGTTGAGTACTATAATGACATCTGCAAAGACCTGGAGTTAGAAAACCAAAAGGGAAGTGCACATTTGGCATTTCTCAAGCTGAAAGAACTGAAGAAAAAAGTTCTAATCACAAGTTGCAATATTGAGGGGTTCTACAGGGAAAATATTAGGAAATTCCAGAAGCATCAAAAGAAGATGGAAGCAATACACAGTCATTATACCAAAAAAAAAATTGTATTTAAAAAAACTGTATTGAACCATTTCAGGAGGTAGCATATGATCAAGAACTCATGGTACTGAAGGAAGAGATCCTAGCTACACTGAAGGCCTTGATGAAAAACAAGGCTCCGGGAATTGACAAAAATACCAATCAAGATGTTTCAACAAATGGATGCAGCACTGGTAGTGCTCACTCGTCTATGTCAATAAATTTGGAAGGTAACTACCTGGAAAACCAGCTGGAGGGGGTCCTTATTTAAATCTGTTCTCAGGAAAGCGATCTAACGAGTGTGTCACTTATCAAACAGTATTGAAATATCACATGCAAGCAAAATTTCCTGAAGATCATCCAAAAGCACCTGTAGTGATACATCAAGAGGGAACTGCCCGGAATTCAAGCTAGATTCAGAGGAGATCATGGAATGAAGAGTATCATTGCTGCTCTCAGATGGGCCCTGGGTGAAAATAGAGACTACTAGTAATATGTTTACTTGTGTTTTACTAACCATGCAAAAGCATTCAGCTCTG
This sequence comes from Heterohyrax brucei, assembly GCA_028571685.1. NCBI lineage: Eukaryota > Metazoa > Chordata > Mammalia > Hyracoidea > Procaviidae > Heterohyrax > Heterohyrax brucei. The sequence continues at coordinate 69,073,750 of CM053141.1, read as the reverse complement.
AGAATCATAAGAAATTACCAGTAACATTCCAAAGAATGAGAATTTCCGAACAATTAATTGTGGTCATGAACAACTTGTACAGAGACTAATTGGCAGTCATTTGAACAAAACAGTGGTATATTGTGTGATGTAAAGTCAGGAAAGGTGTGTGTCAGGGTTGTATGTTTTACCATACTTATTCAATCTGTATGCTGAGCAAATAATTCTAGAAGCTTGCATATATGAAGAAGAAATGAATGAGCATCAGGATTGGAGGAAGACTCATTAACAACCTGTGTTATGCAGATGACGTAAGCATGGTTGCTGAAAGTGAAGAGGACTTGAAGGTCTAACTGATCAAGATCAAAGACTACAGCTTTCAGTGTGGATTACACTTCACCATAAAGAAAACAAAAACACTCATAACTGGACCAATAAGCAACATCATGGTAAATGGAGAACAGACTAAAGTTGTCAAAGATTTCATTTTACTTGGTTATACACTGAATACCCATGGGAGCAGCAGTGAAGAAATCAGATAGCATATTGCACTGGGCAAATTTGCTGCAAAAAACCTCCTGAAGTGTTGAAAAAACAAAGATACAACTTTAAGGGCTAAGGTGGGACTGATCTAGACGTTGGTGTTTTCAGTCACCTCATACACACACAAAACCTAGATGATGGATAAAGAAATTTAAAAAAAAGTTGACACCTTCAAATTATGGTCTTGTCAAAGTATGTTGGATATATCTTGACTGTCAAAACAACTAATCTGTCTTATGATATAGCCAGAATGCTCCTTAGAAGCGAGTATAGTGAAACTGAGTCACACATAGTTTGGGCATGTTATCGGGAAGATCAGTCCTTGGAGAAGGACTTCAGGCTTGGTAAAGGACCCACCCACTGCCGGTGAGTCGATTCTGACTGAAGATCCTGAAGGATGCGCTGATACAATGGTCAAAACAAAGGGCTCAGGCCTAACAATGATTATGAGAGTGGCTGAGGACTAGGTAGTGTTTCATTCTATTGTACATGGGACCTCTAAGAGTTCAGACCAACTGAACAGCATATAACCACACAAGAAACCACCTTGAAATATTTTTATGCTTAAAAGTATTTTAATAATCATATCACGTATCTCTACACAAATGTAAATGTAAATTAAGGTCACATTTTAGAAATTTCCTGTAACCATAAGCAAAATAGTGTCTTCTGGATTGAATGCTTGTTACAGTAATAATTAATGATCAATTAGAAGAAGATGCATGTTACACATTTTGATAATTATTAAGTAGAAAAATATTTATTAAAAGATGTGTTTATTAAGTGCGTATTTCTCAGTTAGCAATACAACCTTAATTTCTAGAATAAGACAGTATTTTAGCATCAATTTAATTCCTATACTTTGTTTCTACAGATGTGAGTGCTGAGAGAATTAGTAGAAGGGAATAAAAGAAATTCATTGTAGAACTATTACTTAGTTATTGGAACTCCCTTTCAGTTATTTGTATAAAAAAAAATCAGGTGATCTACCATCAAAAATATTTTAAGCAATGTACCAAAAAATGCAAACCAAACTCAGTGCCATCAAGTCCATGCCAGCTCATAGCGATCCTGTAGGACAGAGTAGAACTGTCCCGTAGTTTGCTAAGAGTGCCTGGTGGATTTGAACTGCCCACCTTCCAGTTAGCAGCCATAGCACTTAACCACTATGTAGCCAGGGTTTCCATTTAAACAATATGTCAGCTGTAAGTTTGATTAGATACTCCTTCCAACTTGGTGAAAGTAAGGAATTGGGAAACCACCTGATACAATTGATTTATTTTTTCATCACTGACACTGTTTCCAGTTGCCTCTTCTATTGGCACCTGGAAGTTTCTAGACCCTTTAAGGTTATTGCATCATTGTAAAATTGTGAATAGTTGAAATATATTGTGTAAGATGAGAGGAGCATTATTTTAAAAGGAGAAACTTGTCTTTTTTAAAGAAAGGAAGGCATAAGGAAGTTGAAGATCTATTATGCCTGTGTATTCACAAGACTTAACATGACTTGATGCTCTGGATATGACAGCTGCTAAAAAGAAATAAAATTTTCAAGTTATTATCACTTGAAAGGAATGCAATAATAACAACGTACCCTAAACCTTTGAAAAAATAGGGAATAATACGTTTACTGAAGTATAAATTTACATGACTTCCTTATGTAAATCTATAGTGATTGTTTTGACAGAATATGTGCCTAATTCGTAGAACTTGAACCTCCACCATCACATGTTAGAAGGCCTTTAAAGGAGGCTGATTCCAGCCTGTTGATGTCCAACCATTTCACTAAATACTAGTGTTATTGGATGATTATTTGGTGTTTTAATTTAGACTCGACGGCACTAGGTTTGGTTTTTATACTGTGCAAAACTTCTCTTCCTTGGCTCATGTTGCTCCTTCCACTTGAATTACAAGTTTATCCTCCTCCTCCATATATGGCACTTATTTTGTGTCCTCATTATAGCTCTTTTGTAGTATAATCATGAAGACCAATCCATTCTGTTTCCTAAATGTATTTCAAATCTTAGCCTATCTCCATCCCACTGCCCCAGTTTAACTTACATCATTTGTCAGTTGGTAATGATCTCCCTGATTTAACTGATCTCCTTGACTTCATTCTTTTCCTGTTTGAATGTCTCCACTACAGTTTATTATAATGACCTGCCTAAAACGTGGACTAATTCCATATTCTCTTACTCAGAACTCTTCAGATGCTCTCAATTAATGTCTGTATTTCAATGTTATGTACTGCTAAGAACAGAAGAATTAATATTTACTTCCATGTATTATCTATAATATATCTGCTGTCTATCACCTGTTTGTGTTTTTCTTCAGCAACTAGCTCTATCTATTTTATGCTCTGGTTACACACTGTAGTTATTTTCTCAAAACTGCATTGTTTTACATTTGTTAGGTTGTGACAGTGGAGACATCACCTTTTTTTGTAAATAGTAGTCAACCTAAACTTCTGGTGACTTATGAAGAAACATCAATATTTATTCATATGCATAGAGGTTATATCTTTTTCAAAAATGCTATGACTTACCACAGGAATATGTGATTAGATTACATTAATAACATTATTATTGTTGTTTTTAGGTGCCTCCAATTCAGTTTCATCTCACAGGGACCCTATGTATCATAGAAGTAAACATTGTCAAGTTCTGTGCTGTACCCACAATCACCAATTTGTCATGTCTATCAAACATATTCTGTTTGTCCTATGTCCTAGAAATCCATGGATAATAACCATGTCATATTGTGGGGCTTGTGTGTTGCTATGATGCTGGAAGCTGTGCCACCAGTATTTGGATACCTGTGGGGTCACCCATGGCAGACAGGTTTCAAATGGGCTTCCAGACTAAGATGGACTAGGAAGAAGGACCCAGCAGTCTATTTCTGAAAAGAATTACCCAGTGGAAATTTAATAACATTAAGCATGACTACAGGACATTGAGCCTTGGTGGTGTAGTGGTTAAGAACTTGGCCACTAAGCAAAAGGTTGTAATCACTTCATGAATCATGATTTTCAAAATATGCATGCATAATATGCAACATACTTAATTCTACTTGATTTATATTAGTAAGAAAAAGGAATTCTGTTTGTCCTATGTCTTAGAAATCCATGGATCATAACCATGTTTTTTGTGTTTCGCTTTGGATTCCGCATAGGCTAAAGACTGACATGGTAAAGATGGGGTCCACTAACAATTTCAGCACTTGCTAACTGTGTGATCATTTGTCTTTATTAAATCTCAGTTTTCTCATTTACAAAGTGACTATCACTATTATTGCCTTTCTGCTCAAGGAGAGATCATAAGTATCATGATAACACGCAGAAGTAGTACATTATAGCTTTAAAGAACTTTAGAAATATATTGTTATTGAATTATTCCTTAGTTTCTTTTTCTTTAGCCTTAATCCTATATTTTCCTCAGAGGAGCTAGTCTGTCTTGATATGCTGATAAGGCTAACAGGTGGTCAAACAAGGAAGTTAAAGGATAAGTGGAAGGAAATAAAGAATGTGTTGGGGGGTTTATTTGTTTATTTTTTCTTATTTCTTTCTTCTCTGTTTCTTATGTTTCTTCCTCATTAAAACAGTTTTGGTATGAACCATGATGGAATTGGAAATTCTTGTGGGACGAAAGGTCATGAAGCAGCAAAACTTATGGCAGCTCACATTACTGCAAATACCAATCCTTTTTCCTGGTCTTCCTGCAGTCGAGACTATATCACCAGCTTTCTAGAGTAAGTAATCTCTGGAGAGTGATGATGAATTGCTCCAGAAGTAAGCCTTTGGTAGAAGCCTAATATGTAGTGCTTCAAACCTTGTATAATGAGTGACTTTTATAGGACCCAGTAATATTTCAGGCCATTTCCACAATACTCTAGAAAAATATTCGTGGCAAATTAAACAGAGCTTAGTGAACAGACTAGATCTGGAGCAAGGGTGTCAGTGGGTCTTATGAGTATTGAGTGTTAGACTTGTTCAATAGAAGGGAAGCGCTGTCAGAAGGAATTTTTATTTATTTCTGTAATTTAACAAGAACACAGACTGAACCTTAATTTGGTGATTATGTATTTCATTTTGTTGATGAAAAAACTGAGATTCATAGATATAACAAAGTATCTAACAGTAGCAAACAACAGCTACAAAAACCCAAACACCCAGGAAGTGAACACTTCGAAGAAATGAAAATACACTAAGTGACTCATCCTCTTTTCCCGAGTTTATCAGCGTGTTTATTGGTCCTTTAACACATATTTCAAGAGTCTGGTTATTTAAATCTGAAGATGAGTAGTTAACTTGGGTTTAACTATGTTCAGGAAAGCAGCCATTCCTCCTTGTCTTATTTGCGTAGGGCTTCGGATTTGGGTTTTGGAAAATGACAAGACTTGAGTCTCACTTTTTAGCTGTATAACCTTGGACATGTTACTTTACCTTTTTAATTTTTACTGTCCTCATCTATTAAATGAGTTTAGGTAATAATACCAATCTCATAAGATTGCTATGTAGATAACTATATAAAATGCTGTAATATATATAAAATAGTTAATAGATATTCACTAAACGGTAAATATTATTGTTTTAAATAATATCTGAGGTTTTATTGTTCTATCATTTCCTTCAACTATTTTGTGCCAGTTTTCCCCCCTTGGGGAGGAAAGATTAAATAGCCTGTGAAAAAGGGAGGCTCACATAAACACAGGAAATCTATGAAAATTTGTTTCAAAAATTGGCTTTGTTTAAAGTTTACCTTAACATGCCTATATAGTAAAATCTTTTTAAATTTAACTGTGTTGCATAAGTTAACATTATTAGTTAAAATTTTACTTCTTATACACTATAGCTCAGTAATACGTTGTAAAGATTTATAATTACATATATTTTTAAAAGCCCTGAACAAAAGACTAGTGCACTGCTTTGCTCAGTCAAAAATCACAAGATAAATAATTTAAAATGACCTCTTTTGAATTTATTTAGGTAGTAATAAAATTGAAAGCACCGGAAATTCATTCCAGAAGGAGGTCATTTGAGTAACCATACTCAGACCCAGAGACTCACTACCGTGGTCGGGTCTGACTCAAAGTGACCCTAGAAGTCAGAGTAAAAGTGCCCCGTAGAGTTTCCATGGGGCACCTGGCGTATTTGCACTGCAGACCTTTTGGTTAGCAGATTTTTAGCCTTAAGCGAGCCAAGTGCTGTCGACTCGGATCCAACTCGTGGCGACCCTCAGTAGTAAATAATTATGACATTATATGTGCCTGGTACAAAATTGAGTGAGGTTCTATAAAGACAAGCCACAGAGAATTTTTTTGACATCTTTTGGTAGTTTCTAATACAAAGTACTAGCAATATCATTTTCCAAGATGGTTTTAATGAGATTCATATTACCTAAATTTTGAACATTGTTGAAAATCTGCCTTCTTTAAAAACCAAGCCAGATTAGGAATTTCTTCCTTGATTTGACTCATGTTTTTATAATGGAATCATAATGTCTGGCACCAGAAAAGCAAACTGTATAACATGCTCAGGATGTCACTGTGTTTTTGAAATCTACCCTTTTTTTTTGTTTGTTTGTTTATTTGTTTTACGTATCGTTTTCTTTTCCCTCTGTTCTGTTCTTGTCACATAGGTTATTGCATAGTCCATTTGTTAGGATCTTCTCTGTAGACTAAATACAAGGACCAATTCTGATCTTCTGCCAGACTCTGTCTAGCTGAAACCGTATCAGGCAATTAAACTACTCCAAATGGAAATCCTTAAGTTACTGGTAAAACACAGTTGCAAAATCACCACTGGTTTGGTTAAAGACATAAAATTATTACTAGTTACAATAAAGTGTTCCATTTAATCAATTAAAAGAATTAGTCCAAACAGTGCTATTTAAATCTTACTGCATTTTTATGTATAATGATTAGTGTTGACAGAGTTCTAATGAGTTTATTTATCTTGCATCTTACAAAAATATCTCTGTTGTGCATCCTCATGGGAATCCTCACAAAAAGCTAAAACCATTAGTAAAAGATAAATGTGAAAGACAAGAGTTGCCCACTCCCCATGCGCAGTCTCCTTTAATAATAAACTAAACAACGCTGATTATAATCTGACCCAGCAAACATGAAGACCTTTAAAACAGTCAATTCACTAGAGTACAAAGACATAACAGTAACTTTCTTGAGTTTCTTTGTCCCTTTTTATTAATGCGGTGGACCTAATTGCTTTAACAGCTATGCATGATATTTTTAAAAATCCAGTGATATTTTGATCAGGGATTGAGGTTACATTTATGTTTTATAGTTGGCTCAAAAAGGCTCATAACATTTTATTTTAGTTTCTCTTCTCAAGAAAAAGAAATCTTGAAAGATGAATTGTTTAGGAACTGTAGCTCAGCCAACAAAATGCATACCTTTCTCTACTTAGTGACTGTATAGGCCAAAGATGATGGTGGATTTTAACAATGAGCTTTCTATGATTTATAGAGATTCACTATTCACTATGTTCAACTGAAAACGATTCCATGGCCTTTAAATGCCAGTAGAGTAAAAAGTCTTTCATGTGATTCTGAAACACTAGGTGCTATTGATCACTCAGGAGATGGTGTTTACCAACTCCCAATATTTTTTTTCAGATTTCTTAAACTCGGTGATTCAATAAGTGGTTCATGAATCGCCCAGAAGCCGTCCTGATTAAATAATAAAGAACCTAATTCCGTTAAAATGGACGTGTTATGCCAGCTTCTGATGTTTTCCGAGGAGACGGCTTTGCAGGTAGTGTCCTTCCTATCTGCCTGCGGGACTTATTTATTTATTTATTTACTCAGGAAATAAAAAAGGCTGAACCTGGTATTATGGCTCACACTCATTGATGACTATGGGCTAATGTACCGGGCAGTGGAAGGCAGCTAGAAGCAATTTAGGCCAGTTTTTCCTATATTTTCTACCACTTAGAGGTAGTACAGAGTAATTTCATACAGCTTTCAACCAATTCTGGGGACTCTGTGAATCAGCTCTTGCTCTATTTAAATTAAAGTCTGTTAAATTGTTTGAACTGTCAGAGGTCCATAACAAAATTTCCTACAGTTCCAAATTAAATACAGACTAGCCATTTTCACAGAAAGCCTGGAAGCTGAAAACACTAAGAGAGGCAATTTTACGGTCGAAGGTGAACTAGGAAGAAAGGTGAGAATGGAACTCCACGAGAAGTAAAGTGAGATGACAAAGGCGCGTCTTCCAAAATACTCACTAGCAATTACCTCCAACGGTCAGTGTCAGTCTGTAACACAGAAAATGACCTCTATTGATGGGACTTTTTTTTTTTTTTTTTTTTTTTAAGCGTGGAAGCTAAAGAAACAGCTTGGCAAAACAGATTTCTTTTCCTTCACTTATCTGACGTTTCTTTTGGGGATCCTACTCTAATCATAAATATGTTTGATAAAGCATAGCTGCATATGGGATACAAATAAGATAACAGAGTAATGCCGTGACAGTGCAGTATTTGTATCCTGAAAGTTTCGAGTTCAGTTGTAATCAGCCCAAAGCTAAGCCAAGTGCAGTTGTAATCAAGTGCCTCATTTATGCAGAGGGCTAGTGAGATAGGCCTCACTTAGAATACTTCATTTAAGAAAGTAAATGTTATTTTTATGATGATTGATAGAGTACTTTATTAGACTATAGTAGGTAAGGCATTTGCTGGTACCAACCTGAGTCATTTTTGCTTAATTTATATATAGCAGGACAGCTTTGAAGGGAAAGAAATAGGAAATGACATAGGTGGTTGTTGTTGTTGTTAAGAGAAAAGATATGGACAACATTGTTTAGAAAGACTTATTGACCTGCTGTGTTATAAAATAAAGGTCTATATTTTAAAATATAATTGTTTTAGTGAAACTAAGTCTAAAAATCACAATTAAGAATATGTCCTCCTGTGTTCTAGAAAAAAGACCAGAAGTGCATATTTTACATAGGGATATGTAATTTTACTTAAATACTAAATTCTGGCTCATGTTCCTATTTGAAATCTAGTTTTTGGACTATGTAAATAAGACCTCTCTAAAATAGAGGTAGAATATATAAAATATGTCTTTTACATCATTCTGGACAGATTTGTGGAAATGTAATTTTTTTTAATTTGCTAAGAATTTCATTATCCAGGCAAAAGCATATTCTTAAACTAACACATTATTTTCTGCTTTGTCCTGGAAGCATAAACAAAAATAGAGCCTATTTATTTGGTAATTGATCCTATAGATATTTTTAGATATAATTAATTCTATAGCTATTAACTATGGTTGGATTTTAACTCATGAAATATGTTATATTTGAGAAATAATCATAATCCTACTTTTTATATAAATAGTTTTGGTCTGGACAATAACATCTGTGCTTAACAGCAACTGGTTGTAATAATATTTCGTAAAGGAAAACTACCAACAATCTTCTTCCTTTACTAAGTGATGTCTGTCTTTTCCAAGTGGAAAAATTTGCACATGATACCAAGACATAGACCATCTATGTTTAAAAATGTTACTTCATGAGAAAATTGTGACAGTAATAGAAAGAACACTAAGCCCAGCATTGTGAGAAGTAAGGAGTTATGTCTCCATTAGTTAGAACCCCAGATTAAACAAAAAAACTTTCCATAACTTCTGTTTTCTCGAAAGGAGTTAAGGGATTAGAGCTCATTTAATTTTTTAAAGGAAGGTAAAAACATTTGCACCAGCTGACATGTACAAAAATGTTCATTTCAGAATAATTTATAAATGCTAGAAATTGGAAACAACCTAATTATTAATTGACAGAATGACAATTCAGTATTTCTGGCATAGTCTGTTTACAATTTATTTTGTTGTTCTTGTTGAAGATATATATACAATAAAGCGTATACCAATTCAACCATTTCTACATGTGCAATTCAGTGACATTATTACATTATTTGAATTGTGTGACTGTTGTCATCCTTGTTTTCCAAGTTGTTCCTCCCTCATTAGTAGAAACACATTGGCACCTAAATTTGCTATCTAATCTTCCGAGTTGCTAATGCCACTTTGATCCCGTATAGATCTAATAAGAGCATAATGCACAAGACAGACATTTTTTTTACTAGTTAAGCTAAACAGTTGTTTGTTTTTTGAAAGACTTCAGAGGTTATTTTTAGTTTAAGGTTTAAAGATTATGTCAGGATTATAGTTTCAAGGGTTTGTCCAGCCACAATGGCTCCAAAACCACCTAGAGTCCATGAGAATTGGAAATTCTTTTCTGCCTTTCCCCATTTTTGATTAGGATTCTTCTATAGAATCTTTGATCTAAATGTTCAGTAATGAGGACTAGGCATCATCCAGTTCTTCTGGTCTCATGGCAAAAGAGGCAGCTAGCTGTTCGTGGAGGCAGTTCGCTGTACATTCCTTTTCCTCCTATTTCTGACTCTCTTTTTGTCTCTTGCTCCAGGCAACAGAGACTGATTGTCATGCCTTGGATAGCTGCTTGCAAGCCTTTAAAACCCCAGGGACTATACAATGAGCTAGGAGGTAGAACAGAAGCACTCAACATGTTATCCGGCCAATTAACTGGGAAGTCGAATGAAACCAGGGTGCTAAAATTCCAGATCAAGGAACCAAATCCTCGGAGGATTTTGGTTGTATATAAGCAGACTGAGCAGTTAGTCTTTTTTTCCTTTTTTTTGGTCACTAATGTAAACATATGTATCACACAACATTTTGCCATTTCAGCTTTTTATAGGTGTATAACTTACAGATAGCAATTACCATAATTAGCTGTGCAGACCCACCCTTATTCAATGTGATTTTTTTTTTTTCCCCATCAAAGTTAACTGTCCCTTTCTGCCTCTCTCCACCCTTGGTTAAAGAAAAATGATATCATTGCTGTTGATTCCTGGTAACCACTAATAAACTTTGATTTCCACACATTTGCCTTTTATTGTCTTTACATAAACCAAACAAACCAAAGTTATTGCTGTTGAATCTATGCCAACTTATAACAGCCCTATAGGACAGATTAGAACTTCCTCCTAGGGTTCTCAAGGTTGTGTTTACAGAAGCTGCCTGCCACTTTTTTTCCCCTACAGTGAGTGGCCAACCTTTTGGTTAGCAGCCTGAGCTCTTAACCACTCTGCCACTACTGTACACATATAAGGCCATACAGTATTTATCATTTTGTAATTGACTCATCATAATATCTTCAAGCTCCATCCATACTGTAGTACGTATCAAGACATGGTTTCCTGTACTAGCTGAATAGTAATCCATTGTGCATATGTTTTACATTTTGTTTAACCGTTAATCTATTTTTTTTACTTCTTTCTTTTATTATTATTTATTTATTTTATTATGACTGAGTGAAAACATACATTCCCATATAAATTTACATGCCCACCTGTGTGTAGCTTCCACTGCTCTCCCTGTCCGGTCATGGCACACTATTCCTCCCTGCTCCATATATGTCTCATCCTCCCGACAGTATCCTTGATGGGCATTTGTTTCCATTTGGCTATTGTGAATAGTGCTGCAATGAATATTGTTTTACAAGTCTCTGCTTTCAAGTTCTGTGAGTATATACACAGAAGTGGAATTGCTGGGCTGTAAGCTAGTTCTTTTTTTAGTTTTTTGAGTAACTGTGTGGTAGCCTTAAATGGAATAAAGAGCATTCAAGTTGAATAGACTACAGCTACACGTATCAACTTCACTGAATGTCACATCCATAATGTGTGAAAAAATAAAGTTACGGAAGTCATAGTACTGCTCTTTTTATGTAAAGTTGCAAAACAGGCAGACGGTTGGTGGTGCTGTTAGATGCTGTGAGTCGTTCTAACTCATGGCTGCCCTGTGTACAGCAGAATGAGGCCCTGTGCCATCCTCATAACGGTTGCTATGTTTGAGCTCATTGCTACAGCCTCTGTGTCAGTCCATCTCATTAGTAGTCTCCCCCTTTTTTTACTGATCCTACTTTACCAAGCCTGATGTTCTTCACTAGGGATGTGTCCCCTTCTGATAACATGTTCAAAGTATGTGAGACTAAATCTCACCATCATCACTTCTAAAGAACATTCTGGCCGTACTTCTTCCAAAGCAGATTTGTTCGTTCTTCTGGCGGTCCTTGGTATATGGTATATTTGATATTCTTCACCAATACTATAATTCAAAGGGGTCAGTTCTTCTTTGGTCTTGTTATTCATTGTCCAGCTTTCACATGCATGAGGTGATTAAAAATACCATGGCTTGCATCAGGTGCACCAAACAATATCTTCACTTTTGAACACTTGAAAGAGGTCTTTTGTATCATTTTTTGCCCAGTGCATTTTGTCACTTGATTTCTTGACTACCACTTTCCTGGGCTTTGCTTGTGGATCTAAGTAAAGTGAAATCTTTGACAACTTCAATGTTTTCTCCTTTCACTATGATGTTGCGTAGTAAACCAGTTATGATAAATAGGCATATAAACAGTAGGGAGAAAAACTATTAAGAAAAGAAGAAAAGTTCTAGGGAGGAGGTAGGGTTGTGTCTGAGGTTGAACACTTAGGAATTTTTTTTATCTTTTTGAAGAAAATCACATCTAGGATTAAATATACATCCATGTCCTATACCTATACCTGTAATATTCTGCAATGTCCTTTGATGTCTCAAAAGTATGGAAATATCCAGAATTATTTTTTACAAGTTAATAGTGATCTATAGACTTTATTTATCTGAAGCAGGAAGATAGCTGATTAGCTGATGTATACAGTGAGATTTTAAAAAAACGTGTTGCTTGATCTTCAGCAAAAACTGGAACCAAACCTATTGCAGTCAAGTTGATTCCAACTCATAGTGACCCTGTAGGGCAGAGTAGAATTGCCACATAGGGTTTCCAAGGAGGCCTGGTGGATTCAAAATGCTGACCTTTTGGATAGCAGCCAAACTCTTAATCACTACACTACCAGAGTTTCCCATCTTCAGTAAAGAATAAGAATATGAAAATTACTTGATCCTACCAATACTTTAAGTGAAATTTTACTGTACATATCAAATATAATTAGTAGGAGAAAAATATGTAATACATTTCTTTACCCCAAACATGAAAACAATTTGATTTAGCCTTGCAAATATTCCTCACTTGCATTGCTGTGGCCAGTAATAGTAGGTAAGACACTTGATTTGCATCCATTGGTAATTTGTGCATATACACTTAAATTCATCTTAAAAGACCTTTTTTGATGTGATGTCTCTTAATACACGTTCGTTTCTTAATGACCCATAAGGTCTTTTGCTTATATTTTATCTCACATGAGGCTTCATTCTGTTATAAAAAGTATACTAAGAAAAGAGAATAAGACTTATCTAGATATTTAATTAGACTGCATCGCTTAAAAGCAATAAGTGCTTTTGAAGAACTAGGAAGAGTATAGTCTTTTGGGATAAACTCATTCAGAAGCATTTTGGCCTTGCAAATACTGTGAGCATGGGTGCTTCACAGTACATGGTGTTCTTTGTTGTCCAAAGACCCTTGCAAATGGTCATCTATTTTGGTGTTTTTAAAGAATGTGGACCATGATTAGAAGACTATTAATGCCTTGAAAGAACAACTTTAAATGATATAATTATTCTTGCTTTCTTCTAGTTAAGCCACTTCTCAGTTTACCACTAGCAAAGAATTTATTCCTCAGAGTATCTGTCCTTAGACTCTTCTTTGGAGTCTAAATAATTCTTCTAGTTTTTTAGATCAATTTTCTATAATCCTAAACATAATTAAATGTAATCACTTTTGGCAGATTCTGAGCTGGCACACTTTAGGTAAATCTGTCCTACAGTTTCTTTGGCATAGTATTGGGAAACATCATTTATCTTTAGGACCCTTCACTTTGTTAATTCAGTACATCATTTTTAACTTTTCTATTGATTTATAGTCATACTTGACCTTTTTTTATTACAGTTTTAATTCCTTTCGTAAAGGCACTTGTATCTATGTTACAGAGTGTGCAACTGATGTTTTAAGAGGAAATTGGAGAATTAAAATATTAATTAAGTACAATAAGCAGGAGATAAAAAGTGTTTTGTCATGAAAACTGGATAGCTGGCTAAAAAGCTTTGTTAGTTGAAGACCCTTACCAGTGACAACTGTAATAACTGATAGTCAGTAGCAAAATAAATATGTATTAATATCACATCCAATATTCTAATCTAAATATCTTTTACTAATTAAACAACTAAATAAAGGGGCATAAATAAAAGGGAAGAAGTGTAAAGAGGACAGTGTTCTATCACTTGGTCCTTGGAGGCATCATTTTAGGAATAATCTGATTCAGTTTTTAAAAGATATTAATTGGTTGCTGTGCTTTATATTTGTATATTGAAAATTAACTTCTACATTGTAAGAATATGATAAAATTTTAACTGATTTTGAAACTCAGTAGTATACATAATTCTTTCTTATCTGTAAGTGAAAATTTACTGTCCTAAATAACAGTTGGGGAACTACTACTTGTGAAATTATTTTCCTTTGGCAATGTGGATGGAAAAGATTTGGAGGAAAAAAAAAAAAACACAAGTGCTGGCACAATTGACAGGAATGTTGGAAAAAATTTTTAAATGTTGGCATAGGAATTCTTTAAAAATTCTAACTTACTCACATGTGAAATGAAAGTAAAAAAGCATCTGTCCTATTTTATGCACACTGACAAAATAAAAATGAACAATTATATTTAGAAAGTATAAAGAATTTTAAGGTATTCTGTCTGGCTTTTGGCCATCTTTATGTTATTTGTTCCATTGAATTAAAATATTATGTTCGAGTGCAGGCATACTTTGAGAAGCAGAAATTGTAGAGAGCAAACATTCTCTTTCCAGCTCTGATGACCCTAGATGAAATATGAAATTTTTGAGAGACTAAACACTTTATTATACTTGAGAGGAGAACTTTGGATCTTGGCCTCGTCTGTCATTCAGCCCATTTATTACTGATATATTTAAAGAACGTATGGACATTTCTTGCCACAGCTCCTATTTCTCTGCCCAAGGTGAAAGCATATAGATTAGGTCTTGAAGGATTACAACCACAATTTTTTTTTTTAATTTTCCACATTTCATGTTTTTAATTCTACTACCAGATGTGGTTATATTTTCAGTGAAAACAAACAAGTGGCTTAGAGGATATGAAATTGTTTTGATTCCTTAAGAAATTAGTTTAAAAGCCAACATGACATTTTCAGATTATTGTCTGAGGTGTTTTATTGTGTCTTGGTGCTGGAAAAAAACTATTTGGAGCTCTTATTTAGATTTCTGTAAAGCCATTGCATTTTGCCATGTAGTTGTGTACTTGTAACATTTATTGTCTTTTACTCATCAAGTTTTTAAAATAAAGAACTCAACACATGGATTCATGACTCAAAGTCCATAGAGTACCTAATTTCCTTTGATCCTTTATGTTGAACAGTTCAGGCCGTGGTACTTGCCTTGATAATGAGCCTCCCAAGCGTGACTTTCTTTATCCAGCTGTGGCCCCAGGTCAGGTGTACGATGCTGATGAGCAATGTCGTTTCCAGTATGGAGCAACATCCCGCCAATGTAAATATGGGGTAAGAAGTCTTAATCCTTATGTTTAGCTATTTATGTGTGTTCTTTCATGACACAGATGATGTTAAGATGTGTTCTTTTGTGACAGAAATGTTAAGATAGTTTTAATAAACGTATTTTACCTCTGATAATACCATTAATACAAATATGGGCTTTGACATTGCTCTTTTTCTGGTATCATTTGTATACTTACTTCTAAATATTTGGGTAATTCTGATTTAGATGCATTTAAAATTTCTTTGGAATTAATGCAGGTAGAATTTTTAATGTATTCATTCATTAAGTCTTGAGTTTTTTATGCCAACTTAGTTTTTGAAATAATTATGATTTGAAATCTGGCTTATTCCTCCTTTTCTAGCACTCTTATAATTGGGTTGAAATGTATTTCACACTGGCTTGGAGCCTTTAATTCATACTTGCTCATTCTGAGTCATTTCAGGTTGCTTCTTCCACTGCCCACATTCCAACACAATGATTGAGGACAAGATGAATTAGCCCAAATAGTGAAACAAGAAAAATTGCTGTAGGGGGCAAAAAAGAAAAAAGTAGACGTTATAATTGATTCATCATGTCAGTCTATAAAAGTCATAGTGTCTATATCAGAAAATGCATAAAAATATTCTTAGGCTTCATAAAGAAGGTTTGTGTTCCATATAAGGGCATGTTTATACTATGAATGTAATGTAAACCTGTTGAATAAAAAATATGAGATTGAAAAGCATCATATTGTCAAAAACCGTTCAGGTTTAAAACATAAATTTACAGGCTTATAAATCCCTTTTAAAAAATAAAAAGAAAAGGAATTAACATTTTAAGGCAGTTAAAACTAAACAATGTACTCATTATACTCTACCAATTATTCCTCTTGGGCACAGTACAGGAGGAATTGTGTTTTTTTTTTTTAATGTCTCTTGAGTGAAAAATGTATTATTCTTAATAGACTATGGGCAGCACATTTTGTGCACTGGATTTAAAGATTGTTTGCAGCTATCTGGATATCTAGAACATTGAGTAAAACTGACTTTTCTTGTCTCTTTTGTAAGGAATATTCTATTCTTTTTTTTTTATTTAATATGACTGAGTGAAAATGTACATTCCTGTATAAATTTACATGCCCACCTATATGCAGCTTCCACTGCTCTCCCTGCCCGGTGACAGCACACTTTTTCTCTCTGCTCCATACATGTCTCCTCCTCCCAACAGTCTCCTTTCCCCTCCTCTCCACCCACTCTCCTTCCTCCATCCAGAGGTCAGCAGGATGATATCCTATAGATATATAGAACCATAAAGTGCATCCAATATATGGTCACTCTGCATCGTCAAGTCCAATCCATTCGTGTCCGAAGAGTGGACCTTCGTTACGATTTATGGGCAAGGGCAGCATCAGGGCCAGGGGCCATGCTCCCAGAAGAACCCTGAAACCACTGGACCATCAATTGAGGTCTTTTAGTGGAGGTCTCAGGATGCACCCGTTTTTATTCTATTCTTATTAGTGTAGCATTCTAGTCTCCTCCCCCTCTCCACCTTCTGCACACACACTCTCAGATTACTTTTTCCCTCCCAGATAGTTAAATTTTAGTCATAGTTTTTATGTATACTTGCAGGGTGAAATTGATGATCAAAGGAGATTAAAGCTTTTCTTTCATATTTTTCTTACCTGTAGTTTCTAATTTCTTTGTTACCAAGTGAAATAGTTACTGTACATTTTAGTTGTTGTATTGGAAATTGACTTTTAACTCTACCTAAAATTTTCCATATCAGTTAACATATACTGTCTGCTTTATAAGATCTATGAATGCATTTTTTCTTTCTTAAATAATTTGATAAAATTTTGACCTTACTGTCTTATTTTTGTATCTCTAAATTTTATTCATTTCAGACTAACAGAACAAACCTGTTGCTATCTGTTTGATTCCAGTTCATATCAACCTTATAGAACAAAGTAGAACTGACTCATAGGGTTTCCAAAGAGTGTCTTGGGGATTCTAACTATAGACCTTTTGATTCAGACTAGTTGATATGAAATGAGATTAAATGATAATTAAGAAATTGTGTGATTTCAGTTTATGTTCCTCATGTTCTTCTTTTTGGATTTTATTTCTTATGTGCTGTGTTTATAAAGACTACCATAATAAGAATAAAATAAAATTTGAAAATTTGGAAAAAGGCATAGCACTTGACAATTCTATAATCTCATGTATTTTATCGTGAAGCCTTTTCACTTTGATCTGCAGCAAAAGTTTTTTTTCCTGTACTCATGTGCAATATAAAAATGCTGGTTATTTTTAACAATGCCATTTATTACTAACAAACTCGAGTCATAATAGATTTCTTTATGATCACTCCCACCTTTGAAATTTGTACCTGAAATACTGTGTTTACACAACTGATAGAGCCCAAACCAACGTCAGGTTTTACTTGATAAATCCTTAACGTTGTAAAGAATTCTAAGTACCACTTTAGAAAGCAGTGGTGGTTTTATTGGTGGTATCTAGTCATATAAACAAGGCATGCTTCAGTTTATTGATGAACAGAAAAACAAACCAGCCCTGCTTTATATAGCTGTCTGAGTGCAGCATGCTGAGGTGAACACCAAACATATTTGCTGTTGACTTAAGATAGCACCCTACGCTGCAGGTACTTTAGAGGGAGGCTACCCCTGTTGTTGGAGCATCGTGAAATGATACTTCTTTCAACTAGTAGGTCTCATATAATGTCAGTGAGAATTTTAAACAAGAACTGAGTGATCCGTGATTATTGCAGCACCGATCTGCTTTCCACTTTAGTCATTATACAGTCATTGCTGGAATTAGTGATGATTATATCTGTAGTCATTAAAAAGTCTTGCTTGAATTGTTTATGAATGGATTCATTAATACACATGTTAGCCACATTTGGGGACCTACATGAATTTTTTAAAATTTCAATTCAGGACAACATTTTCCACTAGTAACCATTTAAATCATCAGTTTATATTTTAGGTATTTTTAGGTTATTTAGGTATTTCTAAACTCCAGTAGAGGTAATGAGGAGACTGTAATGGCTATAAATACAAAGAATAAATCCATACAGTACAATATACAGAATAATGTAGTCATATAATGCAGTAATCTGTAAAAGACACATAGTTTCAGGTACTTGCATAGTGCCTTTTATCTGAGATACTTCAAAGTGCTTTAATAAAAATACTAATTATCTTACAATCTTTTATAGTTGGGAAAACTAAAAATACAGGATGTGACACCTTACCCATGATAAAATAAAGCAAACAAATAAATAAACGGAGTGAACCTGTCAGCTCTGTTTTCTCCTAAGTGTTAATATGAAAATTATATTAAATGAAATAAAGATAAAAGTTTTTTGTTTTTTTCCAGGAAATACTTTGTACTCGGCATTCATCATGTAATATTTGTTTCTAAAAATCTTTTCCAGATTTTCAGTCTTGACTCAGTTTTGAGGGGACAGACAGACAGTCAGGAGAGCTTCCCTAAATATGCTACTTAGAGTACTGAAATGTTCTAAACTATAAATATTATTTAAATTCCCTTGCATCTGAAGCTCTGAATCTTGGCTAGAGTGGGCTTAGAGTGATTTTTTTTTATTTGTTTAATATGAATGAATGAAAATGTACATTCCCGTATAAATTTACACACCCACCTATATGCAGCTTCCACTGCTCTCCCTGTCCGGTGACAGCACACTATTCCTCTCTGCTCCGTACATGTCTCATCCTCCCAACAGTCTCCTTTCCCCTCCTCTCCAACCACTCGCCTTCCTCCAGCCAGAGGTCGGCAGGATGATATCCTATAGATGCATAGAACCATAAAGTGCATCCAATATATGGTCACTCTGCATAGCCAAGTCCAATCCATTCGTGTCCGCAGAGTGGACCTTCGTTACAGTTTATGGGCAAGGGCAGCATCAGGGGCAGGGGCCATGCTCCCAGAGGAACCCTGAAACCGCTGGACCATCAGTTGAGGTCTTTTAGTGGAGATCTCAGGAATCACTCCTTTTTATTCTTGCGTTGCCAGTGAAACTCAACTTAGTGAGTTCCATCACGGCTATCACTGGTGGTGGCCAGGCACCATCCAGTTCTTCCGAGAGTGAATTTTTATTTTTTTTTAAATACAGATAGTTAAAACCTTTTCAAGGCAACATGCAAGCACAGACAGGCAGCATGGTAAATAAGATTGGTATCAAAACACAGCAAACCAACCAAACCTGTTGCAGTGGAGTCAATTCCAACTCATAGCAACCCCATAGCACAGGGTAGAATTGCCCCACAGGATTTCCAAGGAGTATCTGGTAGATTCAAACTACTGATCTTTTGGTTAGCAGTCATAGCTCTTAACCACTGTGCTACCAATCATCAAAAAAATCTTCTGGCTATGTTGTCCAATTTCAAAGGGAACTTGGATGCTTTCTGGATGAAAATGCTCAACAAATAAAACAACGTTTCAGTGTGTCCAAGTAATGTTTCCCTTCCTATGTAGGGCAACAAATCTTTTCTTATAAAGCTGCGTAGGATTGATTGTGTAACCCTTCTCTTAGTTTGCATTAGTCTCTTCTTTTTTGTTAGAAAAGAAATGTTAGCGAAAAGCATGTTACGATAAGTTTAAACTTAGAAAGTCACTAATGAGCCTGTATACTGCAGAGGCTGTGGGTGATCTTTTAATTGCTTTCAAAAAGAACAGATGAAGTCAGGATTCCGTCTCAGACTTAGCTTTGTATTTCTTTATTCTGTCACTTTAAACCACATTTTAATTTTTTTAAAGTACAAGTAATGGTTTAGTATACATTAACAATATCTAACACATAATTTACTGGGTAGTGCAAATAGTTTACAATCAGCTGATAATCTAAAGGTTGGTGGTTTGAACCTACCCCGTAGTGCCACTGAGGAAAGTCCTGCTGATCTTCTTCCATAAAGATTATAGTCAATAAAACCCCATGGAGTTCTATCCTACAACACATGAAGTCCCCAAGAGTTAGGATTGACTCGACGGCAAGGGGTTTGGTTTTTCTAGTTTATTTATTTATTTAAATCAAGAGATGAGAGATTGTCAACTAGCAGATTTAATCTGAAATCCATACAATCTGAAAAACTGTATAGACATAAAACTACGCTTGTTACCATTGAGTAGATTCTGACTCATAGTGGCCCTATAGGACAAAGTAGAACTGCCCTACAGGGTTTCTAAGAAGTAACTGGTGGATTTGAACCACTTACCTTTTGGTTAGCAGCCAAACTCTTAACAGCTGCACCACCAGCTTTGTTAAACATAGGGAAATTTTTATTTTCTGTGAAGTTTGTTGCTGTCAGATAAACTTCAGAGTTACCACAATATAGTGATATATTGTGGTGCAGATGGTTAACATACTTGGCTGCCTGTCAGTTCAGGTCCATCCAGGGTCATTTTGGAAGAAAGGTTTGTCAGTCTACTTCCAAAAAAGTCAGCCGTTGAAAACCCTGTGGACTATAGTTCTACTCTGACACCCATGCTTTATTTTTCTCCTTAATATTTGTCAGTTCCTCACATATTTTTATTTTACTGACTCATCTTGCTTAGTGCCTGCCTTACCTACTAGTATCTGTTTTCTTTAGGGGCAGAAGAGTTTTCTGTTTCCTTTACTGAGGAGTTCCCAACACTAAGAGCAGTACCTGGCTCACAACAAGTGTTAAATAAGTATTTGTTCAATGAATGAACTGGCAATTATAATGAATATGTAAGCTCCAAGAGGGCAGGAGTTCCACTTGTCTTATTCATCACCATTTAAATAGTGAGTAGCATAATGCCTGGCTCAGAATAGGAGCTCAGTAAGTATTTATTGAATAAGTGAAGTGATATCTCATGAAAAAATGAGGAAAGAGGGCTGTGAAGACCTTCAGGTTATGTATGGAAATGCTGAGAGTAGGTCCTTGTGGCTGAGGCAAGCAGAGCACATACCACGTAAACAAGACAGGAGAAGAAAGTGGGGGCCAAAGCTGATGGCACTTTATAGGCCACATTAAGAAGTCTAGGTTTTTATTGTAAGAGCAGTGGGAAGCTGTTGAAGGTTTTTTTCTTTTATGAATGAGATTACGAGAGTGTACTGATGTGTAAGCAATCACTTTACTAGGGCACAGTGTATCATAGCATTGAATGTAACTTGACTGCTTCCCTCCAAATACCCTGTCCTTAATACTAAAGTAGCTTTGCCATTGAAGGTACTCCATTATAGCAATGCCCTTGCTTTTGTAGGTAAAAATAAACTTACTGTTTATTTTGAGTGCAAATGTTTATGTGTAGAAGTGGACTTCACAATTTGGAGCTTAATAATGCAAAATCCCAGTACTTTTTGGTGGAAATATAATAGAACATATTTGAAAAAATGACGTAGCTTTGGAAATGTTAAAACTTTTCGTTAATTTTAAATCTATTTGTGGAGAGCGCTATGTTTTACTTACAGGTCATCAAACTTTTGAATATTTTCTCTTCTGGGTAATCAGATAATTAATGATAAAACATAAACAAACAAACTCATTACCCTTCAGTCAATTCTGACTCTAGCAACCCTATTCAAAGAACTGGTGGTGGATTTAAACTACAGACCTCTTGATTACCAGTGGAGGTCATAACCATTGCACTACCCAGAGCTTTTCAATAAAAATTGGTTAAGTGTACCATGTTTGTTGTAAGCTTTCAAGTAATGAGAAATATTTGTGATCTAATATTAGAAATGCAAGGTTATAGAGACTACACACACACAAGTAGTGTGTGTGCACATATATATGTTTGTATTTACTAATATATAGTAAGAAACATAGCCACATAGTTTATTCGGTAAGATCTACTTTGCTTATTTTCTCACCTAAAGACATCTACTCTGTAGGTCAATCGATTATCAAAAGGTTGTCTGTTGAATATAGAATTAAAATAATGAAACAGTAAAGATAATTTAATTAACATATTACTTAATAACTGTAATAATAATGCCATCAAACTATCTGAGCCTGAAGTATATAGCTCCTCACAGTTGACATAACCTAGAGACAAGATAGTTGTGTTCTTTGATCAGGGTATTCTCCTCTGGGACAATACTTAATAAAGTCTGACATACCTGGTCTTTTGGACTCACCGGTTTTTCTTGATTTCATGCTTAGCCCCTTCTATACATTATTTTATCACCATCGATTGGCTAACAGTCAAGTCATTATTGATTTCTTGTTGAGAATTATTTACTTCATGTAATTGTGTGTTGATTTTTATTAGTCTATTTCAGCTCCTTAATCCTCCCCACTCCTTTTTTCCCCAAAGATAATGTAGATAACTTGGGGGAGAATAGTCACCATAAAAGAGAGATTTAAGGAAACAGAGTGTGGTTAGCCTGTAAAAAAGAAAGCTAAATGTTGGCCTTGAAACCATATTCAGGCTTTGAAATACTTATTATAGTTTGATTACTGGTAATAAATTATTCAACTTCCCTGCAAAGACCATAACATAAACATAGTGGTCTTCATTTTCACAGCTGGAAGGTTGTAGGTTAAGTTAAACTAAAACCAAACTCACTGACAATTCTGACACGTAGCAACCCTATAGAACAGAGTAGACCTGTCCCATGGGGTTTCCAAGGAGCACCTAGTAGATTCAAACTGCTGACTTTTTAGTTAGCAGACATAGCATTTAACCGCTACGCCAGGAAGAATTTCAGAAGTATTGGACTGTTATGGTAACAGAAATTGTAGAGTAACTTTCCCTGAAGGTTTTAAAGTGGTGTAAATACTAATATTCTATAACACAGTTGGACACCATGGAAGTTAAAATTTTAGTATATAATGTGGCTTGAGTTGGCTGTAAGAATAAAAGGTGTGGAAGTATTTTTATCACCTGAATATTTTTTTGGAGTCCAAATGTATATATTTAGCAGGTATATACAAGATAGGAAATTACATTTTTATTTTTCCTTAAATTTCAAGCCAAAAATCATGGGTCCATAATCATTTGTATCCTTAAACATCATTTTTTTTTCCTGTAACTTTGGATTAAAAAAATCTTTTTTAATCCTTTCAAACTGGTGATAAATTATGTAACCTAAATTTCTAGATTAGGTTTTTTTGCTATGTAGTTGTCTTTTTTACTTGTTTTGTTTTGCCTTTCTAAGATCCCTTACACTTAAATTATCCACATAGCAGGATTACACTATATAAGGCTGAAATAATGGTATATTATGCCTTCTCTTTGGATGGCTTCTAAACACCTGTGCCAGGCCATGGGGTCACCATATGTTGGTTTTTTATTTTCCTTTTGTGTGATGAAATGATAAGTAACCTTTCTAATCACTGATACTCCTTCCTGACCTCTTTGAGTCCAGGATCCTTTATTGCAAACAGCTGTTGAGAGATGTTACTGATAATAATGAAGACAAAGAGAATGTCTCATATCCAGAATAAGGAGTTCAAGATAAAATAGGACTTAGAGTTTCCCAAGGCCAGAAAAACTGTGTATATCTCTTTTATGGTCTTTACAGTTGTTCAAAAATATTCATATAGCAGTTGACACCACTTTCTCTTCACATAATGTTTTACCTCTTTACTGACATGAGCAGTTTAAAAATGACTTTGTACTTTTATGATGTCCCTTTCCCCCATGTAAACTAATTTTAATTTCCCCAAGTGAAGTGAATGACTTTTCATTTTTTAAAGTTACAATTCCTTCAAAAGAAAGGAAAATTTGGAATGATATTTCTGATTTATTGTGTTGAAAAAAGTCTTTGTCTATAAAATGATCAGTTACTGTATTATGATTAGAGGAAGCCTAGTTCATTTCTTTACACAGTTATTTTCTACATATCAAGTGTCTTAGTTATCTAGTCTTGTTTTGTAAAATTCTATCATGTGATCTCCAGCATCATTTCTATCACCAAGGCTGTATTTTCCAGCTATGGATCCTTCTTCATTTCAACTTGAATCCTAACAACTGGACCAATAAGCAACATCTTGATAAATGGAGAAAGGACTGAAGTTGTCAAGGATTTCATTTTACTTGGCTCTACAACCAACACCCATGGAAGCAGCAGTCAAGAAATCAAAAGACACATTACAACGGGAAAATCTGCCACAAGATGTCAGCATGAAGGCTAAAGTGCACCTGACCCAAGCCGTGGTATTTTTAATCACGTTGTATGCATGTGAAAGCTGGACAATGAATAAGAAAGACAGAAGAATTGACACCTTTGAATTATGGTGTTGGAGAACAATATTGAAGGTACCGTGGACTGCCAAAAGAACAAACAGATCTGTCTTGTAAGAAATAGAATCAGAGTGCACCTTGCAAGCAAAGATACTTTGGACATGTCAGGAGGAATCAGTCCCTGGAGAAGGACACCATGCTTGGTAGAGTGGAGGGTCAGTGAAAAAGAGGAAGACCCTCAACAAGGTGGACTAACACAGTGGCTGCAACAATGGACCTCAGCATAAAGGTGATTGTAGACGTGGTGCAGGACAGGGCAGTGTTTTGTTCCGTTGTGCATAGCTCACTGTAAGTCGGAATTGATCTGATGACACCTAACAACAACAGTTATCTAGTGCTGCTGTAACAGAAATACTCCAAGTGAATGGCTTGAACAAACATTTATTTTAGGAGGCTAGAGATTCAAATTCAGTGTACCAGCTCTAGGAAAAGACTCTCTCTGTGTACCTCTAGAGGAAGATCCTTGTCCCT
The DNA here is from genome assembly GCA_028571685.1 of Heterohyrax brucei. Lineage (NCBI taxonomy): Eukaryota > Metazoa > Chordata > Mammalia > Hyracoidea > Procaviidae > Heterohyrax > Heterohyrax brucei. The sequence continues at coordinate 69,048,963 of CM053141.1, read as the reverse complement.
TCTGAATTTTTGCTCCTGGGTGATCTTTTCATGGCCTGGCATTTCTCTTTCTCTGTCTCTGCTTGTACTTTGCTTATTTAATCTCTTTTATGTCTCAAAAGGGATTGACTCAAGGCATACCCTACACTAATCATGTATTACTAACGAAAAGACATTCCTGCTGGTTAATGTAAAGTGGATTCTAGCTTCTATCTACCCTGTATGACAGAGTAAAACTGCCCTGTAGGGTTTCCAGGAAGCAGATGGTAGATTCAAACCCTAGACCTTTTTGCTAGTAGCAGAGCTTTTAACCACAGTGCCACCAGGGCTCCTCATGTTCCCAAGTTAGATTACAATCACAGGCATAACCCACTGCTGTGCAGTCATTTCCTACTTATAGGGACCCCAGAGGTCACAGTAGAACTGCCACATAGAGTTTCCAAGAAGCACCTGGTGGGTTCAGACTGCCAACCTTTTGGTTAGCAATTGTAGCACTTAACCACTATGCCACCAGGATTTCAAACCACAGGCATAGTTAGGATTTACAACATGTATTTTTAGAAAACACAGTTTAACCCGTTTTACCTTAAATGGTTTTTGCATTAGATGAATAATTTAGGCCTGTTCTCTATACTGATGTCTAGCTTTATTGCCCTTTATGATTTGCTAATCTTTTTTATCATTCTTAAGGTAGGTAGTGTCATTCTTCTGAAAAATTAAATAAATTGGAAATCTGGAAATTGATATTAATATTTTAAATAAATTGGAATAATTTTTAACTTTTCATTCTGAGAAGAACATGGACTAATGTGAAGTTTTCATAAAGAGTATCCTTTTAAAGTCCTAACACAAGTTGTGGTGCTACATTCAGAAACTCCAGTAATAATGATGTATAAATTGATGCCAAAACCTGTTCATTGATTTAATATATAGTAGTCTTAATTTAAAGATATCCTCCTTTAAACTTTTACAAATATACGAGAAGAATAGGAAGACATTATGAATGGATACTGTGAATTTATATTACAAGTAAGTATTTACTAAACAGCTTAATTAGCTAGTAATGTTACTCATTTCAGATACACTTGAGAAATGGAAAAGTTGCTTGCTTTTGTGCAAATAAGTTAGGCATTGACATTCAACAGAGATAATTCAAATCTAGATTTGGTTATAATTAAGGGAAATTGCTAAATCTTTCTGCCCCTGGTTTCTCACAAACTTTCTAAAAGGAGAATGATGATAATTGATGCCTGCTAGCACAGTAGTTGATGGTTTTCCCTGGAAAAGCCTTAGTTTCTTTCTTTTCTTCCTGCCTATAGTCCCCCTGCTTTGCCTTTTGGAATACTGTTCCTTGTATTTAGCACTGAAATGTGATCCTTCTTCTACCTGTTAATGAACTCACTTCTACACTTTCATGCGTGATTTTTTCTCCACTTTTTTATAAAATTGGCTTTCTAAAGTTTAAGAATTTTAGTTTAAAAACAAGACAAACATCAAACACAATCACTTTTCCAGGTAAAAGAACAAAAACACTAAATAAAATTGCTGTATTTTTATGCAAATAATGCATGCCTTCTATGTTTGTTTGCCAACTGTTCCTTCACCCTGAGAACTATTTTCATAAGCATACTATGATGATTTTTTTACACCAACATGCAAAAAAAAAGGCATAATGGCACTTACGAAAAGGCCTCATCGAGGAAGGTGCAGTTGGCAAACATAGGAGATAGATGTTATTTGCATAAAATTATAGTCAAAGACAGAATTAAATACAATCTAACATATGTAGCTACATGTATTTCTGTAATGAAAAGAGGTTTATGTACGACTGAAGAATAATAGTGTATAAAACAAAAATCTTGTTTGTTTATATGTCGGTGTTCCTTAGTACATTAACAATTTGCGGCTACCAACCAAGCTTTCTCGACATTAGAGTGAATATCTATAGCAATATATGAAGACACTCACGGGAAGGGAAGAATCACAAAATTCTTCCCTTACTGAATTTAATGGCTGGTTTAATGGATTCATTTCCAAAACATAAAAGTATTTAATGAAGTCATGAGGGTGGATGAAAAAGCTATGAAGGTACAGACTATTATGCTGCTATTGTTTTTAAAGCTGATTGTTAAAGAACCTATACCTTGAATCCAATTCTTAATTTTTATAAAAATGATCTCTGTTGGAAGCAAATACCTCAAAGACCTACATCTAAAACAGGAAGAACCGTAGTCCACAGCATTTAAAGCTGCAAAGAATTAATTGACTAGGATCCAGTAAACAAATGCCCACAGAAATTTAACTGCAAATGTTTTAATTAGTACTGTTAGTATTTTTATTTTCTCTTTACAAGTTACATAAGTTTTGAGCGGTCTTCTATAATCTTATTTTTTTCCATAAACACTTTTTAAAATACGATATTTTGCACAATTCAAAGCTTTGGGGGAATGCATTAATCACCTTGCAGCAGAGAACAAGTACATGTGAGACCCATGTGAGGTGGAGAAAGTGGGAGATGTAAGGACAGAGTTTAGTCAGGATAACATATTTATACCTCTTTCCAGTGAGCTAAGGACATCCTGTTCAAAGGGAGAATCTGACTTTTATAGCACATTGTTCTCTAAAGGATAGGAGAACTCAACCAGAGAGTTCTATTGTGAACCTTGAGATCAAGGTTTTGAAAAAAAATTGTCTTGAGCACTTGCATTTTGAAGAGATTTGTGAAGGCCCTTTTTGAAATTAAAGTTTCTGTAATCTGACTAAATACTGTGTTTGCCTAAAACATGGTATTAATGTTGTGATTTTCAATAAAATTTGTACCATATACGCCAAAAAACCCACTGCCATAGAATGGATTCCAACTCATAGTGACCCTGTAGTTAATTTGGTCTAAAGTAAACTTTAAGTTTCTTTGTCTTCTGTCTAAAGTAAGCTTTAGACTTAAGCTTGCCTTCTTTTTTTTTCTTTAAGTTTTAAGATTTCTAATAGATCAGGAGTATGGTCTAGGGCTTTGAATAAAATTTTGTATAACCTCTGTACTTTGTTCTTGCAATGTTTAGTGTTTTAGTGTTTTTTGAATACAGTTTTTTCTGTGACTGTATTTTCAATACATGAAACAATATTTTAAGGTCCTAAAATGTTAGGCTTACTACTATGCTAATATTAAGCTAAACGTATGTATTTAGGGTCATATACTAAAAAACTCTCTCACATAGGAAAAGAATAAAGTAGTATAAATAACCTCTTAAAAGGTAAACTAAAGCCCTGAGACAAAAGTAGGTTTTGTAATAAATTGAAGTATAAGAACAGAAAAGTTTTATCTTTATGCTATAACCCATGATACATGTCATTTTTACTTCTAACATTTTAACTCTCTTCTTCCAGCTCAGCAGTTCTCTGTATAGAATCTGAGGGTTTTTTTTTAAGTCCTTTAAAAGCCTGACAGAAATTACATGTTTCCTTGTCAGCCTGGTAAGAGCACCTGAAAAGGCACCCAAAGAAATTCCCTCCATTTACTCTACTCTGTGGCGCATTTCTGTCTGTAGGAATCATTAATCATTGACTTCAGTATGTTTTTAAATTGTATTTATGTGACATGAGTTATTATAATTGTGTTTTGGTATTTAAAAAATCAGTTGAGCAAAGCAACAGAATTTAATGAATTATTGTTGTATTTATGTTTGCATCATAACCAGTTACATTATTATTATTGGCAATATACATTCTATACTAAGTAGTTCTAATTCAAACTGGAAAATCGTGAAATCAACAATGATGTTTGATATAATCAGATATAAAAAGAAAAACTGAAAATTTTGAGTATTTTCCTCAGAAATAAGCTTTTTTTTCTTGTTTGATTGTCTGTTACTCAGGAATATATTGAGCAGCTTATGTTAGAATGTGATTAATACAACATAAACAAAATGAAGTATTTTATACTGCTAGTATTAAAATAAGTGTTATAATTCCACTGTGCTGAGGTCAGATTATTAGAAATGTTAATGAAGAAGAAGAGAACACAGCTACAAACAACATTTGAAATGTATCCATTATGGAAATGGCACATAAATGGCTACATTTGTTCAAACCTAAATTTGTCTTTCGTATGAGGTCTGACAATTAAGTGTGTGAACTCATCCTAGAAAAAGTGCTACATACTTCATTGCTGAACATCACGATGGTCACCTTTAAAGTACTCCCCTTGGGAAGCTATGCACCAGTGCAGTTTTGCAACTCTTTCCAGAATGGCCATCAGAGCTGTCGTCAAATTACCCTTAACATCCTAAGTGTCATCAAAATTTCCTTTATCTTCAGTAAAGAAAAAAGTCACTGGGGGTCAAAACAGGTGGGTAGGGAGGGTGTTCCAATAGAATTATTTGTTTACTGGCTAAAAACTCCCTCACAGACATTGCTACCATGTGCAGTAACCATTCCAGAAAGGTTCCAAAATTACTTTGGAGGGTAAACTAGTTGCTGGTATCAGTGCATAGCTTCCCAAGGAGAGTACTTGGAAGGTGACCATAGTGATATTCAACAATGAGGTATGTAGCACTTGGAACAATTAAGTATGCAGACTTAATTGTCAGACCTCGTGGATATGGCTTACATTGGCGAACCACAAATAACACTGCTAGATTGTCCTTAGGCATATATTAGCTTTAAAATATATTTCAGTTTTTAATTTCCAGTCCATTAACGTGATTTGTTTCTATTTTATAATAGCCTTTATTTGGATCATGTAGTAGGCCTAGGGAGTCACCTACCTGGTAACTGTTTGTTAGTATGTTTTTGAAAGGAATAAGCACTTATTTCCTTTCTACATATTCTGATTTTCTCCTTATTCATCTATATTAATGAAATTTATGCACAATTTTTTAAAAAGATCATAATATTCAAAGTTAAGATATGCTTTATCCATAATATATGAATACCATGACAAATATTCAAAGAATTCTGTGAAATGTGTAACTCACTTCTATAACATCATCTCTGATGCTTCAACAGCTGCATAAGGTCAGGGAACACTACCTGTGGGCTCCTTTAAAAGTGATTTTGAGTGACAGGTATATTTTATTTAAGGACCAGATGTGATTTTAGTCTCCACTTCTGATCAACTTGCTTTTTGCCTTCTTTCCTAGGAAGTGTGTAGAGAGCTCTGGTGTCTCAGCAAAAGCAACCGCTGTGTCACTAACAGTATTCCAGCAGCTGAGGGGACACTTTGTCAAACTGGGAATATTGAAAAAGGGGTAAGCACAAATGGTTTAGTAGCCGTTTGAAATGTAGACTAAACTGATTAATTTTGGGTACGAATAATGTTAAATCACTAGGAAATAGTATATATTAATTAAAAATGTAGTTGATAAAGTAAAAAAAAAATTTAATCTTAAGGGATTGTCATATTCTAATGTCTATAAAAGTACACGTTTTAAATTGTGAAAGTGTTTTCTGGGTTAATTTCAGTTCTCTGTAGGTATATGAATGAGTTATATTTGTACAAAAACAACAATCATATTGTCATATAACATAGTCTGTTTAGTTATATAATATAGTTTCATTTTTTTCCTGGTAGACCCTTGGAAAATTATGGGACCCCAAAATAGACTTTTTAAGTATAGGTGAATGACAGTTACTTTTAAGTAGCAATATGAGAGCAAAGACTAATGTTATTGTTAGTTTCCACTGAAATAGTTCTGATTCATGGTGACCTTATGAGGAGCAGAACAAAACATGGCCCAGTTAGGACCATCTTCAGGATCATTGGTATGCTTTACTATTTCAGTATTGTAGTAGAAGAAGAAGAAAACAATTTATTGAGCATAGAAGTTGGAATTAATTTTTAGTTTCATTGTTTTATTCTTCAGAAAGTATTGTCAAGAATTCCTTGGACAGGAACAAATGTGTGCTATTCCCCAAATTCTCTAGGAATTATTGTATGTATAAACTCTAGAATGTATTGCTATGGATTGAATTTACAATAGTAACTGCAACTGTCATTTCTTCTCGGTTCTGACTTCTTCCTTGTTAGCTGGGCTGGTTTCAACAGAGATTACACTGAATTTCAGCTTGCAAATCTGATGTTTAAATAAAAAGAATGAAAGCTTTTGGGCAGCTGTCACTATTTATTAATCCTTGCTGACGGCTTCATTCAAGACCCATGACCTGGTGCCATGCTGATGGTTTTTCCATGCTGAGTTTGGAAATGCTAGTAAATTATGCTAAATACATGAATTGATAGGGTCATTTTTAAAGGATTAAAGATCTTTTTCCTATATGTTGTAAGTAGCCAATAAAAATATAAAGGCCTTCGCATGCTACCAAAAAGCTCCCCTTTTTTTTCCTTCCACCATAGTAATAGAAAATGTTAAGAACCACATTCTTGAAACAACAGTCTAGGTTTATTTTGGAACCAAGAACTCATGTCAGCAACAAGTAGCAATTTACATCAATATGAACTTAGAAGAATACATAAATGTAAGGGGAAAAGTCATGGTGAGAATTTGTTTTTCTATTAGTCATTGATAATTATTATTCTGGTTGCTCTAGTCCATGGGCCAGAGTTTCTAGAAATACTACTATCACAAAGCCTGAGAGATCTTTTTATTTTACTTTATTTTGTAACCAAAAGCACAGAAAATTAATTCTTTTAAATACTGCAAAGTTCTCCTGGAAGCATTCTATAAATCATATAATCATTCCAAATAGGTAAATCACCAGTAGTGTTTCTCCTAAAATGCATAGTTCAACCACACTAATCATTTATGTGGCAAACAAATTTGATATAATTTGTGCTTAAAAATCACACCATCAATGCTGTATCTTATAGCTGTGTGCATATATGTAATGGAGATGACATATTTCTTAGAAATCATAGAAAAATTAGAGGGATAATGAGAAAATATTATCAAATAATAATAAGATGAGAGTATTGAATTTAAATTTACATATGTCAATAGCTCGTGAAGGGGAAATAAAATTACTTGAAAATATAAATATTTGAATAAGCAGAGAAAATGGGTAAGTGCATAAGTTAGAGCAAAGTTATTTTTGATTCCCAAGGACTCACATTCCTAATCTAGGTTAATTGTTGTCAGCTTTTTTATTTCTAAAACTATTTATTCAAATAAAAGCTACAAAATCCCAATGTATATGTTTTAACAAAAATGGAAATGCTCTGGTTAAAGGAGCCTCTAGCCAGCCCCTTCCTTACCCTTCTCTTGGACCTTTGCCAACTATTGACTTACCTCCACAGAACAACATGGGATCCATGAGAAACTAAGAATTTAGGGAAATGTAACAAAGTTTATGTATCAATAGGTTGTTTATATTCACAACATAGTAGTGTAGTATTGTAAAGTCTGTATATTTCATGTCACTATCTAAAACGAATCTGCAAAACAAATGCAAGCCATTCTTCCAAGACTTGGGAGACATGTAGAGAGATTTCAGAATGGCACTGATAAGTCTTAGGATGAATGAGTGAACAAACAATGAAACAACAAATACACATGTAGACTCCTAGAAAGGAAAAGGGCACAGCACCAAGAGAAAACCTGCAGAATATCTTTATCGTTAATTTTGAGTTTATAAAGAGACTTTCAGAGAACTGAGTCAGTCTACGTTTTTAATTGTGCTTTAAGTGAATGTTTAAAATTCAAGTCATTTTGTCATACAAAAACATAGACATATTGTTATACGACCCTACAACGTGGCAGCACACTTCCTCTCCACTCTGTGTTTCCTGTGTTCATTCGGCCAGCTCCTGCCTCCTTCTGCCTTCCCATCTCTCCTCCGTAAAGCACCTGCCCAGCTGGCCTCAGGTATCCAGTTGAGGCCAGGGGCACAGTCTTCATCAGTATCATCTTAGGTCTTACAGTCCAGTCTAATCTTCTGCCCAAGAGTTGGCTTCGGGAATGGCTTTAGTTCTGGCCTAACAGAGAGTTCAAGGTCCATGTCTTCTGGGGATCCCCTGAGTCTGTCAGACCGTCAAATCTGGTCTATTTAGTAGAGTTTGAGTTCTGTATCCCACTTCTCTCCTGCTGCATCAGGGAATCTGTGTTGTGTTTCCCTGTCAGAGCAGTCATTGGTGGTAACTGGGCTCAATCTGCATTTTTAAGGGAAAACACTACAAAGAACTAGACATGAGCTAAACACTTTTACATCTATTTTTTTCTAACTGTATTTATCCTGTTATCTCCTGTAAAAGTATTACTTTCTTTGGTCAGTTATTTTTTTCCCTTAATTGAGAAGCATGTTTACTATTGCCAAATGCAGATTTTCCCCTTAAGGCTGTATCTATTTGGAAATTTTGACTCAGATCAAAACAGCTGTGCAAAGAGCTAGTGACAAAATTAAAAAGGAATTTCCAATCAGTCTGGTCAACTTTGGCAGTCTGTATACTTGTCATCTAAAAACAGTTGGTATTTCTGGTAACAGTGATGATGATAATAATAAGTGTTTTATAAGTATTTATTACTATGTGTCAGGCATATATTGCTAGGCACTTTGCAACCCCACTGTTTTGTTTGCCATTAATAAAAATCCTACATGGTTGGTACTGTTATTAAGACACAACAGCCCAAAGTCACACAAATCATGTGTGCCTTCTGCATTTGTTTGCTGACCATGCCCATCCCCAGCAGTGTTACAAGAGCCTACCGTGCCAATTCTCTTCCACATATCACTATGAAAATAATAGCACAGTGTGCTTACAAAGATATCTTCTTTGGGTTGGGCACATCCCAGCAGGAGGTATATGTTATTTGAGTAAAAATGCAGTAATGGCAGATCTAAGAGTCTACCCTGATGTTTCTGATTCTAGAGATGAAATCTTTGCACCTCTGTTCTGCCTCTGATCTTTTTTCAATTCAGATGAGAAAACTTGCAGAGGAAAAGCATTTTTTTCATTGTTACAGAAGTAAGGTAGGTCACTAACCTGAAGAGAGGTGGTGACAATATATGGTACCCTTTCATACTAAATGCTACCCTTTCATACTAAATGGATTTTTCTTTCAAGCTACTACAGTACACTGTGGATAGAGAATTTAAAAATAAGAATGTATGATTGTATGACAATTCCAAAACAATGGATTTCCTCTTTAAAAATGAGTGGAAAGCCTTGTCTGCATCTTTCAGAGATATTGTGAAAATAGAGTGAGATATCTCAGTGAGCTCTTTGTGGACTTGCTCAGGGGGAGGGTGATAAATAATAACGAAAGCATCACCATTATTTTTCATTTTTATTTGCCACCTTTTGATGATGATGGGCAGGAAATTCTTTGCCAGACTGTCTCATTGGGCAGTAATGAGCATCAGGTAGGGTAAGCATGAGTCTGTCTCAGAACTTGAATGGATTCCCCACAACTTTTGATCTTAGCTCTCTGTGTTTCAAAACTACTCTGATCAGAAAGAACAAGAAGGAGCCTACATCCTGTCTAGCCATCAGGATAAAACCAAATCTGTTCATGGTTTTCTGCATAAATCTGTTTAGAAGAAAAAAGAAGAAGAAGAAAGGGAGAAATACTGCTCAAATGATAGCATAGGCATATCCAAAGGATTGGATCTCCCATGATCTTGTCCAACTCTGGCTGCAAAAGATGTGGGATCCCTGCCCGGGGGCTCAGTTCCACAAATGTTCCATGTAAATGTGGGAACTGTTCCATGCACATTTAGCAGATGGAGTAAGAAATATGGCCAAAAACTTAAAAACTGATCTGTGCGTGAGTCCTGGGGGGTCTGACATCGCTATTACAGCCATTGGATGTTTGCCTGAATAAGCCATTCAAGGACTGAATAAGAACCATATGGTCTGAATGGATGTGCTCAGGGACAGTAGCATTATCCAAGGGAGGGGATTTGATGAGCCCAGACTGTATGCTGGTACTGTGTGTCCATGGGTCAGACTCCTACAAATCAATCAATATAATTTTTGGCCAAAGAACTCTCCTTGGATACAGCATCAGCAATGGCCCTTTGGACATAAATCAGAAGGATGCCATATTTGAGGAAACAGTAAACAAGGATTTAGTCTGTAAAACCTCCAATAGTAGTGCTGGCATCACTACTGAACAGGATGTTAAGTATGGTCAAAACCTAATCTTTGCTAGCCTGATATTGACCACAAAGAAGGCTTCATATTGTTGATTTATTATCGAGATTGATTTAATGATTCTACAAGAAAGAATTAGAGATATAGCCCAGCATTTGGTCTTACACATAAGTAGTATTGATTTCTAGTATCGTTGCATGGAAAACATAGAATTGCATTAGAAAGTTATTATTAGGTGCCCTTCTAAAGCACTGCATGCATAGTAGAACATTTGTAGTCTTACATCTTAATTCACTGAGGGTAAAATATGATATGTTTTGACTGAGTCCTGAACTATAAACACAGGAAGTAAAGAAAGAATAGCTCTTCCTATTGCTCTAGAAATTTAAATAGTATGGGATAACAAGTTCTGGTTGAAAATTGGGGCTGCAGTGTAGTCAAAGCATTTCTGCACCTGCACGGCAGAAATATAAGGCTTTTCATAGCACTGTGTTCCAACCCTTCGCTCTTCTGACTCGAGAAGAATGTTCTGTATTGAATCACCAATATCACTTCCTGTAGAATCTTAGGATTTCCTTGGGGATCTCTTATTCCAGATGCAGGCTGGACCCAGTGCTGATTATGATACAAAATCCACCATAATTACAAAAGAAAAAAAAAAAGATGTTATTTAAAAATACTGTATGTGTGCATTGTGAACTAATCCTGTGTGAAATTCACATTGCTTGATTTATAATATGTCTTTCTCAGAGAAAATTCTCTGATATTTTTAAGGTAAAGAAAGAAAGACAATAATAGGTCATGACATTTATCAGTCTAATAGGAAGACATGTTGTTTAATGATGTGTAGTTTCTTAAGAAAACGTGTAAACCCTTCCTAGTTAGTGTTTAAAACATTTATCTAAGAGGCATATGAAAAGCAAGAATGAACAGTATGAGATTTTACTATTTTACCTTGGAGTGTAAATTGTTGCGTTTATTTTACATCTCTGAATTTAGTTAAACACACTTAAATTAGTGAAGATAAAGCCAAATTTATCTAATTTATTTGGATAATACAGGTTAAGGTAAAAATCTTGTTATTTACAATAGTCCAAAAATCACTAGATTAAATATAACTTTTGAAAGTAAAGATGAGAAATAGGTTAGAATCCCAATATTTAACTTCCCCAGGTTAATAGAGCTTTTACAAGTTTGACAACTTCAGGAGTAAGAAAGGATAAAATTAGAAGATATAACACTCAAAATTTCACCTTTATGTGCTTAACAAATTTATATACTTCCAGTTGTGTTATCTGGTGTAATCAAGTTTTACTTATGACTTCTGTATATGTAAACTCTTAGAATATATTGATTAATGCAGTATTCTAGAAAATGAGCTGAAATCATTTGACTCACCTGAAATTCCTTATGGACTTCTTAAAGAACTTATGATCAGCTTAAATTTATTCTCATAAACTTATATATTGCATCAAGAACTTACTTCTGCCGAGAAAAGTAACAAGAGTTTCAAACAGATCATTTTTTTATAAATACAAGAAAAGAAACAAAACAAAGCAAAGCAGGAAAAAAAAAAACTTCTGTCAAAGGTTAAGATCAAACAAGTTTCTTGATAAATTTTTTTTTAGCTCCTTTGAGGGAATGTCTGCATAGAAGTAATCTCTAAAATTGTTCTCGTAAATGTATGGCCTTCTAGCAAACCATTTATGAAATACTACTGATAGGCAGAGATTTTTTTAACTAGTGATAAGAACTGAGCCACATTTTACAACCTGATTATTGTGTTTATCTTTTACCTTAAGAATACATTTTAAAAGGAAAATAAGAGAATTTACGTGACTTTTCTCACTGTCCTACATTTTGCGAGCATTCAGGAAACACATATAGTAATATTATTAAATACTTTAAAATCTGTATCTTTCAGTATTCTTGTGGTCTGCCAAAATCCTTTGTTCTCTGAAAAATATAAATTCTACAAATCATAAAGTCTGAAATAACTTGTAGATATATACTTGCAGATATATACATATATTTATCTGTAGTGTTATTTTGCATTTTATATCATAAGAACAATCTAGATATCTTCAAATGCGTAATCTTATACTTAGAGTTGATTTTTTTTTTTTCCAAAATGATTCTGGTATTATTTTTGGACAGATCATTTCTTTCAGTGTGTAACATCGGGCAGGTCAACTCCTCCATGTTCCAATATCTTTGTCTAAAAAGACGAAATGTTTAGACCCTATGAATTCTAAATTTCCTCTGAGGTGTATATGACACTCTGTGATGATATAAAATAAATACAAAATCAGGTTTTAATGTTACTTGGAATCAGTAATTCTAAGTTTACCATTTGAAAAATAGGCAATATTTAAAATTGACACCACCTTGATATTTTTAAAAAGTATTAGTTGTCAATAATTGCAAAAAAAAAAAATCATTAATTTCTGGACAGGATTACATTGCTGTGTTAGTCATACAGGAAAATAGGTGCAGACATATAACAATTCTCACAAAACTGTAAAGCTGGAGACTCTTTGTCTAATGTTGTGACTTTTGGGTAAATGAAAACCAAACCAAAACCCACTGCTGTGGAGTCACTTCCAACTCGTAGACATCCTATACGACAGAGTACACTTCCCCGCAGGCTTTCCAAGGGTATAAATCTTTAAGAAAGCCAACTGCCACATCTTTCTCCCATGGAGTAGCTGGTGTGTGACACTTTACTTAGCAGCATAGTGCTTTAACCAGTCGTCAGCCAACAGCCTCTGCTTCTTCATTTTGGACTCATGATTTTTTTTTTCCTTCATGATGATTTTCCTTGTCCAAAATTCACTGTTTCTTAATGTTCTTATGAACATTATTGGAATTAGGACCAGAATATTATTTGTATCTGCCAACCAAATTTTGATCTCCTCTTGCCTCATTTTTAATGGGCAAAAGATGATTGTTTAGCATTCCCTTAAAAAGTCCTTTATGTTGTTACAACTACCAAAATATTCACTGACTGCCAATAACATTACTAACTCCAGGAAAAAAAAGACAAACCTGACTTTCATCCTGCAGTACCCCAAGTTCCTTCCTGCTATGCAGCAACCAAAACAGGACACATATCCTATAGCTTAACTTCCTTAAGCACATATCCTTAAGCTGTCCTTCATCTAATAAATTTTTGTTGCATGCCTATTATTATTACATGCCAGGCACTGTTTTAGGCATTCATTTTTTCCCAACATTCTATGATGATAAAAATATTCTATACCTGCTTTGTCTAACATAGTAACCACTATCCCCATATGGCTATAAAACAAACAAATAAGCAAACAAAAAATACTTTGTGTCTAGTCGGTTTTGACTCTTGAATCACTCCTGAGGTTCTCTCATCAGACACAAATGAAACAGGAGTGACTTTGGTACTTAGTTAAAAAAGTATTTAGGAGGCATACTCTTGGAGTTTCTCCAACTGCTAACCAAAAGATACTTCATAATTCCATCATGTGTACTAGACTAATAGGCACACCAGCTCAAAAGCAAAGATGAGAAGCCAGGAAGGGACCAGAAAACTGGACAAATGGAAACAGGGAACTGAGATGGAAAAGGGGAGAGTGTTCACACATTGTAGGGTTGGCAACCAATATCACAAAACAATTTCTGCATTTACTATTTATTCTGTAAACTTTCACCTTGGTCACAATAGAAACAGGTTCTTAAAAGTACTGTTAAGTGGTATGATGGAGCTGAAACAAAAGTTTTTAATTATTATTACTTACTTCTTCAGAATAAGGTGGTCAAGGGAAGTCCTCTCTGATGAAAAGCACTTGATCTGAGACTATATGATTTGTTGTTTGTTGCTTTTGAGTCCATCCTGACTCATGACATAAGAAACTATAGGAAGGACCTTCCCAGAAGGATCAGAAAATAAAAATATCCTCAGGAGGGAACAAGCTTAGTGTATTCAAAAATGAAAAAAAGACCAATATACCTGAAGTCAGTGCAAGGAAGAGAATAAGGCTGAAGAAGGTTAGATTGCAAAGGCCATTGTTGACCACAGCTAAAGGAATTAGGAAATCACTGTAGTCTTTTAAGCAGAAAGTTGATATGATGTGGTAAGACATTTTTAAAAGATCTCCCTGAAAGCTCTCTAGAGAATGGATCACAAAAAAAAGTAGATGCAGGATTATCAGGTGAGAAGCTATTCCATTTGGCCAGTTTGGTCCAGGATAAGAGCAGTGGAGATGGTGAAAAGTGAATGAATTTCTAGATGTATTTTGGAGGTAAAACCAACAAAGCTTGGTGACAGAATTAGCATAATAAATTGATTGCTTTTTTAAGCTTCATATCATAATCTCTGTACATTTTAACATAAGGTTTATTTTTTATTTAATAGTCAAACATGTCTGACACTGTTTCAGCTCTACTAACCATGTTATGTATTATTATTGAGATAAACAAATGATTTCATAGTATCATTATAAGGTTTGTAAAAATTTGATAATTCAGAAAAAGGTACCAGTAAAAACCTGCGAATGCTTAACTTCTCTTTTGAAGGCTTTCATTTTGCTATATTCTGCAAATAAGATTTACCATGCTAGAGTTATGAGCTTATTATGTGATGTCTGTGTCTCAACAAATTATTCCTGGCTTTCTACTTATGTGCAGTATGTGTGGTTTATTACAGAGTAAAGCTGAACAGAATTCCAGTACACATGTTCATGCAGGGGCCATACACATGGCTTGTCAGGGTACATAAGGGTTTTTTTTTTTTTTTTTTTTTTTTACCCAGTCTCCAGTGTCTTGGCATTACTTTTATTATGTCTGTAGAGCTCATGTAGATGAAATGCTGCAACATTCTTTTACCATTGTAGTCTCAACCAGCTTCTTTTTTTCTTTTTAAGAAAAAGCAATTACCATCATAAAAATTCCATACTGGGGAATTTTCCATATTGTGTTATCATTCTGTGAGTCTAATAATAGTAGAATATAAAGAAAAATTTTGTTAAATTTAGCTTAAATATCCAAAAAAGACTTTGAGGTCTATAGCTACCTCCATAATGAGAAACACTAAAACTTTAGAGGAGGAAAAACAATGAAGAAGTAGCAAAGTCAGGTCTTTTAAAACTCCTGGTCTGTGTTAGAGATTTATAAATCATGGTCTAGCTAAAGATAATTTGCAAATTATATGCAAGTTTACCAATGTCTAAGCACAGCTGAAGTGTCAGTCTGTTATCTATTGAGAGAATGCTAATGCTTATAATTGGTCGTTGCCTAACCTTTATGTATTTCTATCCTGATAGCTCTATCTGCCTAAAACCTAATTCTGTGTTTTCTGTGAAATCTTGCAGTGGTGTTATCAGGGAGATTGTGTTCCTTTTGGCACTTGGCCCCAGAGCATAGATGGGGGCTGGGGTCCCTGGTCACTATGGGGAGAGTGCAGCAGGACCTGCGGGGGAGGCGTCTCCTCATCCCTAAGACACTGTGACAGTCCAGCGTAAGTAGCTAAAGTAAGCCAGAGCCAACAAAAAGACACAGTTGGAAATGATTCAAAGCTGTGGTTTCGCATGTTATCTGTAAAAACGTTTCAGTAGAGAGCCAAGTGCT
Organism: Heterohyrax brucei; assembly: GCA_028571685.1. Lineage (NCBI taxonomy): Eukaryota > Metazoa > Chordata > Mammalia > Hyracoidea > Procaviidae > Heterohyrax > Heterohyrax brucei. The sequence goes on along the minus strand of CM053141.1, from coordinate 69,033,341 downwards.
TGTCTTCAGAACAAGCAATAGGCACAGGAAAGTGGAGGAGTGTTGTCAGACAGACTTGGTTTTTCTTGCCTTCTCTTTACCATGCAACTAAAAAGAAAAAAAGAAAAGCATTGTGTATCTATCCCAGGTAGAACCAGAAATTTTTAATCTAGTAATAATCAGATAGATGTCCTCCTCCAGAAACTACTGAAATATGGATGAATCCAGGTCTGATCTTAGCTACATTACCATTATTCCCAGGAAAGCTAAGATCTTTTCACATGTCACATAAAATTATTACTGCTACGTTAGTATTAAAAGGACCAATGAGAGCACTTCAAAGGTTGAAATGCCTTGATTCGCATCACAAATCACAACGAAAAGAATACTGCCCATGTGTTAAAATAGTTTCCATTCACATGCCCCCATTAATCATCTTCTGAAGCTGCCACCACTTTTCTACCCATGACTGTTTCATGCAGGTCAGACTGCTCCTCTCCCACCACCCTCTTCTCCAGCCAGAGTCCCCTTGGACCCAGGCCAGCCCCCTCAGTGTTCTTCGCTAGCTGTATTCCATCTTCTTCCCATCAATGTCCGTTACAAGTGGACTTTTCCTCTATCTGTGCTTTCCTCTCCTCCCCAAGACTAACTTACACCTTAGCTGCTACATGTCAAGTGCTTACATTTTTGACTAGAGCCTAGTTGAGGGTCTTCAGGTATGTGTGTGTAGTGGTGCCTCATTATTTATTTATCTATTTATTTATTTCTCTGTTTTCAATTCAGGACCCCTTTTCTTAGTTCCTCTCTCCAAATATAGTCACTCCTTCTCTTGTACTGTTATAGCCAGAAATTGTTTCTGTTTATATTAGTTCAGTGTTCCATTCTTAGACTTCCTATTGGTGATTACAGTCTTGCTAAATAGAGCTCACTGTTAACCTCTGATGTGAAGTAGAATCTGAAATCAGTAATACTGCAGCAAGCCCCACTACCTTGTTTTTGTCTGACCAATCCGTTTCTCTTAAAGTGGTTCAAGAGGGGCCATTTCCTTTTCTTGACTAGAGTCAGTCTTCCTGGACATTCAGAATATATTCAAAATGTAACTTTAACTAGCCCATTGATACCAGTAAGCCAAAATGGTAATTTCAGCTTGAAAACAAGAGTAGAATAAATTGAGTAAGTTCAACTGTGTGCTATTGTAAAATAATAATTGAAGGCAAAAACCCTATGATAATAAGTAATAAAACCAGATACTAAAGGAATGACCTGGACCTCATTAAAAGAGGAAGTTAGTTGTTATTTTTGTCTTTTTTTTATTCAAAGATAATAAGCCCAAATAATGGCATTTGGCTTTCCATAGAGTTATATACTTTACAATATAATTTGTGCTAATCACATATTTGAAATTTTGCTTACTTTCTATGATAAATGTATGTGTAATACTAAGAGCCCTGGTGGCACAGTGGTTAAAGCACTAGGCTGCCGAACAAAAAGTTGGCGTTTTGAACCCACCAGCTGCTCTGTGGGAGAAAGATGTGGCAGTCTGCTTCCATAAATGTTTACAGCCTTGGAAACCCTACAGAGCAGTGCTACTCTGTCTTACTGGGTACCTATCAGTCGAAATCAACTCAACAGCAGTGGCTTCTTTTATATACAAAGTATTTATATGGTGCAAAGCCATTTGCTTTTTAGACTGAATTTCTAAAAACTTTACGTAATATTTGAAATGAGATGGAAATCAATTTCTGCATGATTTACTTTGAAGGGAAACTATTTCCAAAAAGTTATTTCCAGTCCTTTCATTCTGGAGGAAACAAACAGACAAAAAAGGCAAACTTTTCTATTTCCTGTTTAGTAAAAATGTAGTATCAGATTAGGGTTTCATTAAATACAATTCAAATGGCTTTTCATTGTAAGTGAATGATTTTTTAAAAGTCATTGTGTGAAACTGTGTACCTGGTTACTAAAATAATTAGAAAAATGTATCCATTGAATTGCATTTTCTTAAGTCAGCCGTGACAATTAAAAGATCTCTAAAGTTACTCATAGTAGATTATCTTTATTTTTATTATAAACAACTATAATTATTATTCCTGACAATCACCAGCATGATTATTTCAAAAATTAATAAAATGTCAAATTTAATGTCTTCTTAAAGTAAACTGTAGTATATTTTTATCAATAAAATTATGAACTCTGTGCATGGTTATATTCAACCTTTAAACAAAATGTTTTTTCAGACCTTCAGGAGGTGGAAAATATTGCCTTGGGGAAAGGAAACGATATCGCTCCTGTAACACAGATGTAAGTAAAACCAAGCTCTGCTATGAAAAATTAAGCTACTTTTTCCCTAGAGCAGAGAAATTTTTTTTTAAATTGCAAGCTATTTGATCAGAAATCCATGAGTGTGAGGGTCACCTGAGTTTTTAAATTGTTCATAATGATTGGAGCCAGCTTCAGCTTCATCAATTCCATGAACAAACGTCAAGGGGCAGTTCCAGTACTAGGAACAAATACCCTTCTTCTAACATGTATGGAAACCCTAGTGGCATCGTGGTTAAGTGCCACTGCTGCTAACCAAAAGGTCGGCAGTTTGAATCTGCCAGGTGCTCCTTGGAAACTCTATTGGGCAGTTCTACACTGTCTTGCAGGGTCACTAAGAGTCAGAATCAACTTGGCGGCAGTGGGCTTGGTTTTGGTTCCAACAGGTATAAAGAGTGAGCCACCACACCTGGAACTGTGCCCCTGCACGCACTCATCTCTGTTCTCTTTCTTGAGTCCACCGGTATTAGTCTTATTGTGTCTTTTGGCCCATTTTATGTTCAGTACTGCAAAAAAGTCCCAGACTCCCAAGTCATCCTTTATCTCTTGCCATCCAGTCCCACAGGACTCTGCTCTTCTGTTTCCTATCGCTTCCTGACTACTGAAACCCTTCCTTTGTGCCCTCTGGAATTTATCCAAAAAATATCAAAACCTGTTGCCCTCAAGTTGATTCCAACACATAGAGCATGGGGCAAAGTAAAACTACCCCATAGTGTTTTCAAGGCTGTAATCTTTAGAAGGACCCATGGTTGCACAGTGGTTAAGTGCTTGGCTGCTAACTGAGAAGTCAGTGGTTTTAACCCACTAGCTGCTGTGCAGGAGATAGATGTGGCAGTCGGCTTCCATAATGATTTACAACCTTGGAAACCTTATAGGGCAGTTCTACTCTGTCCTGTAGGATCACTATGCGTTGGAATCGACTTGAAGGCAGTAGATTTGGTCTTTTTTGTTGTTGTCGTTGTTTGGTTATTGTAGGATTCTAGGAATCTGAAGGGGAAATCAGAGTGACCAGAAATAAAGAGTGACAATGAGAGCATTTTATGCATAGGCTAAATTCAGTGAGACGTCTGGGGGTTAAAGACTATGTCTTTACCTTGAGACAATTAAAAAAAAAAATTGAAACTAGTAATTTCAGATTCATGCTTTAGAGAGAATGGACTACAGAAAGATGAGACTACAACAGAGCAAGAAACAAATCAAAGGGCATTCAAAGATAGCATGAGAATAACTAACACAGTGAGCCATGGATTAGACACTAGAGATGGCAGTGGAGTCTCAATAGGTTGTTGTTGTTGGGTGCTACAGTCAGTTTTGACTCATAGTGATGCCATGTGACTGAGGAGAACTGCCCTACAGGGTTTTCTTGGCTGTAATCTTTATGGGAGTAGATCACTACATCTTTTGCCTGTGGAACCACTGAATGGGGTTTATTTTCTATTGTTGTTGTTGTTGTAATATAATATATGATAGATAACAGAGTAAGGAAAATAAAAAGTATCAGACTGCTCAAGCTTGTTGCATTTTACCCATGAGACCTGGGTTAGGTTCTCCAACTGTAGAATTTATTATTTGTGGTTTGACATTTCCAGTACTATCTTTGCTTTCTTTTTCAGCTATTAGCAAACTATAAGGAGATACAGTTATTATGACATCATCATGGATACACAAATAATTAGTGATGTTTCCTTCGTTAATTTGAACTCCACTAGTTCAAATCTTGAGGCAATCAGTTATACTAAAATTTATTTTCATGCTATCTAAGACAGTAAAGCTTTCTGTGCATATTTTGTATCAAGTGGCTCCTGCTTTTAATGATCTATGAAAGAAAACCCTGGTGGTGTAGTGGTTAAATGCTACGACTGTTAACCGAAAGGTCAGCAGTTTGAATCTGCCTGGTGCTCCTTGGAAACTCTATGGAGCAGCTGTACACTGTTCTGCAGGGTCACTATGAGTCGGAATCGATTCAACAGCACTGGGTTTTGTTTTGTATTTTTTAATATATGAAAATTCAAACTTTCCTAAATTATAATCTGTCTAACAGAAGTTTCTGCAGTGATGGAAGTCTGTACTGTTCAAACTGGTAACTATTAACCATGTTAACTACTGAGCACATGAAAATGTGGCTACTGTAACTGTAGAATGGAATTTTTAAGTTTAAGTCCTTTAAACATTAATTTGAATCAATCTCACTTCCTAGTGGTTACCATATTGGACAGCATAGAGCTAGACAGTTTAGTTATGCAGTAGAAAAATAATTGTTATAAAGTTATAGATATTATATCTAAAATTCTCAAAACAAAATGAGTCTTAGTTTATTTAAAAAAGTCAGTGTAGAGAAGACTTCAGTTTCTGATAGTAACAAACTACATTATTATAACAGGCTTTCTCACAGGAAAAAAAGATTTTTTTTTGACTGAATAAGATGTTCTCAGTCATTTTAAGTTAGCAAGTGTCTGCCATGGTAGTCAAAAAGATGCCGCGTCACATTCCAAAGGGAGAGGGAATTCAGGAGGGTAAGCGAAATGCTGAGATGCCCACAATGCTTTTGCCCTGAGGATATTCAAAGAAAGAGACCAAACACTTCAGTTTCACTTAGGAATGAGAAAAGTTTTCCCCAAACCCCATTCTTTAGCCAACCTCCTTCATAGTTATTGGCTGAGAGGCCACATGCCTAACCATAAGCCAGCCTATTCTAAATGTAATCGCCACCCTGCATTCCTTGTTTGCGCAGTTGGTATCCCTCTGCATTCCTTGTTTTGCTCAGTTTGTCTACATGCCCCGTCATAGAAGTGCTTGTATTGTTTCTGATTTTTTTTAAGCTTGTTTCTTGTCTCTAGAACTCAGCAGCCTCAACCCTAGTTAGTTAACTGATTTCATCTTTTTTTAAAGGTACAGTCCTAACTTATTTGTTAGAAATTTTTTTAAATTTAAAATCATGCTGGCGCTTTATTGAGGGTTTTTTTTTTTTTTTTTGGTTTGGTGTTCTGGCTTTAGTTGCCTGCTGATAATTCTGTTTTTTCCATATGTCTGCTGTTTTTAAAATGAAATTTACAAAATGAGATTTTTCAGGAATGTATATATCCTAAAGAACAGAAATTCTTTTTTTTACATTTTATTTTTATTACTACTTTTAATGTTTTATTGTGCTTTAAGTGAAAGTTTATAATCCAAGTCAATTTGCCATATTAAACTCTACATACAACCCCCACAACTCCAACTTGTCCCCCCACCCTGTGACAGTACACTCCTCATTTCTGCACTGTACTTTCCGTATTCCTTCAGCTAACTCCAGTCCCCCCAGCTCTACCCTCCCATTTGGCCTCTAGAAAGAAGCTGCTCCCACAGCCTCATGTACATGTTTAAGTCTCGTGTGTTTTAAGCCAAGATGCACACATTTCACCAGCATCACTCTATGTCTTATAGTACAGTTCAGTTTTCATCTGGAGAGTTGGGTTCGGTGCTGCTTTTAGTTGAGCAGAAATTCTTATATGAAAAAAAGTCTATTCTGAGAAGTTCTGTTATATAGATTATATTATAGAAGAAGAAATTTAATGATAAAGGACATAGGGTGAGTTGACTGAAATAAAGATAAGAATGAATGATGCAAACAAGAGTTCAATATTTTCTAATTAGTGAAGAATAGAGCTGATGTGATGATACATTGTTCTAAAAGTGTAATGGATTAAGTGTTCTTTTCTTTCTCTGTATCTCTTATATGCAAGCTCCCTTAATTTAAGGGATTCAAGAGAGTGTACTTGTGTTCTGTCAGAACAGTCTTCTGACTAGTGCATGTTTTACTTACATATTTTAATATCATACGGATCATATTGAATGGCCATGTAAGATTTGAGGGAAAACTTTCCAACTAGTCATAGCCAATTAACAGAAAAAACTTCATAGGTATTTTTTGCTTGGTCTCTTGTGATCCAAAACCTTGAGACTTAAATGGGGGTTAATGTAAACAATAAATTAAAATGATCCTGGAAACATTTCCTAATTGGTGTCCAGAATGAGGCAGTGTCACATGGTCAAGAAACAGGAGCCCTAGTGTCATGATGAATCTTTGATTCCCCCTCTCTGCTTTCTAACTTTTGCAACAGAGTATACTTTACAATAAAAAAAAAAAATTTTTTTTTAAACCCATTGCCATGAAGTCGATTCCAACTCATGATGACTCTATAGGACAGAGTAGAACTTCCCTGTAGAGTTTCCAAGGAGTTCCTGGAGGATTCAAACTGCTGACCTTTTGGTTAACAGCTATAGAGCTTAACCACTATACCACAAACACTTTACAGTAGGAAATAGAATATCATGGTTATATTAGTCAGATTCATATATATTTGGTAGATCTTACATGAATTCCTTTAAAAAACTTGGTGACTTATTCCAAATACTCTATCAATTTTCTACATAATACAGTAGTCTCATTTCTATGATTGATTAGCTGATGTTATAGACTACTACTTAGTTCTCACATTTTTATACATAATAATACCAATTATTATGTTTTAACTCGGGTTGAGTTAGCTTATAGCAATACATTGAAAATAAACTAAAAAATAGAACACATTAGAAAATGGAAGGAAAAGGAAATAATATAAAGCTAGAATAGCACCAATACCTTAAATATGTTCCACAAAATTTTTCCATTTACTACAGACAGGTCACAGATTTTGCTTTGAGCTTCCAAATGAACAGAGTAAAGAGGTGAATCCAATGAGTTCTACAATTCATGTCTGGTAGACATGACTAAAGGGGATATATCCACAAAGGAGTGCTTTCCTAATTTTGAAGCTTTGATACTCTGCCTCTGTGGAATCCTAGCCTTGGTGAGTTGGATTGTGGCATACAACACTGACAAAACACTTTCTGCTTAAGTTAAGGGAAAAATTAGGATCTAAAACTAATGTAGATCAAACAGTCTTAAAAACCAGAAAGAACTTAAACAAGATATTTACTGTTTCTTCCTGTGCTGATTTAATTCCCACCACTGAGATATGGAGGGTATTGTAATGAATTGTGCAAAGACCTGAATTCAGAAAACCAAGAAGGAACACATTTAGCATTTCTCTAGCTGAAAGGACTGAAGAAAAAATTCCATCTACAAACTGTAACATTGAAGGATTGTATGGGTAAAAAATTGAACACCAGAAGTATCAAAAGAAAATGGAAGCAATACAGAAGCACTGTACCAAAAAATTGCACAGTGTTCAACCATTTCAGGAGGTAGCATATCATCGAAAACTGGTGGTACTAAAGGAAGAAATCTACACTGCACTTGGCAAGAAACAAGCCCCCAGGAATTGATGGAATACCTATGGAGATGTTTCAGCAAACAGGTGCAACACTGGAAGCATTCACTCATCAGTGGCAAGAAATTTTTACATTTTGGCCAGCAACTTGGAAGGGACATATATTTGTGCCCATCCCAAAAAGAGGTGATCCAAAATTATGCATAAGTTATTGAGTAATATTTTTAATATTACACAGAAATAAATTTACCTGACAATAATTAAAAAATGGTTACACCATTACATGAGCAGAAAACTTCCAGAAATTCAGGTTGGATTCAGACAAGGACATGAAATGAGGAATATTATTGCTGATGTCAAATGAATCTTGGCTGAAACCAGAGAATAACAGAAAGATGCTTACCTGTGTTTTATTAACTATGCAAAGAATTCAACTGTGTGGATCTTTAACAGATTATGAATAACATTTCAAAGAATGAAAATTCTAGAACATTTAGTTGTGTTCGTGCAGAACCTGTACACAGTCCAATAGATAGTGGTTCAGACAAAACAAGGGAATACTGCATGGTTCAAAATCAAGAAAGGTATGTCAGGGTTGTATCTTTTACCATATTTGTTCAATCTGTATGTTGGACAAATAATCTGAAAAGCCAAACTGTATGAAAAAATGAGCATCAGTACTAGGGGAAGACTCATCAAAAACTTGTGCTATGCAGATGATATATCTTGGTTTGCTGAAAGCAAAGAGGACTTGAAGCACTGACTGAAGAAGATCAAAGACCACTGTGTTCAGTATGGTTTACACCTCAACATAAACAACTGGACCAATAAGCAACATTATGATAAACAGAGCAAATATTAAAGTTGTGAAGGGTGTCATTTTAGTGGAATCCACAGTCAATGCCCATGAAACCTTTTGACATACTGCCTTGGACGAATCTGCTGCAAGAGGTTCTTCCAGGTATTGAAAAGCTAAGATGTCACTTCAAGGACTAAGGTGCAGCTGACCCAAACATTGGTGTTTTCAGCTGCTTCTTATGCATGTGAAAGTTGGACAGTGAATAAGGAAGACTGAAAAAGAGTTGATGTCTTTGAACTATGGTGTTGGCAACGACTCTTGAATATACCAAGGACTGTTAGAAGAATGAACAAATGTCTCCTGTAAGGAGTACAGCCAGAGTGCTCCTTACAAGTGAGGTTGGCATATTTTGAACATGTTATCAGGAGAGATCAGTTCCCGGAGAAGGACATCATGCTTGGTCAAGTGGAGGGTCAACAAAAAGAGGAAGACCCTCGATGAAACTGATTGACACACTGGATGCAATAGTGCACTCAAACATGGCAACAACTGTGAGGATGATACAAGACCAGACGTTGTTTCATTCTATTGTACACAGGGTTTCTATGAATCAGAACTCCCTCCAGTAGGCACCTATCAGCACAGGACTGATAGGATGAAAAGAACTCTTCAATGAAATAGAGACAATATCCCTATTAGCTCCTATCCCACTTACCCAAATTTTGAGGAAAAAAGATCGCAGAGATAAGAGGGAACCTATAAACACAAAATCTTCCATCGTTAGAGATTTAAAAATATAAGAAGGCAAATAGCTACCAGATTGGCTTACCTGCTCTCAATAACAATATAACCTGCCTGAAGTCCCCGAGTATTCAGATCTTGAATGCTAAGACTAATTAGCTGCATCATGACGCAGTGGATAGGTAATTTATTCCCTGAAGTTCCACTGGATACCCTAGAAAGCTTCTAAATGCAGATAGGTAAAGGCCCTTTCTGTGGCGTGCAGCTTATGGTCTCTAGGCCAGAATAGCAGGTGAAGCCAATAGTTTTAGAAGGAACAAATTAATATACTTTTCATCTTGAAGCTATTGCAAAAAACTACTATGAAACCAGGATCATTAATTGAAGACATGAGAGATTTGGATAAGGTTTTGTGTCACCATTGCACTAGTCACTATTAATTGGGGATTTGGCGTCATGAGTTAATCAAATAGACACGGCCTTATGGAACTCAGGTTTGGAAGATAGAATCCTATGGAAGTCATGATGCCAAGAATTTATTTATTGAGGACACAATTCTACTCTTTGGACTTGGATGGTTGATTAGGTCCTGAGATTTTATTTTATTTTTTAATATATAAAAGTAGAAGGTAACATGAGCGTCTCATAGTGCCGGTGTGAGAAGACCCCAGGTTTGTGCTCAGTCTTCTAAAAAGCGTTTGCTCAGGAGCTGCTCAAAAATCAACTCTTGATTGATTAAACCTCAAGAAGCCCAGTACTTATTATCTGTGTGGAGTCTCCTTTTTGTTGGCGTAAAAGAATGTTGGCTACTAATCAAGCATTTATGCTCTCCTGAGCAAATGTTCGTTCCAGTGACTTAAAACTATCATGCAGAATGTTCTAAGAGAGAAGACATTGATGTGCAGCTTTTTGTTTTTTTTTTTAAGTGTAGGAATCTGAAAGTCAATGTGAATAACTTATTAGAAAAGTTGATTTTGTAATGAGTGAAAAATAAAGATGATTATATATCAAAGCATAAAGAAGGCATATGAGTTACTACAAAAAAAGACTTTTCTACATTTCTAAGAAGAATTTTTCTGGTGTTGCTTTGCTGTTTTCAAAATACAAAAAAATTCTTCTTTTACCTATTCCCTGTTCGTGATTTGTTTATCTGCTTGATAATATGACTAGGATACAATGTCTGATGAAGAATTTAAGTTCCATTCTGGCTTGGATGGGAAACCACATTGTTCTTGCATCTTAAAAAATCTCGTTTTCTGTCACTTTGCATCAAAACTATTAAAAAATATGAAATCAAAGGGGTTTCAGGTTGGTGTGAGCTCTTTTAAAAAAGGTAATCGTAGATTATGTATGTAGGTGTTTTCTTAGCTTTGTAAGAGAACTATGTTAATCAGTAATTTTTTTGTTTAATCTGTTGCTTAGAAACATTAAACAGTGAACAACTATTTTCTTGCTGTGGATAGACAGGAAAATCATAACATCTATTTGAAGGTAGGATTATAGTGAGGACTAAAGTTGGGCACGATAGTGTGGACTTTAATATCAGATTGACTTCGTTTGAGTTCTGACTTAGCCCTTGTTGATACTTGACTTTGGCAAGACACCTAATTTCATGGAGCTTCAGTTAACCCCTGTATATGTTGGATATAATTATATCAAGGTTTCAGGTTTGCTTTGAGAGTTGAACTAAAAGAGATTAACACATGTAAAGCATCTAGTTCTAGTCCCAGTACTTAACTGATACTCAATACAGTGTAGCTATTATTATATACATTTATGTTTTGTAGATTACAAAGTACTTTCCTCTATAATCTCATTAAATCTTCAAATCTCTTATGAAGAGGAAGGACAAATATTATATCCCCATTTTAAAAATGAGGAAGTTAAAGCTCAGCAACAAGCTAGTACTATGGAAGGGATCCAGTAAAGCATAGAATTTCTGGTTTCTGATCTAGTGCTTTTATCACAAATGGACTCTTTGGGAGGTGAGTGTGGCATGGTAAGCTTCTCTGAGAGTTTGGTCACCTTTGACATTATCTTACAAGCAGTCTAACCTTACCTTGCAGCAGAACCAAATAGCTGAGAACATTCTGAAACTACAGACCTTGTTCCCAGGGGGAGGTATAGGTTAAGTGAAGACAAGGTACAGAGTTGATCCATTTAATGGTGTTACAGGCATGTCTTGAATTACAATTAGAAGACAAATATGTATCGACCATCTTATTCTCATAAATACAATTAATATGCATAATAAGACAAAAAATAAAAGGAACAGTGTCATTAGTTTTCTGTAGGTTAGTATGAATTTTGTAATGTGTACTGTTTTGAGAAATGAGGATTAGCCCTAGAATTTGCTTATGTATTTTGTTCTTAAAAGAGATGTTAAAAAATTACAAAGTAGAATTTTATTTCTTAACATTTTTGTAAGCCTAGGAACGGGTAATGCTATATAGATAGATGAAATTTTAGTTACAGTCTGACTATGCAGATTGTGTAGAAAAAACTAATTTTAAGAATGTGCATACTAAATCTGACAGCTAGATTCAGGTTTGTCTGGGCAATATGGGTTTGTCAAGCTTTTCTTTTTGTTTTCTTTAAAGGTAATTGTATGGTGAAACTAATGAAAAAATGAGAAACTATTTGGGAAAAAGGAGAAGATTGAATCAGAATGGGTCCAGATAAATTATTACATCCACTAAGTGCTAAATTTAACTTTGGAAGTGCCCTGATGTGAATCACTTTAATTAAATAATAGGGTAGCATGTATTAACTAGGAGATCAGAAATTTTGCTTGAAACTTTTGAAGGTGGGTGTGTAGAAGCAATACTTCTATTAGCCCATCTTGACATCTTTGTATCATTTACAAAAAGGTGTCCTTCTAGATGAACAAGTAGGATAGTGGTGGTTTAGCTGTAGAATTTTTGCCTTCCATGGGTGAGACCTCATTTGATTCCCATCCAATCAATGCATCTCATGCACAGCCACCACCCACCTGTCATTGGAAGCTTGTATATTGCTAGGATGCTGAACAGGTTTCAGGAGAACTTCCAGGCTGAGATAGAATAGGAAGAAAGGCCTCATGATCAGCTTCCAAAAATAAGCCAATGAAAATTCTGTAGACCACGCTGGTCTGGTCTGCAGCTAACCATAGAGATGGCTCAAGGTGGAGCAGAATTTCATTCCATTGTGTGTGCAGTTGCACTGTCTTGGGAGTCAAGTCCAGTGCAGCCAACAACAACTAGGTGAACAGGAAAAAACATGTCCTTCTTCAGAGTACCATGTCAAGTGCATGACTTGCTAAGCAGAGTGTGGAGGATTATAACTTCTGCTTGTGCTTCTTCAGCTGACAGGATGTAACCTACTAAGAATATACTGCCATCCTGGAGAGGAAAGAGAGAACTACACTTTGGGGATGTTGAAGTCTGGTCTGGTGTAATGGGATGAAGCAAAAGTACATTTGGAGTGAAAGCAGAAATCATTTTTCAGTTTTGTTTGAAGCTGTAGGAATCTTTATATCTTCCCGGGCTGTATCTTCTTTTGGTAGTGAAAAGGAAAGAGGGGAAGAGAGTTTCTCTTTGCAACATACTTCTAACCCGTTGTTACATGCAAGACATAAGGCAGTATTAATTGAAGGACATTCTAGGATGTATTTCTCTTGAAAGTAAAGGCATTTTGGCTGCATTTTACAAATGAAAGAAAGGAGACAAAGGGGGTCAGGTACTTGCCAAGGTTACCCTATTCTTAGGAACAAAACAAGGATTAGAAAGAACCCTGGTAATAGAAATGCCACTGTGAAGCTTGTCAGTGGAGGCTTGGCTTTTTTTCTATAGCAATTTTATGAACCATGAGTTTTTCTTTTTTAGATTCATCTAGCAACAAAAATCATTCAGTTTAGTCAAAAGGAGATGCTTATCAACAGTGAACATAAATGGAAGCATAAAAAAGTCTATAGAATATACAACTTTATACAGATCTATATTAAAAGTGTGTTTAAGAAGTTGCTAATATTCTTGTTATTTCTTTGAAAATACTAAGAAAAATCAAAAGATGCTGAGATCTGCAGCTTTGTTCTCTGGATTTATGTGGGACCCTGCTGGTTGGTTTTTAGAGGGGGAGGATGCATGATTAGTGTTAGCACTAGGAGGCTGAAAACCTGTCAGGCTTTACATAAAAAATATGTTGCTTGTGCCCACTGTTTTCTGTTAGAATTTCTGCAGAGTGTCAGCATCCATTATCCTTAAGTAATTTAAAAAGCATTACTCATTAAACTCTCCATTATTTTTAAACAAAACAAGAATGTATTTCATGTGACTTTTCTCTAAGAAATTACTCTTTTCTTTGACCACTTTCATTTTTTTGGAACCAACATATACAACTCCAGCTGAGCTTTATTTCTAATCAAAACCAGTTCACAGAGAGCATCCACTTATGGAAATGTTGAAATCAGGAGAATAGAACACAAGCTGATGTAGTCTGTAAACATAAAGGCATAGGATCAAGTCCTGAGTCTACTGTAATTTCCCTGAATGCTTCCATCCTCTATTCCTTGAACACCTTAAACACACTCCTGCCTCAGGACCTTTGCAGCTACTATTCCTGGAATGTCTGTTGCATAGGTATGTATTTAAGTCACTCCTTCAGGCTCTTTTAAGTTCTAGTTAAAATTCCACTTATCAGGTTTTCTCAGACCATACTTCCCCCTTGACTGTTAATCCCATTACCTTGCTTTATTTTTTATCCTTCATCATCTCCAAATACATTAAGCTTCATGAAAGCAGGTAACTCAGTTTGTGTTGCTTATTGTAGCATCTCCAGAGTATAATCTGACTCGTACAAAGCATTTCATAAACATTTGCTGAATGAAAGAAAAACATTTAAGCTTGGTTCTTGGAATGTTGTTTTAGGAGGGCTCATGATAAATTGGAGATAAATGGTGAAAAGATTAGGTTGTCAAGAATTTCATTTTAGTTTGTTCCACAGTGAACACCCATGTAAGTAGCAGTCAAGAAATCAAAAGATGCATTGCATTGGGAAAATCTGCTGCAAAAGACCTCTTTAAAGTGTTAAAGAACAAAGATGTCACCTTGAAGACTAAGGTGCACCTGAACAAGCGACAATATTTTTAATCACGTGATATGCAGCAAAAGCTGGACAGTGAACAAGACAGACAGAAAAAGAACTGATGCATTTGAATTGTGGTGTTAAAGAAGAATATTGAATGTACCGTGGTTACAATGACATGTTCAAGGAGCTGGACACAGAAAACCAAAAGGGCATTTCTCAAAAAAAAAAAAAAAAGCATTTCTCAAGCTGAAAGAACTGAAGGAAAAATTCAAGCCTTGAGTTGCAATAGTGAAGCCTTCAACAGGAAAACACTAAATAACTCAGGAAGCATCAAAAGAAGGTGGAAGGACTACACACAGTCAGTATATACTGGTCAATATTCAACCATTTCAAGCAGTAGCATATGCTAAGGAACCAGTGGTACTAAAGGAAGAAGCTGAAGCTGCACTGAAGGCACTGGTGAAAAACAAGGCTTCAGGAATTGATGGAATACCATTTGGGATATTTCAACAAACGAATGCAGCACTACAAGCACTCACACATCTATCCCAAGAAATTTGGAAGGTATCTACCTGGCCAACCTACTGGAAGAGATCCATACTTACGCCTATTCTCAAGAAAGGTGATCCAATCAAATATGGAAGTGATTGAACATTATCATTAATACCACATGCAAGTAAAATTTAGCTAAGTATCATTCAAAGATACATCAAGTATATTAAGTATATTAAGAGGATACTACCAAAAACTCAAGCCAGATTCAAGAGGGCATAGAACCAGAGATATTGTTGATGTTGGGTGGATCTTGGCTGAAAGCAGAGAATACCAGAGAGATGTTTGCCTTTGTTTCATTGACTGTACAAAGGCATTCAACTGTGTGGATCATAACAAACTATGGATAACATTTGGAGAATAGGAATTTCAGAACACTTAATTGTGCCTGTGAGGAATCTGTACATGGATCAAGAAACAATTGTGCAAACAGAACAAGGGGACATTGCATGGTTTAAAGTCAGAAAAGGTGTTCATCAGGGTTGTATCCTTTCACCATACCTTCTCTGTCTATACCGAACAAATAATCTGAGAAACTACTATATAAAGAAAATCGAGACATCAGAGTTGGAGGAAGACTCATTAACAACGTGCCTCATACAAATGACACAACTTTGCTTGCTGGAAGTGAAGAGGATTTGAAACACTTACTGAGGAAGATCAAAGACCGTAACCTTCAGTATGGATTGCACCTCAACATCAAAAACAAACATCCTCACAACTGGACCTGTAAGCAATATCGTGATAAATGGAGAAAGCATTGAGCTTGTCACAGGTATCATTTTCCTTGGTTCTATAATCAACACCCATGGAAGCAGCAGTCAAGAAATCAAGGCACATTTGGAAAATCTGCTACAAAGGATGTCTTTAAAATGTTCAAAAGTAAAGATGTCACTTTGAAGACTAAGATGTGCCTGACCTAAGCCATGGTATTTTCAGTCACATTATATGCATGTGAAAGCTGGACAATGAATTGATGCCTTCGAATTGTGGTGTTAGAGAAGAATATTGAATATACCATGGACTGCCAAAGGAACAACCAAATCTGTTCTGGAAGAAGTACAACCAGTGTGCTTCTTGCAAGCAAAGATGGTGAGACTGCATGTCACATACTTTGGACATGTTGTCCAGAGGGATCAGTCCCTGGAGAAGGACATCATGCTTGATAAAATAGAGGGTCAACGAAAAAGATGAAGACTGTCAACAAAATGGATTGACTCAGTGGCTGCAACAATGGGGCATGGCACAGGACAGGGCCATGTTTCGTTATGTTGTGCATAGGGTTGCTATGAGTCAGAACTGACCCGACATCCCCCTGGCGATGATAACAACAGAATGGACTCCCACAAGAACAAACAGGTCTGCGCTGGAAGAAGTACAACCAGTGTGCTTCTTGGAAGCAAGGATGGTGAGACTATCTTACATAATTTGGACATGTTGTCAGGAGGGATCAGTTCCTGGAGAAAAACTTTGTTTGCTGAAGTAGACATTCAGCAAAAAAGAGGTTTAAGCATAAAAATGATTGTGGATGTGGTTGAGGGACCTGGCAGGGTTTTGTTCTGTTGTGCATAGGGTTGCTATGAGTCGGAACCAACTCGACAGCACCTAACAACAACAATGATAAATTGGAGCTCCTGAGTGATACAAGTTGTTAACTTGCTTAGCTGCTAAACAAAAAGGCATTTCCAGAAGCACATCAGAAGAAAGGCTTATAATACATTTCCAAAGAATCAGCCATTGAAAACCATTTGGAGTACAGCTATATACTCTGACACATATGGGTCCCTGTGAGTTGTAATTGACTCAACAGCAACTGGCTTAACATGATAAATTATGATGTGCACATAGAAAAGCCATCAAGATCTAGATGCCTTTCAGTTAGTCGATAGATTTGTTTGTGTGTATCTAGAAGAAAAGAAAAAAAAAACTGGATTATTGGAAGACAAGTTTTGGCTCAAAATAAAGAAAAACCTACTAATAATTGCAGCTGTTAAATCTACCTTTCTGTAGATGATCATACAGATTATGTGACCACTTTGAGGATAACTGTAGAGAAAATACCACCATCTCGTGGAAATTAGGTTAGCTTGTTTCTGACACCAATTATTTAATTGTATAATCCTTTACTGAATTGAAAGTATGAAGTGAGTTTACCATCAAGCATCTGTATCTAATACATTAACACCCTAAACCAGAGATCGGCAAATTGTAGCTCACACACCAAATCTGGCCTGTCAGATTTTTAAAATGACTTTTATTGGTAACAGCCATACCCATTCATTAAACATTATCTATGGCTTCTGTGACAAGACAGTGGCAGAGCTGAGTAACTGCATAAGTTACAATATTTGACCTGCAAAGCCAACAATATTTTCCATCTGGCTGTTTACTGATAAAAGGTTGTCACCTCCTACCCTAAACTAAAAAACTGTTTAAAAAAAAAAGGAAGCACATCTCTATTTCCCAAGTACTTCAGCAGTATTATTGTTATGAACTATCAGTCAAGATCCAATGTTCATAATATAAACCACTTTGAATATTTAAAAATTAGGAACTTGTATCCAAGAAATTGGTTATATGGGTGAGGGCAAAAGCTGAGCAGCTCAAGAGCTGGCACCATCAGGAAGATGCTGCCACTCTACCAGGAAGACACAGGAAAAGCTGATAGTTTCATCAGTACCCAGACGATCTGAAATCACATAGAAGAAGCTGGTATTGTAGGATGTGAGGGTGAGGGAAGATGATGTGGCCTGAATTGGCTTCAAAAAAGAAAAAAAAGAGAGAGAGACTCTGTTGCTGTCTGAGATGAAGAAAAGTGAGAAATACCCTGCTGTCCCCCCACTGGTACCTTCTACTGCTTGAACCCAAGCAAAAGTCGGCTGACTGAAGCCTGAGAAGTGGAGCCCACAGGTTTGTTCCTCTGAAGTTCAGAACAGAACAGAAAGGTGGTGAAGGAGTTGGAGGGTACGTAGAGCCAGGACCAACATGGGAGCCAGGGACAGAGCTAAACATCTTACACGCATCCTCACCTAAGAGGTGAGGACTGATATTATTCCCCAGCTTACAGTCGAGCCTTGGAGAATCAGGCAAATTGCTCACGGCTGTGAACTAAATAACTGACCAAGTTGGAATTGAATCCAGCCTTACCTTGCTCTAAAACTCATGCTTTTTAACCTTTTATTTTATAAATTAAAGAAACCCAGTTTGGAAAAGATAAGAAACTGATTAATGACCAGGCTAGATCTGGAACCCAAGAATTAACTCCAATTACATTTTTGTAGAGCTGGAATAGTTAGAAACCTTAACCTACTACCGCATTTAGAGAGTGTCCAGAGGTAGGAAGTGTTCTTTCTGTGTCCTGGTGCACTCTGTTTTAAAATAGAGATTATTAATGATACCTACTTCATCAGACTGTTGAGAGGGATTAAATAGATAATATATCTGAAGACTGTGGAGCAGTGCCCCAGAGTTAGGTATTCAGGAGCTAGCTGTTGTTATTGTGGATCTTGTTTTTATGTTGATCCTGGCAGTGGTTATCTCAGAAAAAGAGTAGAAGAGCAGAAACTGTATGAAACCCCATCCAAGTGTTCCATTAAACAGTAATATCCTCTTACTGGACATTTCTCTTTTCTTCTATTTAGGATAATCCCTATAAGACTCAAAAACAGGATTTTTGTTTTGTTTGTTTTAGGTGAACAGCTGTCCTGATGTCTATGTTTTGTTATTTCAGGATTTTCTTATATTCCAGACTCATCTATGAAATGTCATCTCCTAATAGGCTTCTGTATAGTTCCTCTCTTCTATCTTGAATGGACTTTTACCAGCTGTTCCCAATACATGAACTTTCTTTCCTTTTCTTATGTCTTCACTTGGCTTTACTCTTAATTTTTTTTCCTTTGAAGTCTTTTTCCCTCATAACCAGGTCATTTCCCATAATACTTTGGTATACACTCAAGTATTTTTTCCCCAACAAATACTTCCTTTTACTTCTTTAACTAATCACATGACCCACTGAAGTTTCTCTTTGTATTAGTTTAACACCTAAAGACAATCTATGACGTACTACCATATGCTGTTTATGTTGCCTAAAATCATTCTGTCACTTTTCTGTTTGCATCTTATTTCTCCAGCTAGATAGACAGTCGAGCTTAAATGAACTTCTGGTGGTTGCTTCCTTACAAATACTGAAGTATTATATGAAGACTTGTGATTTGAGTCCAAGTTATTTGCATCTTTTGTGATTGATACTATCTGCGTTAAAAGTGTGTATTTTTTTGATATGTTATTTGGTAAAAACTTTAGCCCGAGTGTGGGATTCTCTTAACATGGCTAGAAAGGAAATATATTCCTTTAATACGTGGATTAGGAGAACATGAAACACAAGTTTCTGAAAGCGTGTCCTTCCAGCATGGCGCATTAGGTAGCTTATCCCACCCACTGCCGTCAAGTCCGTCCCGACTCGCAGCAGTGCTGTAGGCTAGAGGAGAACTGCCCCGTAGGGTTCCAGAGAACACCAAGCGATTTCAAACTGCTGATGTTTGAGCTAGCAGAGGTAGCCCTTAGCCAGTGCACCACCAGGGTATACAGGTGCCTTATGGTACGTAGTTGTTCTTCATTTTTTATTAAAGGCAAGCAAGAAGGGTAATTTGACAGTCAGAATCACTAGGGTTGTGATTACAGTGAGATGTTTTAATGTGTTGAAAATACTTCACAGTTCAGGGTTCATAACAGGATAAATCTTCTGCCACTGTTTTCTGAATCTGAGGCTTTTGACTTGATACAGTAGAAATTTAAAACATAGTATATAGGAAGTAGTGATGACCATGCAAATATTTGCCCTTGTGGTCCGTTGTTATTGCACAGGCTCCAGAGGGACCGTTCACAATGTACTGGCACTGGAAGAGTCTATAAAGAGAACATATAGATCTAAGGAAGGATAGTAAAGCCTTCCCTTGAGTTATCTTCGAAAGTGTCTGTAACACACTCATCCTTTATTCACGATTAAGCAGTTTTATCTAATGACTTGTTCTGTTTCTCCATATTTAAAGAGACTATTTTTTCAGAGTTTGAAACACTGTAACTTTGGTATTTTTAGTGCCACAGCTGCAGAGCTCTAAAAGATGAGTCAAATTAGGTCATATTGCTCAAACACTGGGATATGTTACCCTTTGAATTGTTTGTGAACTGAAAGGTTGAGTTTAGAATGACCCTGTGGTATGTGGAATGTAGAACTAGCTAGACTGACTGTTTCTCTTGTAAAAACTTTAGGTAAAAGAAAAGCATTCCGAATTAAAAAAATCATTATCATCTGCCTCTTCCCCCTGTCACCTGCTACCCAGACCTATATTACATGTTTTGGACTATTTAGTGTTTTACTCTCTGTGATATTAACAAATTAAATGTAAATTTAAGTAAGTTCAAATTCTTTGAATGTGAAGGTGTTTAGACTTGAGGCTTAGCATTTTACCCAGCTCATTCCACATTTTAAAATATGGTCTTTGTCAGGGCTAGACAGTAAACAGCTATGGAAGCAGAGCTCCAAACCACAATTAATAGTGCTAGCTGTCATGTTTCAGACCTTCCTCTTGACTCCCTAAAATAAAGAGCTGGGACCAGCTGTAGCAACTGGACTTCAAATTCTACAACTGAAAAGGATTTTGTGTTTTAGTTTCTTCGTCTAGTTTTTATGTGTGTTTATAAGGAGATACCTGATGGATTGATTGCAAAGTGGACTGTGACATGTATCTGGGTGTAGAGTTTTATGGAAACTGTCTAACACTTAACTTTGTTTAAATTACTTCAGTTATTTCTTCTGTGGCTAAGATTATACAATTCAGACACTTCAGTCTGAATACTGGTTGGTAAAGCAAATGTCAGAATCACAGCCAGAGAGTGAAGAGGTGAGCTAATTAGACAGATTTCAGGCAATCTGAATTTTAAGGGACCTTGTCCCTCAGCTTTGGTGTTTTCCAACATTTGTACCATTTATGATTTTATTTTATTTTAGCCATGTCCTTTGGGGTCCCGAGATTTTCGAGAGAAACAGTGTGCAGACTTTGACAATATGCCTTTCCGTGGAAAGTATTATAACTGGAAACCCTATACTGGAGGTAATGTATAACCTGGCAGAGTATTCTTCATGCTTGAGAGCTTTGCAGATTTAAAAATATATATAAACATATTTACACACACATACATTCATGAATGTACTAGCAAAAATTAGCATTTACAAGTGGAGATGGGCACATGCTTACAGTCATGAAAAGTGTGTGTTTTGGTTTCTCTTCAAGAAATTTTGTTGGTACAAATTATTGAAAATCAGTTTTTTAAAAAACACTTAATTCTATTCAGCAATATGCAGAGTTATCAGAAAGGTAATCTGCACAGAGCCTTATAATAATATTTTTGATTTCTGCCTGCAACTCCCTTGGGGTATATGTACATTACTTTATAATTATTGACTATTTGGAACTATCACCCTAAAAACAAATTGTAAGACTATAAATCAGCTCTAAAGAGACCAGCAAAATCATTTTTGGTTCAATAGGTACGGAAACTTTTCTTAAGCTCACAGATTCCAAACTCAATTTTGTGGAAATCTTCTCTTGGAGAAACTGAATGTACTTTTAAACTAATGTATTTATTGTCCCCTTGTTTTTCCAACATTTTGTTATGAAAATTATCCAATATACAGGAAACTTAAAACAAGTTTAAAGTAACAACTGTATATCAACCACCATGATTCTACCATTAATATTTTATTATACTTTCATGGTTATGTGTCTGTTCATCTTTATATCTATACATTGGTCTATCCTATATTTTGGTCTGATTCAAAGTAAATACTTTAAATACTTAAGCATGTATAGCATTAACCAGAGTTCAATATTTCTTTACTTTTTTCTCTTTTGAAGTAAAATTATGTACAATGAAGTACAGTGATCTTAACTGTACTTTCTCTGAGTTTCGGAAAATGCAAACACCTGTATAACCCAACTCCTCTTGAGTTACATAGCATTAACCACTACAGCGAAAGTTCTTGTAGTTCCCCCAAGTCC
Source organism: Heterohyrax brucei (assembly GCA_028571685.1). Lineage (NCBI taxonomy): Eukaryota > Metazoa > Chordata > Mammalia > Hyracoidea > Procaviidae > Heterohyrax > Heterohyrax brucei. The sequence goes on along the minus strand of CM053141.1, from coordinate 69,011,577 downwards.
TTTCCAATCAATAGCTGCCTCAATCTTCTCCTTCCAGGAAATAACCACTTCTGATTTTCTTTTTCTTCCCATAGATTAGTTCCACCTGTTCTAGAACTTCATATAAATGAGATCAATCATGCCATATAAACTCTATCTACGTAGCTGCATGTATAAGTAATTCATTCCTATTCATTGCTGAACTGTATTCCATTGTTTGACCTATTGTTTGTTTTCCCATTCATTTATTTATGGACATCTTGGCTATTTCTAATTTGGGGTTTGTTTTAATCTTCGGTACTTCTGTAACAGAAATACTGTGAGTGGATGGCTTTAGCAAAGAAAAGTTTATTCTTACATAGTCCAGTAGTCTATAAGCCTGAATTTAGGGTGTCCATTCCAGGGGAAGGCTTTCCCTCTTTGTCTGCTCTGGAGGAAGGTGCTTGTGTTGCATCAGTCTTTGGTCAGGGAGCATCTTGGCGCAAGAATCTCCAGTCTGCAGGATGCACTGTACTCCTGGTGCTGCTTTCTTGACCATATGAGGTTCCCAACTGTCTTTTTGCTTTGTAGGATGAAAGGATAAAAGGTGGTGCAAGCTATGCTCCAGTGAAACTTCCTTAGTAATAGAAGTTATCCTGTCTATTACCCACAGGCAGAGATTAGGATTTACATACAGCATAGGAAAATCACAGAATGGAGAGCAATCACACAATACTGAGAATCACAGTCCAGCCAAATTCTTGTACATAATTTTTTGGGGACACAATTCAATTCATTACACAGCTGTTATGAGTAAGGCTGCTATAAACATTTGTGTAGAAGTCTTTTTGTGGACATATGTTTTCATTTCTCTTAGGTAAATACCTCAGGATAGAACTGCTGGGCAATAGCATAGGTGTAAGTTTAATTTTAAAAGAAACTGCAGCTGTGTGTCTGAAGTAATTGTACCATTTTATGTTCCCACCAACAATGCATGAAATTTATTTGCTCCGTATCTCTGCTGACATTTGGTGTTGTCAGCCTTCTTCTTGTGGAATTTTAGTGGTGTCTCAATCTAGTTTTAATTTGCATTTTCCTGATGATTATTTTGGACACATTTTCATGTGCTTGCTGGCCACTCGTGTATCTTTTGTTTGTTCAAATCTTTTGCCTACTTTTAAGTTGGGTTATTATTATTTTTTTGAATAGTAATTATCAGATAATGTTTTATGAATGTTTTGTCACAGTCTGTGATTTTTTTTTCCTATTACTATTTTAATGTATCTTTGGATTAATATAGATTTTTAATTTTGATGCATTTCAGCTTGTCAGTTTTTTTCTTTTATTGTCACTGTGTTCTGTGCCATATCTAATAAAAAAAACTTTTACCTATCTCAAGTCAAGAGATTATTTTCTTATGTTTTCTTTTATGGTTTTAGTCTTTACATTTAAATCTGTGAATTCCCTCAAAATATTTTGGGGATATGGTGTGCATTTGTAATGTCTTGTGAAGTCTATTTTGTTTCATTAATTTGTCAATCCTAGTCAGAATTGGTTTGAGGGCAGTGAGTGTTTTGTTTGTTTTTTATGCCAATACCACATTGACTTGACTACCATAATGTAGGATTGTAGTGATGTAGCTTCTTTCATTTGCAATATTAGTAACTGATATTTTCTCTTGATCAATCTTTCCTGGGGTTTGTCAATTGTATTAATCTTTTCAAATAATCAACTTTGGGCTTCAGTGCATTTCTTTTCCTATTTTATTGATTATTGAACTTATGTTTATTATTTTCTTTCTTAATTTGGGTTTATTTTGCTATATTCAGCCCTCAAAATTTGGTATGTTATAGTTTTATTTCTTTCGATTCAAAATATTTTCTATTTACACTGGTTATTCATTTGACTCGGGAGTTTAGAATTTTTTAATTTTCAAATATTTGAGCTTCCTATGTATTTTTGTTATTGATTTATAATTTAATTTCTTTGTGATCAGGGAAATAGTATGATTTAAAAATTTAAATTAATTGAGATCTATTTTATACCATAGCTTATTATCCATTTTGAGGAACGTTCTAGGTGCATTTAAAATGGGTGTTTTCTGGGCATTTGTTGGATTTAGTGTTCTATAAATACCAATTTTCTCAAGTACACTGATAGTTTTATTTGAGTCTTTTGTGTTTTTACCAGTTTTTTTTTTCCCTGCTTAAGTTCTTCTATGAGTTATTGATAGGTGTGTTAAAATATCTAGCTGTTATATGGTGTCTTCTTTCTTTTTTGTAAGTTTTTGTTTCATACATTTCTTGGCTTGGCTTATTACATAAACATACATTTAGGATTTCTCCACTTAGTATAAAAGGGTAAGAAAATGACTGCCTGAAATAATTCATAGATTGGATAATTTCTACTGCTGTTGAGTCAATTCTGACTCATAGCAACCCTATAGTTGAACTGCTCTGTAGAGATTCTAAGAAGTGTCTGGTGGATATGAATTGCCAATATTTTGCTTAGCAGACATAACACTTACCCACTATACCACCATGGTTTCCAACTGGATGATTACTGTCTAGATATTTGTATGATTAGTGAATCCTAAAGCCATAATAAGCTATCACTAAAACAAATGGATTAATGTCACCTTTAAGAAACATCCTAAAATCTGTTTCCTTTTTTGTCCTTTTATTGTGGTAAACATATGTATTTATTTAGAAGACCCTCAACAGTGGCTGCAACAGTAGCTTAAACAAACCTACTATGGGGAAGATGGTACCAACAATAGCTTAAACATACCTACTGTGGTGAGGATGGTACCAATAATAGCTTAAACTTACCTACTGTGGTGAGGATGGTATAGGACCAGGCAGTATTTCATTCTGTTATAAATAGAGTCACTGTGAGTCAGAAACAAGTCAACTGCTCCTAAAAACAACAAAACATTTGCCACTTCAACATTATTTATATGTATAATTTAGTGACAGTAAGTATGTTCATCATGTTGTGCATCCATCACCATTATTTGTTTCCAGAATTTTCCATCACTTTTAAAAGAACACAGTGTACCCTTAAGCAGTACTCTTTCCCTCATCTTTCTGTCCTTGGCAATGAGTAATAAACTTTAATGTCTGTGCATCTGTACATTTATCTTTTCTAGATGGTTCATATAAGTGAAGTCATAGAGTATTTGTCTTTTTTGTGGCTGGTTTCTTTCACTCAGCCTTATGTTTTCAAGGTTCATCCGTGTTGCAGCATGTATCAGGACTATTGCACCCTATTTTTTTATCCATTCACCTGTTGATGGGCATTTAGGTTGTTTCTATCTTTTGGCTATTGTGAAGAGTGCTGCAATGAACATCAGTGTTCAAGAGTCTGTTTGCATTCCTGCTTTTAGTTCTTTTGGGTGTACACCCTGGAGTGGAATTGTTGTGTGGTAATTATATGTTTAACTTTTTGAGGAATCCCCAACTTTTCCATAGCTGCTGTACCATTTCACAGTCCCACCAGCAATGGATAAGGATTCCAGTTTTTTCCACTTTCTCTCCAACACCTGTTGTTGTCTGTTTTTGTTGTGTTTTGATCACAGCCATCTTAATGGCTGAGTGAAGGGATAATGTGGTTTTGATTTTCTTTTCCCAAATGAGTAAAAATGTTGAGACTTTTTTCATGTGCTTGCTGGCCATTGTTCTTTCTTCTTTGATGAAATATATATTTATGTCCTTTGCCCCTTTTTTCATTGCATTGTTTGTCTTTCTGTTTGTAACTTGTAGGAGTTAACAAGGAGTTACTTGCATATTCTGGATATTAAACCCTTATTAGATATAAAACAAACAAAACCCTTTTTCCATTGAGTCAGTTCTGAATCATTGCAACCCTATTCAAATTTTACAGAAATTTTCTCTGTCTGTGGATTGTCTCTTTGTTTTGTTGATAAAGTCCTTTGATGGACAGTTTTTAATTTTCATGAAGTCTTATTTATGTATTTTGTCTTCTGTTGCTTGTGCTTTCAGTGTGGCATCTAAGAATTTTTTTTGTAAGAACTAAACCCCAAAGCGTTAACTCCTACGTTTTCTTCTAAGAGTTTGATGGCTCTAGGGCTTACATGTAGGTCCTTGATCTACTTTGAGTTAACTTTTGTATATAGTTTGACATGAGTCCAGCTTCATTCTTTTGCACATGGAGCTTCAGTTGTCCCAGCACCATTTACTAAAGAGATTATTCTTTCCCTCACTGAATGGACTTGGCATTCTTTTCAAAAGTAAACTGATTATAGATTTATAAGTTTATTTGTGCACACTGAGTTCTAGTTCACTGGTTTATATGTCACTCATTATACTGGTACCAAACTGTTTCAATTATTGTAGCTTTATAGTGTGTTTTGAGACTAGAAAATGTGAGTCCTCCTACTTTGTTCTTTTTCTAAATCACTTTGGCCATATTGAAGGTTGTGGAAACGCTGGTAGTGGAGTGGTTAAGAGCTACAGCTGCTAACCAAAAGGTCAGCAGTTAATATCCACCAGGCACTCCTTGGAAACCTTGGGAGACCATTCTACTCTGTCCTATAGTGTCACTATGAGTCAGAATCCACTAACAACAATGAGTTTTGGTATTCAGGGCCACTGGCTGTTCAAATCCAACGGGCGCTCCTTGAATACTCTAGAGGGCAGTTCTGCTGTAGCCTCTAGGGTCACCATGAGTTGGATCTGACTCGACGGCACTTGGCTTGGCTGGTAATGCTACATAAACTTGAGGAATAGCTTTTCCATTTCTTCAAAGAAGGCTGGTGGAATTTTGACTGGAGTTGCCTAAATACCTCATCTGAAAGTTTAGTGTAGCAAGGGACACTGAATACATCTTCAGCAGTAAACAAAAAAGAAATTTGCTTTTATCATCACACATTGTAGTATGCTAAGTGATACTACAATAGCGTTTATATGTCCTCCTTAAATACTAACTTACATAATTAGTATACTGTTAAAATTGAGTAAATGAAAGGATCTTTCATATTCTTCTTTTAAAACCTGATACATAAAGTTTGTATTAGGTTCCAAAGACATACAATAAAAAATGAGAAAGCAGTTCTATTGGATAGTTATAAAGAAAATTACAGTGAGATATATGGAAATTTGAGTAATTTTGTCATAAAAATCTTATATAAAAATAATCTTGCATGACCACAGTTGACTATAATAATGATCTACTTCAGGTAGAATGTGTTCTATAATGTATCTAGTTTATCATAGTCTCTAATTTATCATAGCCTCCACCACTAACTCTTCCTTTCTTACTTCACATGTCTTCACTTGCAGAAACCTGGTTTCTACTTTCATTGAGAATTAGGCAAGTCATTTCATCTTGCTGCTTTATTTTCCTTCATTAGAAGTAGTCTTCTTTATTTCGAAGAGAAATTTTATTAGCAGAATTATGTCAAGACCAAAAGTGAATGCAACTTAGTAAAACAGATGCTTCAACAAAAAATATTTTGAAGTCATAACTTCATTTAATAACTGTATTTGGAATAAAAGAAATCTACATTCATGGTTACTTTTCTAATAAACTAACTATGATATGCATTCTTTTTTTTTTATATTGCTACTAATTTATGCCTATTTTGCAGTTAAATTGAGTTACAAATTGAAAGTGCTTTAGGAAAATTACATGGATTCATACACAAAGCAAAATTAGATGTTTTAATTTTTTGTTTGATGTTGTATTTAGTATTTATCTTTTATTTGCTAATTTTATAAAAAGTATTCATATCTAATGCTATTATTTTTTCTTTGATTTACTAATATAAGAATTAATCTCCATGCTAAAGCCAACTTCATGGAATAGGATATGTTTAAGGAAGATTATTTTATTTCTACAATATCCATTCTGGAAGTAGCAGAAGTTTATATTACCTTCAGTAAAAAGTGCCATGTTTAGCAGATATTCCTATTTATTATAAAAGACTTGTCTCAAATATTTGATAAACTTTACTTCCATAGTTAATTTCTAAAATAGTTTTTATTTCATTCAGTTACTTCCATTCTTTTGATCTAAAATATATTGGAAATATCTGAATTTGAAGCTTTACAACTGTTTAGCAGTTTTCAATGAAAATAAGCATGCACTTTTAGTAAAAGAGAATAGAAATGTCTATTTAAATTGTTATGGATAATATTGAACCACTGTTTATAAGGAGAAACACCTACTTGATTTCTCTTCTACTATGTTTATCCAGGTGGGGTTAAACCCTGTGCATTAAACTGCTTGGCTGAAGGTTACAATTTCTACACTGAACGTGCCCCTGCAGTGATTGATGGAACTCAGTGCAATACGGATTCGCTGGATATCTGTATCAATGGAGAATGCAAGGTTGCTCTGATTGTGACTTTCACTTCTTTTTGTTGATTTTTTTTAGATTTTGTCTTTTCTGAAGTAGACAGTCGATCCTAATTAATGCTATGTTCAGTTTTAATAAAGAAAGCCTCATTTTAGAGAAATTTCCATTTCCAAAAGGATTACAGTTTATATGGTTAAAGGTAGAATGACCTATTCATATTCAAGTGGAACTTATTCTGGTCTTCTAATTATGTATATAGTGGTTGTCAGAACTGTGAAAATATTTTGGACTTTAATTTCTATTATTCCTTTGTTCTGTTTACAAACAAGATGATAGAAAAAGAAAGGAAATAAAGATTCCACTTTTACTCATATGGCTTCATATGTTCTCACCGGAAGATTATTATTTTTACTCAGTGTGAAACAGCTGTGCTCCTCATCTTTTGTCTCCTTTTCAAGCATTCATAATGGTTTTTATTATGGAGTTAGTCTTTACCTTATTGAAGCATTTACTACAGAGAATTAGCCAGACTAGTTGGGAACTCTAAGAGCTACCCATGCTTTTTTCTTAGACTCATGTATGAATTTCTTATCAAAATAAGAAAAATGTGGAGGTAGCCACAAAGGGCACTGTTTTCATAATTTGGGGCTTGTTTGTTGTTTCTTTAAAGAGAGACAAAAAATAAGTTCTGGAAACTGAGAAACAACAGAAAAAAAAAAAACACTGTCTACTTAGTCTCATAGTTCCTTGCAGAAGTTTCTGTTCTTCTGGCTACTTGCCTCTAAATGTATCTAATCATCCAGCTTGTGTGTGTGTGTGTGTGTTTACTGCCTTGAATTAGAGAGTTACTTTTGTGGTGGTATTCAGATTTATTCAAATAACAACAACCAGGAAACCAAACCTGTTGCTATTGAGTTGATTCCGATTCATAGCAACCCTATAGGATAGAAGATAGCTTCTCCATAGGGTTTCCAAGGAATGACTCCCAAACTTTTGGTTAGCAGCCAAGCTGTTAACCACTGTACTACCAGGACTCTTAACAAAGACCCAGGTACAGATTTAATTCAGACAATATGTGCTTAATATAATGGCAAAGATCACATGTGCAAATTCAAGTGCCAAACTGCACATAATGTATATAAAAACTCACATTTATATGATTACATGCAAATTTGAGAGGTGGAGTTTCAGCTTCTTAAATTCCATGGTTACATTATATATTTGCTTATGAAAATTTTATCAGCTGGTGGAACTGTATTAATTTGTAAAGATTTACACAAGCATGAATCGTATGACTAATCTTTGTCACTAATAATTGGATATCTAAAAAGAGCCAGTAGTTTAGAAAGGGCCAACCTTCATGTTCAGTCAAGACTCTTGGTGTTACAATAACCCTGCATAGGACTTCCACACTTGAAACCCATGTCATTTTTTCTTAGGTCTTGCATTTCTTGATTGACAGTTTAAGTAAGGACTTGTTGCTAACAAATGTCACTATTTTAAGAACTGAAGCATGATATTTATAAACAAAGAAGGCTAGGTTAGAAATATAAGCATGTGTTTCTGAGATTTTGGAGTTTCTTTGTCTTAAACATATGTGTTAAGACATAGTAGCTAGGACTTACAAGGGAGTGAAAATAAAAGTGAAAAGAGGAAACATATTTCCTGTTTTGATTTCCTTTACTGGAAAAGTAAGTAAATAAGTGAGTTACATTTCTTTCATTAGCTATGGTTCCAGGAATTCCTCTTTTTGACACACTGAATATTCTTCTCTGTTTCCAGCATGTAGGTTGTGATAATATTTTGGGATCTGATGCTAGGGAAGATAGATGTCGAGTCTGTGGAGGGGATGGAAGCACATGTGATGCCATTGAAGGGTTCTTCAATGATTCGTTGCCCAGAGGAGGTGAGTGTGTAGAGAGAATTCTTCCTCACACCTCTGGTGTACTTGGAATAGCCAAAACACTTGATTTTCCCTACTTAAAGTTTCTTCATTTACACAGACAAGCTTATGTTTTTCCCAAACTGCTTTCAATTCTTTAAATATTAAATGCAGTTTCATGTAAGAGATCTTAGGGAAATATTACTTCCTTTCTACTTAACTTGATTTAGTCACATTTATTTAAGACATGCATTCCCATGGAGCTTTGATGGCAGGGCCATGTGTAGAAGAAAAAAATACCCAATATGACACACGTAAGACTTTAAAGACATCCTGAGATAACTTTAGAGAAACACAAAATTACTGTAGATATATTCATGAGCTCAAAAAGGAATTTAGCAGGTTTTTATAATTTATACGACACAAAGTCAAAGAAAGGATGGAAGGATAAGGAACCTTTTTTGCTGAATGGTTACCAAATCTTTGCTTTTCGACCAAGGCTGTAGATGGTCATACTACTCATTATCTTCTGTGTTCCAGGCTACATGGAAGTGGTGCAGATACCAAGAGGCTCTGTTCACATTGAAGTCAGAGAAGTTGCCATGTCAAAGAACTACATTGGTAAGTAGCATATTTTGGTGAATTTTCAATAAGCAGCACAGTTTTCATAAAGGAAAAGATATACTACTTTAAGGTAGAATATTTTATCCTAAAATGAAAGAAGTTCCAGGTTTTAAAGACATGCATATAAATGCCAAAAACAAGTTATAGCTTAATCTTCACTATGCTGGCTATTTGGTTTTTTTAATCAATTTTATTGTGGTATAAATTTTATATAATTAAATGCATCCTTTATAAGTGTGTAATTCCATAAGTATTAATAATTACATGTATCTTGATAAATACCACTATTAAGATATAGAAGTTTTCTTTCACTCCAGAAAGATTCCTCATTTGCAGGAATTCCCTCAACCTGTGTCCTGGCCTTAGGCAAACAGTTGATCTGGAATTTCATATTTCATATGGAATATGCTATATGGTGGAAACCCTGGTGGCATACGAGTTAGTGTTACGTCTATTGGCCAAAAGGTGGGCAGTTCAAATCCACCAGGCACTCCTTGGAAGCTCTATGGGGCAGGTCTTCTCTGCCCTATAGGGTCACTATAGTCAGAATTGACTCGATGGTGGTTAGTAGGTACTATGTGATTTCAAATGGGATCATACACTGTATACTCGTAGGTCTGACTTTTATTGCTCAGTATGTTTTTGAGATTTATGTATATTGTTGAATATATCCAAAGTTCATTCCTTTTGATTTCCAAATAATATTCCATTTTGTGGATAGACCACAATTTGTTTGGCCACTTACCTGTTGATGGGTGTTTGAGTCATCTCTAGTCTTTGATTATTATGAATAAAGCTTATTGGAATGTTCACAAACAAACTTTGTGTGAACATATATTTTTATTTCTTCTGAGTAAACTCTGGAAGTAGAATGTCTGGTTTATATGATAAATACATATTTCACGTCATGAAAGATTACTAAAATGTTTTTCAAAGTCATTGTGTCATTTTATATTGCTACAAAGAATATAGGAGAATTCCAGTTGCTCTCCATCCTTGTCAGCACTTAGTATTGTCAATCTTTTAAATTTTACCCATGTTATTGTTAGTTGTTAGGTGTCGTCAAGTTGGTTCTGACTCATAGCAACCCTGTGCACAACAGAACGAAAACACTGCCTGTTCCTGCGCCATGCCCACAATCATTTTTATGCTTAAGCCCATTGTTACGGCCACTGTGTCAGTCCATCTTGTTGAGGGTCTTCTTCTTTTTAACTGACCCTCACTTTACCAAGCTAAGTTCCTTCTCTAGGGACTTATCTCTCCTGACAATCTGTCCAAAATACCTAAAATGCAGTCTCACCATTGTGGTTTCCAAAGAGCACTCTGGTTGTACTTCTTCCAGAACAGATCTGTTTGTTCTTTTGGCAGTCCATGGTACATTCAGTATTCTTCTCCAACCCCACAGTTCAGGGGTGTCGACTCTTCTGTCTTCCTTATTCATTATCCAGCTTTCACATGGATATGATGTGATTGAAATATCATGGCATGGGTCAGTCTTCAAGGAGATATTATACTTTTCAATGCGTTAAAAAGTTCCTTTGCAGCAGATTTTCCCAGTACAGTACATCTTTTAATTCTGTGACTGCTGTTCCCATGGGTGTTAACTGTGACCCAAGTAAAATGAAATCTTTGGCAACCTCAATCATTTCTCCATTTATCAAGATGTTGCTTACTGGTTCAGTTGTGAGGATTTTTGTTTTCTTGATGTTGAATTGCAATCTGTAGTGATGGCTGTGGTCTTTGATCTTCATCAGTAAATGTTTCAAATCCTCTTCATTTCCAGCAAGCAGGATTCTGTCATCCACATAAGGCAAGTTGTTAATGTCTTCCTCAAATCCTGATGCCTCATTCTTCTTCATATAGTCGGGCGTCTTGGATTATTTGCTTAGCATACTGATTGAAAAGGTATGGTGAAAGACTACAACCCTAATGCACACCTTTCCTGACTTGAAACCATGCAGCGTCCCCTTGTTCTGTTCTCATGAATGCCTCTTGATCTATATACAGATTACTCATGAACAAAATTAAGTGTTCTGGAATTCCTGTTCTCCACAATGGTATCCATAATTTGTTATGACCCACACAGTCTGCATAGTCAAGGAACTATAGGTGAACATCTCTTATGTTTTTAGCCAAGATCCATCTGATATCAACAATGATATTCCTGGTTCCACCTCCTCTTCTGAATTCAGCTTGAATTTCTGTCAGATCTCTGTCAATATACTGTTACAATCACTTTTGAATGATCTTTAGCAAAATTTAACTTGCATGGGATATTAATGATGTTGTTTGATAATTTCTGCATTTGGTTGGATTATCTTTCTTTGGAATATTGGTGGCATAGCTTCCAGCATCACAGCAAAATGCAAGCCCCCACAGGACAACAAAATGACAAATGGGATATTTTACTCATGTAGTTATCATTTTTGTGGTGTCTAAGCAAATATTTGGGAACCCTATTGTCATAGTGGGTTAACTGCTATATCTGGTAACCAAAAGGCCAGCAGTTCAGATCTGCCAGGAGCTCTTCAGAAACTCTGTGGGGTCGTTCTACACTGACCACTAGGGTCACTATGAGTCAGACTTGACTCAGGCGCATTTGTTTTTTGCTTTTTGGTAAGCAAATATTTTACCTCATAATTTTTTTTTAATTGTAAGAGTTCTTTATGTATTCTCAATGTAAGTTTTTGTCAAATATCTGGTTGTGAAGAGTTTCTCCCAGTTCGTGTCTTGCTTACTCATTTTCCTAATGATAAATTTTTATTTTAGTGGAAATCAAGTTTATAATTTTTATTTTATAGCTTGTGACTTTGTGGCTTGTATTAGAAGTTCTGAATAGAATGTTTTTAATGCTTCTTTAAGAAGTTTTATTATTTTAACTTTTATATTTAGGTATATGGTATGTTTTGAATTAATTTTTGTATAAGTCAGGTGTACGGTGAGGTTTGAGGTTTAAATTTTTATATATGACTATTCAATAACTGTACCTTCACACTTCTGCACAGATCAATTGGCCATAAGAATTTTTATTTTCAGATTTTGTTATTTTCATCTCTAAACGTTCCAGTTGGTTCTTTTTTTTTAAGACAATTTTATAGCAACTTTGATAATTACCTGTTAATTTTCTTTCACACTGACTATAAATTTTTGAAACTGGTTATGTAGGTAACCATGTACATATCTTGATGAATCTTTATCTTCATTACATTTTCTGTGTAACTATACATGGATATAGTATGGAACATTCCTTATGTTTTTTTGTCCCAAACAGCTTTGTTGAGTCTGGTGTCAGTGCACACTTCTTGCATTCCCATTTCCTTCATGATAAATTTCCAGATCTCATTGATTGCCCAAGGACATGCTTCCAGAAGCCAACTCCATGGATGTGCTTGTGAATGTTGACAGTGTACTCTAGTCACCACCTCACTGGCCATAGAATGACTCCTTTTTTCGCCACTATTCTTTGCAAGAGCTATTATGCTAGGACCAGGTTAGAAAAGACGAGTTCAAAGGGTTGTCTCAGTGAGATTTTTTTTTCCAGTTTTTTAATTATGATTAAGTGAACATATACAATCCAAGTCATTTTGTATACCCACCTCTGTACAAGTCTATCTGCTCTCTCTACCCTGTGACAACACACTCTTCCTTTTCACTCTTCTAGTATCCTCCCACTGAACACCTGTCCCCTCATCTCTACCCTCTCCTGTCCCCTCTAGAAACAGACCAATAGGACAGCCTCCTATAAATGTGTAAAACCATGAAGTACACACAACACATGCTCAGTCTATGTCCCCAAGTCCAGTCCATTCGTAGTCTGAAGTGTTGACCTCAGTACTGGTTTCAGGTCTGGGGCAGCAGCAAGTCTAGGGACTGTGTCCCCAGGAGACCCTCCAGGTTGCTGGACTGTCAGTTTTGGTCTTGTAGGAAAGTTCTTGATCTGCATACTTCTTTTTCTCATGCTACTTTGGGGACTCTACATTGTGTCACCTATCAAGCCTATCTTTGGTGGTGTCTGGGCACCATCTTCTGTTCTCATGCTGATGTAGTCTCCAAATCATATGGATTTTTCTGTCTCCTGGGCTCATTTTTCCTCTTGTCTTTGATGCTGTTGGTCGTCATGTGTTCCAGGTTGACTGGGACCCGCTGATATTCCTCAGATGGTAGCTTACTGGGTTTTAAGACCCCACATACCACTCACCAATATGGGGTGCAGAAGGTACCCATAGCAAAAGGCTCATAATGCCAAATGACCTCAATGTCCACTGAAAACACAGTCCTAGACCCCTATCCCTGCTAATCTATCCCTTGAATTGTTGGGTTGAATTTAGAAAACCTTTTAGTTTATTGTGTAGTTTAGTTATGCTGACTCTACTCGGTGCTGTCACACCCTTTACCCAAACAAATTCCTATCAACTAATCTATGAACAATCCTCTTCCTCCCTCCTGACCCTTGTAGCTGTCAAAGAGTCTTTTCTTCTGTGCATAAATCCTTTTTTAAGGTCTTGTAATAGTGGTCTCATAGTACTTGTCCTTTTGCAGCTGACTGATTTCACTCAGCATAATGTCTTCTAGTTAATACCAGGTTATGAGATACTACATAAAAATCATAATTGTTCTTTGTCATTGCATAATGTTCCCAGTGAGATTTTTAATGTATATGTATCTATGTGTGTATCTTTCAGTTTTTCCTCATTATACATACCTCCTTTAAAATCTTTGAGTACATTTGTTTGAAAGCTCTCTTTTTGCTAACCACACCTCTGCCATTTCTGGCTCTGTTTCTTTTACTTGGTTTTCCTCTTACTATGTCTCATGTTTTCCTGCCTTTTTCCATTTCTAACAATTTTTTGTTGTTGTTGTTGGTTGTTATCTGTTGTGACTATCTATGTTGAATATCTAGATTTGTTTTCTTCCTTTAAAGAGTTTTAAGTGACTGGTGGATTAGCTTTTTTTTTTGAGGTTTGTTTTTGAGCTTTGTTTGAATGAATCTAGAAAAGCTTTTAGTCTAAAGCTTGCTTAACCCTATTACAAAGTCATGGTTCTTCATGGAACTCTACTGAATGCTCTGGGTGGCTTATTTGCAATGGTTTCCTAGCTCTGTAAGTTGTTATACTTACAGCTCCTTTCTAATTTTTTTACCGGGTTTCATGAAACTACATTGTACATATACACAGATTAGTGTTCAGCAACAAATTATTTTCTTCCTCTAGGGTTCTGTGCAGTAAGAGTCTGGTGGTACAGCATCCTATAGATGCATAGAACCATAAAGTACATACACCAAATTCCAGCTATCTCATTTTTCCCAATTTCTAATTTTTCTTCTTCAGTTAAGCCCACCATACTCTGCTTGGGTTTCTTCTCTCTGCATTGCTAGAAAGTGCCTCAAGGGAGAAAGCAGGGCAGTTGTCACTGTCACTTTGTTTCCCTCCTTTATGTATCACAGACCTGCACAGTCCTGTCCAATGTCTTAGGAATACCTGATTCGTAAGTTTTGTGAATTTTCTAGTTGCTTACAGCAGTAGTGCATGCCCAGTCCCAGTCATTTCAACATAAATAAAGAAAGGAAGTTCTTTTTGATGTTTGATCCTTCAGGTCATATAACATGAGGCAGCTTTAGGGCTTTCCCAGAGACCACTGGTGAGGCTTGAGTAAACTCTCATTCCCTTTAAAAATACTCTTTTTCTTAAAGTTTTTGAATATAAGAGTGCATCTAGAATACATTCTCCAGACAGAACAACTATATCATTAAGCTCTTCCTTTATTTAAGAAGTATCTTATTTTTATACCATAATTTTCAATTCTCTTTTGCATCAGCAAGGCTAAGAACAAAAATATAAAATTTCTAGTATCACCTTTTGCCATAATGCCGTATCCTCCTCTTTTAGTTTGTACTCAGTCCTTCTCAAATGCTTGGTGTTGTTACAGCATAGTGCCATTTATTCAGTACCCATAACAGCAAAGGAGAGTTAGGATTCCTTCATTTAGCAACTGAGAAAACAGAAAATGAGAGCTTCAATTGAAGGAGAATTATTTATTTTTTATTGTGATTAAGTGAAAGTATACAATCCAAATTAAATTTGCATGCCCACCTATCTGCAGCTCCTTGCCAGGTGACAGCACACTCCTCCTTTTCATTCTATATATGTCATATCCTCTTAGCAATCTCCTGTTCCCTCCTCTTTACCCTCTCCTCTCCCTTGTAGTAAGAGTTTGGTGGGACAGCATCCTATAGATGCGTAGAACCATAAAGTACACACACCATATAGTCACAGTGTGTCCCTGAGTCCAGTCCATTCCTGCCTGAAGAGTTGACCTCTATAATGTTTTCTGATCAAGGGCAGCAGCAGGTCTAAGGGCCACGCTCCCAGGGGAACCCCCCAGACCCCTGGACCATGAACTGTGGTCTGTTAGTGGAGTTCTTGAGCTGCACCCCTCTTTTTCTCGTGTTGCCACTGGGATGTAACATTGTGTGCCCCATCATGGCTGTCTTTGGTGGTGGCCAGGCACCATCTGGTTCTTCTGGTCACATGTTGAAACAGTCACCCATTCACATGGGTTCTTCTGTTTCCTGGGCTCATTTTTCCTCATGTCTTTGTTCTTGGTGATCATCTGTTCCGGCTGAGTTGGGATCATTTGGTGTACCTCAGGTGACAGCTTGCTAGCTTTTGAGGCCCCACTCACCAATACGAGGTGCAGAAGACTCTCTTAGCAATAGGCTAGTTATGCCAGTTGACCTCAATGTCCCCTGAAAGCATGGTCCCCAGACCCTTGATCCTGCTACTGTATCCTTACAGTATTAGGTTAAGATTAGAAGAGTTTTCAGTTGAAGTTGAAGTTGATCTTCTTTTTACTGTGTGCTGTCACTGCTTTCACCCAAACAAATTTCTATCAACTATCTAATCTATGACCAGTCCTCTTCCTTCCTCCCCTCCCTTGCAGCCATCAAAGAGTCTTTTCTTCTGTACATAAGTCTGTTTTTAAGTCCTTACAGTAGAGATCACGTAAAATATTTGTCCTTTTGCTACTGACTGATTACACTCAGCATAATTCCAGTTGAAACCAGGTTATGAGATGCTTCTTAAAATCTTCATTGTTCTTTATCATTGCATAGTGTTCCGTAGCTTGTTTATCCATTCATCTGTTGTTGGGTGGCTGGGTTGATTCCATCTCTTTACTATTGTGGGTTGTGCTGCAGTAAACATTCATGTGCATGTATCTGTGCATGTGACTGCCCTTGATTCTGCAGGATATATTCTGAGCAGTGGAATTACTAGATCAAATGATACATCTATTTTCAGCTTTTTAAGGAAGTGCCAAATTGCTTTCCATAAAGGTTGTACCATTTTGCATTCCAATCAGCAGTGTAGGAGAGTTCCAGTCTCTCTATAGCCTCTCCAGCTTTTGTTGTTTTGTGTTTTTTGGATCATGGCCAACCTTGTTGGCCTGAGATGGTATCTCATCATAGTTTTGATTTGGATTTCTCTAACAGCTAATGATCATGGGCATTTTTTCATGTGTCTTTTGGCTGCTTGGATGTCCTTTTTGTCTATCTCCTTTGCCCATCACTTAATTGGGTTATTTACCTTTATCTTTTTTTGTTTGTTTGTCGGTTTTTATTAAGTGAAAGTATACAGCCAAAGCCAAGTGCTGTGAAGTCGGATCCAACTCATGGCGCCCCTATCCAACTCAATTTTGCATGCCCACCTATCTACAGCTGCTTCTGACCTCGTTGCCTGGTGACAGCATACCCCTCCCGTTCCTTCTTTTTTTTTCTTATGACTGAGTGAAAATGTACATTCCTGTATAAATTTACATGCCCACCTATATGCAGCTTCCACTGCTCTCCCTGTCCAGTGACAGCACACTTTTCCTCTCTGCTCCATACATGTCTCATCCTCCCAACAGTGTTCTTTCCCCTCCTCTCCACCCACTCCCCTTACTCCAACGAGAGGTCAGCAGGATGATATCCCACAGATGCATAGAACCATAAAGTGCATCCAATATATGGTCACTCTGCATCACCAAGTCCAATCCATTTGTGTCCAAAGAGTGGACCTTTGTTATGATTCATGGGCAAGGGCAGCATCAGGGCCAGGGGCCATCCTCCCAGGGGAACCCCAAAGTCAACAGACCGTGAATTGCAGTCTTTTAATGGAGATCTCAGAGTGCACCCCTTTTTATTCTTGTGTTGCCAGTGAGACTCAACTTAGTGAGCTCCATCTAGGCTTACCTTTATCTTGTTGAAATCTTGCAGTACCTTGTAGATTATGGAGATCAGACATTGGTCCGACATATAGTTGCCAAATACTTTTTCCCGTTCTGTAGGTGGTCTTTTAATTATTTTGATAAAGTCTTTGGATGAGCAAAATTGTTTGATTCTTAATAGTTCCCATTTATCTATTTCCTCTTCTGTGGACTGTGCTTTGTTTGTCAGATTTTGAAGTCTGTCTAAGCTGTGTATCAAAACTTCATTGTTGATCCTATTTTTTCTTGCATGATCCTTATTGTTTTAGGTTTAATATTTAGGTCTTTTATCCAATTTGAGTTAGTTTTTCTTTAAAGTATGAGATATGGGTCTTGTTTCAATTTGTTGCAGATGGATATCCAGTTTTGCCATCACCATTTGTTAAAGTGACTGTTTTTACCCCAGTTCCAGCTTACAATCTTAGGGCCATTGACGAATATCAATTGTTCATAGAAGGATGGTAGCATCTCTCAGGTCTCAACTCTGTTTCTTTGGTCTATGTGCCTCTTTTTCTACCAATAGCATCCTGTTTTGACTACTCTGGCAGTGTAATGGGTTCTAGAGTCAGGTAGTGAGAGGCCTCCCAGTATGTTCTTCTGCTTCAGTAATGCTTTGCTTGTGTGGCATTTCTTCCCTTTCCAAACATTTCATTTGCTCCTCCATCTCATTAAAAAATGTCACTGGACTTTGTATTGGGATTTCATTGTGCCTGTAGATCACTTTAGGTAAAATAGACATTTTCATACTAATAAGTTTTCCTATCCATGAGCAGGGTTGTTTTCTCCATATATGTAAGGCTCTCTTGATTTCTTGGAGTAAGGTCTTGTAGTTCTCTTTGTATAGGTCTCTTGTTTCTCTAGGTAGATTCATTCCTAGGTATTATATCTTCTTGGGAGCTATAGTAAATGGCATTGCTTTGGTAATTTCTTCTTTGATAATCTCTTTGCTGTTATAAAGAAATCCTACTGATTTAGGTATGTTTATCTTATATCCTCATACTTTGCTGAGCTCTTCTATTCGTTCAAGTAGTTTATTTATGGATTCTTTAGGATTCTCTGCATATATAATCATATCGTCTGCAAATAGGGAGATTGTTACTTCTTCTTTGCCGATGTACATGCCCTCTATTTCTTTGTCGTGTCTAATTGCTCTGGCCAGAACTTCTAGTTCAAAGTTGAATAGAAATGGTAACAGTGGGCATCCTTGTCTAGTTCCCGTTCTCCAGGGGAATTCTTTCAGTCTGTTTCCATTCCTATTTTGCTGAGAGTTTTTAGCATGAATTGGTGTTGGAGTTTGTTGGATGCCTTTTCTCCATCAGTTGACAAAATCAGGTGATTTTTATCTTTTGTTGTATTTATGTGGTTGCTCACATTGTTTTTCTGATGCTGAACCAGCCTTGCATTACTGATATGAATCCAACTTGGTCGTGATGAATTATTTTTTTGATATGTTGTTGAATTCTATTGGAAAGAATTTTGTTGAAGACAACAAGGACAGACAACAATGAAGCATATTAAAACAAAAAACTGTAAGACAGGAGTCTCAACAAACACAAAACCGATACTGAAAAAGATGAAATGTCAACTCATAAAGAATGACCCAGACTAGAATATTAAGAATAACAGAGAAAACACCAACACAAAGATAAATGCATCAAAATGACAGCACTAAACACATACCTATCAATAATTACACTGAATATAAACAGACTGAATGCTCCAATAAAGAGACAACGAGTGACATTCTGGATCAAAAGATATGATCTGTCTATATGTTGCTTACAAGAAACACACCTTAGACTTAAAGATATGAACAAACTGAAAATCAAAGGATGCAAAAATATATACCAAGTGAACAACATGTAAAGAAGCGGAGGTGTGGCAATGCTAATCTCAGATAAAATAGATTTTAATGTAAAATCTGCCATCATGGACAAGGATGACAACCAGGACAGATATGTGCTTTTATAGAGACATATTGATGTCTCAGCACTGCTTTGGTTATATCCCATAGGTTCTGATAGGATGTATTTTCATTCTCATTTGCTTCTATAAATTTCTTTATTTTGTCCTTGATTTCTTCTGTAACCAACCCATGGCTTTTTGTTCAAGGTGTTGTTCGGTTTCCATGAGTTCCAATTTCTATCTGTGTTTTTTCTGCTATTGATTTTGACTTTTATGGCTTTATTGTCTCAGAAGATCCTTTGCAGTAATTAAGTGGTTTGGATTCTGTTGAGATTTGCTTCATGTCCTAACACATAATCCATTCTGGAAAATGTTCCATGTACTTTGGAGAAGGAGGTGTAGTTATCTGTTGATGGATAAAAAGTTCTGTATATGTTGATGAGGTCTAGTTGGTTGATTGTCACAATAAGATCTTCTGTACCTTTACTCAGCTTTTTTCTGGATGATCTATCCACTACTGAAAGTGGAGTGTTGAAGTCTCCCAGTATTACTGTGGAGTGATCTATCTCATTTTTCAATGTAGTCAGTGTTTATTCAATGTATTTAGATGCTCTGCTATTGGGTGTGTAAATATTTAGTATTGTTAAGTTCTGCTTGTTTATGGAAACTTTCAGCAATGAACAGTGACCATCCTTGTCCATGATGGCAGATTTTACATTAAAATCTATTTTATCTGAGATTAGAATTGTCACACCTCCTCTTCTTTACATGTTGTTCACTTGGTATATATTTTTGCATCCTTTGATTTTCAGTTTGTTCATATCTTTAAGTTCTAAGGTGTGTTTCTTGTAAGCAACATATAGACAGGTCATATCTTTTGATCCAGAATGTCACTCATTGTCTCTTTATTGGAGCGTTCAGTCTGTTTATATTCAGTGTAATTATTGATAGGTATGTGTTTAGTGCTGTCATTTTGATGCATTTATTTTTGTGTTGGTGTTTTCTCTGTTATTCTTAATATTCTAGTCTGGGTCATTCTTTATGAGTTGACATTTCATCTTTTTCAGTGTCGGTTTTGTGTTTGTTGAGACTCCTGTCTTACATTTTTTGTTTTAATATGCTTCATTGTTATTGTCCTTTGTGGCTACCCTTATTATCCCCCTTAATATTCTAAGTTTAAACCCAATTTTAACTTCTGCATATCTTTTTAACTTCGTCTCCATCTGAAAGAACTATTACTACTGTAATATATCCGTCTTTAATCAATGGCACTTGGCTTGGCTGGTCATAGTTTTTGTGATATGATCACTTGTTCCCTTCTTTTAATATTATAGCTTTGGTTGAGTTTTGTGACTTCCCTAACTGAGTAGGTTTCTGGATGCTGTGTCCTGTATTGCCTCCTTAAATATACATATAATGGTTTTGTTTTTCTATACAAAGAACTTCTTTCAGTAGTTTTTGTAGTTTTGTTTTGGTTTTTACAAAATCTCTAAGCTTCTGTTTATCTATGAATGTCTTAATTTCATCTTCATATTTGAGAGATAATTTTGCAGGATATATGATTCTTGTTTGGAAGTTTTTTTCCTTCAGGGCTTTGAATGTGTCATACCAGTGCTTCCTTGTCAACATATTTCTGCCAAGAAGTCAGACAAAAGCCTACATAGCTTCTCTCTGAATATTATCTTTGTTTTGACCCTTGCTGCCTTTAAGATAATCTGTTTATGTTTCATTTTATTAAGCTGACTGTAATATGTCTTGGTGTCTTTCTTTTCGAGTCTAGCTTTTGTAGCATTCAATACACATCTTGGATATCTATGTTCTCTTTTTTCATAATTTCAGGAAAGTTTTCTGTAAGCAACCCAACATCAATAGTCTCTGTTTTCAGTTATCCCTCCCTGTTCAGGAACTCCAGTTAATCATAGATTATTCCTCTTAATAAAGTCCACATGTTTCTTAATGCTTCTTCATTTTTCTTATTTCTTTTCTCTGATTTCTCCTCATAAATGCAGGTGTCAGTTGCTTATGCTCACGGTCACTAGGTCTCACTTCCGTCTCCTCAATTCTGCTCTTTTTGCTTTAGATTGAACTAATTTTGTCATTTTGTTATTGATCTGCTGGATTTCAGATCGTTGATGTTCTGTCAGTTCAAATAGCTTGCTTAATTTTTTATTTTGCTCTGCTGCATTTTATTTAATGTCTAGGAGGGCTCTCTATATAATTCTTTGTGCTCAACCTCTGATATTTTCAGAAAGTCATCTTCATCTGGGAAGTTTTTTGATTCTCTATTTTGGTAGTTTTCTGGAACCATGGTGGGCTGTTTCTTTAAATGATTAGGAAAGGTTTGTTGCCTTTGGGCCATCTAGAGGCTGTTGAGTTTCTCTGGTGTTACCTCAACAGGAGTTCTGAAATGAGAGTTGGTCACCAGCTGCTTCAGTGTGCTCTAGTGACTAGCCCCAGTGGACTCTCTGGGATGGCAGGCTCCACCTCCTGGCTGCCAAAGATGGTGCCCTACTTATACAGTCACTGGGGGACCATCAGCTGACCCTATGACGTGGTTCAGTGATGGCTGGAAGAGATGCAGCCGGGCTGCTCAGCAATTATTTCTTCAGGCAGTCTTATTTTAATAAGCCGGAGGCTGTCTGACAGCTGCTAAAATTATTCGGGCCATCAAGTGTGGCAGGCCCTGCCCCACCTTTCAGCTGATAGGGAAGCACCTCTTTGGCTGTCCCCAGATGCTATGACATAGTTCAAAGAGGAAGGGGTTACAGCCTTGCTGCCATCCTCAGCTGGGCATCACCTGTAAGGTACACTACTAAACATAGCCTTTCTGCTGGCAAAGGACTTTCAGAACTGGCATTGCTTTTCAGCTTGGGAATTAGCCCCTGCTGAGTCCTCTGGTTGGGTGACTCCACCTCCCAACCAACCAAGATGATGTCCCAGCTGAGCTGCCCTTCCTGCTATGAAGCAGCAGAATCTATGGCAGAGCTCAGAAAAGAGAGAGTGGAGCGGCAGTGGTATCCTCAGTTAGGAGCTGGGCTCTCAAAATGTGGCTATCCTATGCACTGTCTCCCTGCTGTGCTATATACTGTTCACTTTAGCACTGCAGTTCAGCATATTTGCTGGCTCATGCCCATCCCCCACCTCCCAGATAACGAAGACAGCATCAGTACCTATAGTCCACCCAAGCAGTGAGTCAGCAGGAGCAGGGCTCAGGGTGCGGTGCCTCATGTTAGAGAGAGATAGACTCCTGTTTAGTGGTGCATAGTCCAATCTGACAACTCTATACTGTATCCTAGGGCTTCCTGGGTGTTCAGAGTGCTCCGTTCATTTATCAGTCTAGGCTTTAGTCCTCAGAGGGAATTGAGGAGATGTGTGTCTAGTATGTCATCTTGGTCCTGTCTCTCCTAGGAATTTTATTTCTAATTTCATTTTTGTTATTACATATTACACAGGTACCTTATTCTTAGCTCAGGTGTCCTTGTGTAATCTAAGTAATTTTGATGTTTTAGTGACATAGAAAACCAGTCAAAGTAACATTTGAAAATTTAAAATCCAAAAAACATTTAAGTTTGACATGTTACTATCTCAGAATGTTAGAATTATTTTTTGATGATTAAATGAATCTTCACAATGTATCTGCAGTCAAACCAAAGCCAAACTCACTACCATTGAGTTGATTCCAAATCATAGCAAACCTATAGGAGAGTAGAACTGCTCCATAGAGTTTCCAAGGAGTACCTGGTGGATTTGAACTGCCAACTTTTGATTAACAGACATAGCACTTAACCACTATGCCATGAGGGTTTCCATCTGCAGTCAAGACATTTAATATATTTGCCAAACTGATGGGGTAGAAGGGATGAAAATGATCTATAGTATTAAGAACAGATGGTAGGGGGCCTAGAAAGTCACCAACTCTCTGGACCATGACAATTTGTCCTTTTTTGCTGCATGTTCATTTCACCTGATAAATGAAAGTTTTTGAAAGATGCTTCAGAGCAATTCAGCCATGCTCCACAAATTTGAGTAATCCTGAATTATAACCAGAACAGGAATGGGATGAAAATGGGAAATTAAAAAGAGGTTTAGTGAGCTCTTTCAGAAGAGCTTGGGTTATTGCCAGGATGGTGGAGAATGATGTATTCAGAGTGACACGGTTGGCCACCATCTTTCAGTCAGGCACCAGAGTTTCCAACTCAGTGTTCAGTCCAGCAGGCAAGAGATTAGGCTTCTATGTAACAGAGATACAGCCGTTGTTTTCTAAGACAGAGATTAAGTTTCTAGCAAAGCTTTGACCTATCATTTTTCCCATTCTGGTTATTGTTCTGGTTCACCCAAATTTTAGAATTTCAGGTCTGTTTCAGTGTCTTCTCCTTGGCCATGACTAAACCAAGAAGAACTCATGCAAAGCCATCTTTCAAAGCAATCTATCTTACTAACAAAAAATTAAATTGACATGTTTATTACTGTCTTATTTATGTATAGGAGCTTTTGTACAGTAGTGCTAATAATTCTTTTTTCATATAATTTTCACTTTCTCATAGAGGTTGAAAATATGCTTGCCTATCTGTTAATCACTTCCTTTCTAGTTTTTGGTTTTCTTGTTGCTTAGAATCATTTTTTATAACCCAAAATTATTTTTTTAATTCTCCTATATTTTATTCTGACATTTTATGATTTAACAATTTTTACATTTAATATTTACCCATCTGGAGTTTTTTCCTTTTTGCTCTTTTATTCGTTTGTTTGTTTCTTTGATTGAGGTACAATTCATATAACATAAAAATAACTGTTGTAAAGTGAACAGTTTAGTGGCATTTAGTACATTCACTATATTGTTTAAAAACATTTTTATGTGCAACCAATATCACAAAACAATTTTTGTATAAACTTTTAAATCAGAAACTAATTTGCACTGTAAAATTTCACCTAAAGCACAATTAAAAAAAACAAACCAAGAACCAATAGTGTGGGGCGTTTTTATCATTCTAAAAAACCAGTGTCGTTTTTCCCACTTCAGGCAACCATCAGTCTGCTTTCCAGAGCTACAGATATCCTATTCCAAATATTTCATAGAAATAAAAACCCAAATCCATTGCCATTAAGTTGATTCCAACTCACAGAGAACCTATAAGTAGATTCATATAATATGTGACCTTTTATGTCTGAAGTTTTTCACTTAGCATAATGGTTTTAAGGCTCATGTTAGTTTTAACATGTATTTCTTTTTTTATGACTAAAGAATATTCCCTTGTATGAATATACATTTAGTGTGCATAGTCATCCATTGATAAATAGTTCAGTTGTTTTAACCTATTAGCTATTGTAAATAAATAGTACTACTGTGGACATTTGTATAGAAGTATTTGTTTGAGTACCTGTTTTCTATTCTTTTCAGTATATACCTACAAGAGGAATTGTAGCATTTTACTCATATATAAAGAATGAGATATAAATTCAGCATTTTCCCACCCCAAAGGCTAATCACTTTTTTCAGCCCTATTTCCTGCTATTTTTCTTTTACTTACTTGAGATTCTTCCTTTGACATATACTAAATTACTTCTCTGATGGTTCCAGTGTTTTTTGTGTTCCACTGCCTGTGTGCTAGCACCACAGGTTCTGTCTCTCCCATGTTCCCTGATTTACTATTTTAAGTTTTAGAAGGGGAAGTTTGCTTCCTATCTCTACCCCCTACCCAATTATCCCTTTTTAAGTCCCCATAATTTTTCTTTAGGTAAACCTTCCACTCTTTTCTATCAACGACATTATAAATACTTAAGTGATATCTGCTTGACATGCATATAGAAAATTATCATTTTAATTTTTACTTAAGTAAATAGCCAATCATTTTATCTCTAAAATGAATAAATGGAAATGAGTGATCATTGCACATGTCACTACAGTTGTTAATTAGTGTCAGTCTGGTAAATGAAGTTTCACATTTTTAGGTGGATTATGATTTTTTTTTTTTTTTTTTTTTTTGTAGCTTTAAAATCTGAAGGTGATGATTACTATATTAACGGTGCCTGGACTATTGACTGGCCTAGGAAGTTTGATGTTGCTGGCACAGCTTTTCACTACAAGAGACCAACTGATGAACCAGAATCCTTGGAAGCTCTAGGTCCCACCTCGGAAAATCTCATTGTTATGGTAAATGTGCTTGTGTCATTCCATTTCTACTGTTTGTAATTGTGCTGCTTTCTCCACCAGATGCTTCTTGAAAATTATGGGCAGTTCTACTCTGTCCTATAGGATCACTGTAAATCACAATTGACTCAACAACTTTTTTTTTTTAAGTGGGACCTTAATTTCACCACTTAATGAGTACCTGGTGGATTCAAACTGCTCACCTTTTGGTTAACAACCTTAGCACTTAGCCTCTACACCACCAGGGTTAAGGTCAGTTCAGATCAGTAAAGGTAAAAAGGTTTTCCCAAAAAGTTTAAAATCAGTGCTGCTTTAAGGCCATGGTGCTCTTCCTGTGACTATTTGATCTTTTCAGTGCCTGCTTGAATTGTATTTTTATATCCAAATAAGGGAAATTAGAGAAATAGACTCCCCAAAAATCTGTTCATGAAAATATAAGGAAAAATATTCACTACAAGTGCATGTGTTTTAAAAGTTACCTTGAATTTCCTGTAACACTTGCTTTGTGATATTTCTTCTTCACAAGAAATAATAACTGTCTGAATAAAGGCTCATTGTATTTTAATTGTCTTCACCAGTTGTTTTCAATGGCAGGTTCTGCTTCAGGAACAGAATTTGGGAATTAGGTATAAGTTTAATGTTCCCATCACTCGAACTGGCAGTGGTGACAATGAAGTTGGCTTTACGTGGAATCATCAGCCTTGGTCAGAATGCTCAGCTACTTGTGCTGGAGGTAAGACATGCACTAGGCAGCCCACACAAAGGGCAGGATGGAAAGCAAAACACTCTGAGCTATGCTTTGCGTTTGCTAAAGAAGCTAATTGAAAACATTTCTTGCAGGTTTGCTTCAGCTGTAATTTAGCAAAAGAAACTTTGCTTGAATTATATTCCATTTGTTTTCAACTTGTGTAATTTGAACAGATTTGTTGGTAAAATACATCTTGGCACAATGAGTATTTCTGCTGGTGCTTCTCCCAAGACTGTCTTGAAGGTGGGCTGTTTGCTTTTGGGGAACACATTCTCGATAAAGAACATCAAGAGTTTTAAATAAGAAAATGAGTAAGAATCAGACGGCACAGATGAAACTTCTTGTAATGGGGGGTGAGAATGTATGTTTGTGTGCTTGTATATTTGTGTTTATGTGCTCGTGTGTTTATGTTTGTGTGCTCGTGTGTTCGTGTGTTTCCCACCATGCTATCCAAACTCCCTTCTCCAGGCATCAAAGTTAAGGGGCTGTATACTGGGATACGACAATATTTACTGGTGTCTGGGTCTCTGGGTTAATCGTGTATTCTGACCCTGTTATAGTCCCTCAGAGAGGTAGCTGCTAGGCGGTGGTTGGTGATGTGTTGGTTGTCCCATGTGCGTTTTTCATGGGTGCCTTTTCCCCACAATTTACTCTATTCCTAATCCTCCTCCCTCTAGTGGCCACCAATGCAATTCTTTACCTCTGGCTGGGCGAGCAGGACAGTTGGCTTCCTTCAAAGCCAACACCCTTGCTGCTGCACGGACTGGTGAGTAGAAGTGCTGTGCGAGCAGCATCTTCCTTCTCTCTGGAGACTATGGCACCGCCTCCACCGTACACCTTGATCCCATCAGACAAGGAGACAAACCTGTCCCCCAGCCCCAGGCTGGACTAGACACCTCACCACTCCAAAAGCAGTGATTAGATTTTCAAAAGAGATGCCTAGAATAGGCTAAATTAAAAGAATTTTGAATCATTAAAAAGTGAATCACACCATTTTTACCCCCAACTGTAATAGATTGTCTTTTTCCCCTTGTTAAGCTATTCAGAAGTATATGGTTTGAAGTGGGCTTCACTCTTCCTTGTCCTCTTCTTATTGAATCTCTAAACACCTCTCATTCTCAAGAATTGAGTCCAAAAAATTATTTTTGCAGAAATGACATAATAGACTCAGTATTTTTAGACTCGTATAGAACTAAATCACTGATTAACTATAATTCCAACTTTGATACTAAACACCAAATAAATAAACAAAAAAGCAAATGAATACTAATATATTAATGTATTCTCTTATGTGAAGTATCATGAAATACAGTCAGGTATAATTACATATTTAAAAAGATCTCTAATTCCCATCCATTTTGTGAGTGAAATGGTTGGTGATTTATCATGTAAACTTTAAAGAACTGTAAGACATTACTAGTTCTTTAGGAAAATAAAGGATACTTGGAACTAATCATTCAAGTGAATACCATTGTGTTATATATTAGTGACATTTATGTATGTATCTTTATTAGTTTCAATTAAATTCATTTTTATTCAGTCTACTACTTAAATTCACCCCTTTCCATGCACCCCCCAAAAATCATCATTAGAATAGTGCATACATAATTTAGCCCTGCAGTGAATGAAGTAGGATACACTTATACAAGAAGAGCCAAAATAATTTAATGTGGAGGAAGTCAAATGAAGGAAGTCTAAATTTTGAGATAGATGATCACGGACAACAAGAGGTTGAGGAAACCCTATCGTGTCTTCAACTATGTGACAGAATGCTGAGTGGGAAATTCTTCATGCCTGTTCTCTGTACTGAAAATTGCTATATTTGGGGATGGTTTAGACACAGTCTTGTCTGAAGCTAAGGAGGGATTAAGTGAATTCTGAGTGTTCCTTCTAATCTCATCATTCTATTGTTCAGAAAGGAGATAGTCCAACAAAAAAGGCAAAAGCAAGCATAAGAACTGAATTTTGAAAAACTATGATTCTATTAAAGAACTCTGAAAAACCTAAATGAGTTTTATTCTTTTTCATCAATATTTATATCAAGATAGACAGAATTTTTAGTGCTAACAGATAGCATTAGAAAATAAAAAACTAAAGGAAACATGGGGAGAAAAGTACCTTTTTTTTGGATTCTGGAGCTACTGATCCTAGATATTTAGGTGACTCTGAGAACCAGTTCTGTTCAGGTGTCAAGTGTTCACGGGACTCAGTGCCTTCTTTGAAAGAGGATGTACAGTGGTTGAAAGTTGGCAAGGGCAGTCTGAGAAGCTAGAATCTGTCGTGATCAGTGGTTCTGAATGTGTAGTCCCTGGACCAGTAGCATCAGCACCACTAGGGAAGTTACTAGAAATGCACATTTTCAGGCCCCACCTTGGTTTACTGAAGTAGACTGCCACATCTTTCACCCTTGGAGCAGCTTGTGGTTTCAAACATGAAACTTTCAGTTAGCAGTCAAATGCTTAACTACTGTGTCACCAGGACTGGTTGCTCAATAGTGAACCACTCAGTTGCTGGCCAAAAAGCCAGAGGTTTAAACCCACCAGTCACTTTGTAGATAAAAAGACTTGGTGATCTGCTGCTGTAAAGATGACAGCCTAGGAAAACCTATGGAACAGTTCTGCTGTCATATAAGATCCCTGTGAACTGGAATCAACTCAGAGGCACACAACAGCAGCAGAATTTAGGCAATAGTAAACAGAACTTCACCTACAGTTCAAACTTTGGTAAAAAGTCACTTTTATTCGTCTCTTTCTACCTAGTTTTCACTCAGGAAGTAAGGGTGAATGCTAAAATCAATCTAATTAGGATACTTCACTGGCATCTCCCCAGGAATTTGTTGTCTTTAGGCTATCAAATTTTTTTTAAAAAAGAAAAGAAGGAAGTGCTCAAAGAACTTGGAATATCCATCTCAGACAGCACCTGCTACCATCCTGCATGTGTTTTATTATTGGCAGAATCTTTGGACTTTGAGCTTGAGAGGAATGGTAATAGATATCTCTTATGAGATCTTTTAAGAAATTGTGAGACTGTTTTTCTGTTGCTTAGCAGACCCAAAATGAAAAATGTAATGCTGCAGGGAGCACTGCTGGTGACTCAGTTCAAGTAATGGTCTTTCCTCTGAGTCAGTGATGAAACACTTCCTGAGCCCAATAAAGAGCATTGAGATGCTATAGGGTATTGTCTTCAGGGTAAATGTGGTCTTGAAGATATAACTGTGACTTTTCCTCTGAGAAAAACCCAACCCCAGTGAAATAAAACTTGACTATTTTCATAACTACAGTCACTCCTACTAGAATTTTGATTCTTTTTTCCTCACTCAGAGTATTATATACTGTGTAATTTATCAGACTCCCAAATTTATCTACTATCATTTGATTAGTGATTGTTGGAAGGTGTTAACTGATAAATTTTGTCTGGACAGTGAAAATTGTTTTGTTTTAAAATATAAAGGTTCAAGTGTTTGTTTTTGGTTTGAAGCAGTGCTTTATACCTCTGTACCTTTTTACCATGACTTTGGCAAATCCAGATAATAAATACCGTGTATTCATTCTTTCTTTTAGTCAGTCATTCTCTTTTTATTGATGTTTGACTGAAAGGGTGGTTCTTGGGTTTTAGCATCCATCAGAATCACCTGGAGGGCTTGCTAACACACAGATTTCTGGGCTCTACCTCCAGTTTCTGATTCAAGAGGTCCGAGATAGGAAGTGGAGCCCTAGCGGCACAGCAGTTAGGAGCTCAGCTGCTAACCAAAAGTTCAGCAGTTCAAATCCACCAGCTGCTCCTTCAAAACCCTATGAGGCAGTTCTGTTGTATTGCATTCTACAGAGTTTTCAGGGATAGGATACAAGAATTAGCATTTGTAACAAGCTTCTAGTTGATGTTGATGCCACCGGTCCAGGAACCACTCTGAGAAACACTGGGCTAGACACTTAGATTTCATAAAGTAAGTGCCTGTCAAAATAAAGCAACAAGTCTTTTAAGTAGCAACCTCTGTTCCATATTACAAGTAGTTTCTTTTAATGACAGATGTTCTGCTACTCAGCTATGTAATAATAAATAAAAATTTCACTGTTCATAAAACATGTCCGTTGATTTCTGCAACTCAAAAGATTGGAATTGCTGTTCATTTCTATCTTATAGAACTTAGTGAAGCAACTTGCTGAAATCAAAACCTAGAAATTAGATCCCTAGTGACCTTTTTTAATGTATTTTTTACCTTCAGCAGAGCTTTTTTATCTGTTAGTGATCTGAATAGATCAACATGATAAATTCCTAATCAAAAATATCTGCTTTACCAGCCTGAAGTTTCATTATTCCAAATACTTTACCTAAAGAGGAGTTTACAACCTTAGCTGCACACTGAAGTCACCTGGAGAGTTTTAAACAATTTGATTCTTGAATCCTACTTCCGGGGATTCTGATTTAATTGGCTACTGATACGGCCTGGGCATCAGGGGTATAAACTCCCCAGAGGTATTTCCAATGTCCACTGAAGTTGAATGTTAGTGCCTTTCAGACTGACTGAAATTATTTCATCTTTACAAAATTTGCATCTAGATGCAAATACCTCTGGGACCCTTCCTAAGTAACACATAGCTCTGTTATTTATTGGCTACTTGTTGGATGCCCAGATTAATGAGATTTAGGTTTAAGTATCTGGGGTGGGAACCTAGAAGGGGCTATGAAAGGAGAAGATGAAGGAAGTGGTAGAATACCAATTTATTACATAATGTTGCTTAGTGTGGTCATTGACCTTGGACATGCCTACA
Organism: Heterohyrax brucei; assembly: GCA_028571685.1. Lineage (NCBI taxonomy): Eukaryota > Metazoa > Chordata > Mammalia > Hyracoidea > Procaviidae > Heterohyrax > Heterohyrax brucei. The sequence continues at coordinate 68,980,977 of CM053141.1, read as the reverse complement.
GAAAGCTCTTTTGTAGCTCAATTGATTTATATGCATCTTTCTTTACCTGACTGATCATCTATAAACATCTAATCATTGGTTTTCAAGCTGACTGAAATTGCTAAACAGACTTTCTGAAGCACTTGTAATTTCAAGTTTCTGTGGTAGCATAGTGGTTAAGTGCCATGGCTGCTGAATCTGCTAGCTGCTCTTTGGAAACTCTATGGGAGATCTACTCCATCTGTGAGGTCACTGTAAATCAGAATAGGTTTGATGGCAGTAGGTTTTTTGGTTTGAGTGGTACTTAGAGGAGCCCAGGTGGCACACTGGTTAAAGCACTCAGCTGCTAACCATAAAGTCAGTGCTTCAAATCCACCAGCCACTCCGTGGGAGAAAGATGTGGCAGTCTGTGCTGTAGTGTTGCTATGAGTCAGAATCAACTTGATGGCAATGGTTTTTGTTTTTGATTTGTTTTGTTTTGTTTTAGGGAGCTAAACTGAATTATCTGGTTATATACTCCACCAAGTTTAAGTTAGAGCCACCCGTCATAACATAAAAGGTATATGGCCGCTGTTTTAACTCAATATTATGAAAACTGATAACCAAATATGATTTTTCCTTGATTATTGTTCTAGTCAGAGAAAGGCTTCCTGTCTTGTTTTAGTCCATTCCCCTTTCTTTAAGAAATGAATGAGTCTTTGTAAGATGCAGCAATCATGGTCATTTCCTGTTCTACCTTTTTGGATGTGTTCTCATTTTCCACTGTTCAAACTATTCCTTTCCACCATCACAAAGTTCCCCTTCCCTGTTCCTATTTAATACCACCTGTGGGGTTTAAAGTAAAATCTTTCAAAGCCAATTAACTGAGAGTTGATGTTGTGTTTAACTTTGCACCTGTTGTGTTATAAAAGAAACTTTATAAAATATAAGAATAAACTGGCAGGCTTAAAATATAACAAAATTGTCATCTTTATTGAATTTGCTTGTAACTGTCGTGTAAGTATAAAATAGTTCAAATTTTTCCTTTTTAAGAATACTTAGCTTAAATGCAAAGGAACAGTTTGCATTTATTACAGTTTTAAATTTACATTGTGAATATACAGTCTTTGTCATACCATCAACTCTACTAACATTCCTGGTTACTGTCTCCAACATTTTTTTCTAGATTTTTCTGTCTTCCTCTCTATTTAAAAGTACAAAATTTGTCAGGTTTCCATGACAAACAAAGGCATCTCTCTGCTGACCATTAAATGGCAATTCAAGAGAAAAAGATAAGCTAAAGCTATGCTTACACTGAGGAGGAACAGGAAGAAGATAGACTTATATTAGAGACAATTTGTTTGAAAAGCAAAGGGCACAGATTTTCTTACATGTACCATGTGATTATTCTGGAATACTTCCAATTGATGGTCATTGACTATTTAGAATGTTATCATTGCTTTTTCTTCCCTGGATGTCATTTTAAGCCTAATTTGTAAGGACAACTGGGTAAGAGCATATACACATGGAAGCTATTCTATGTTTTTCTTTCTAGCTAGAATAGATTATTTTTCTTTTACATTTGTGTTTTTATCAGAGTCACCTGGATTCTTATACACATTGGAGCTGATTTCTACTCTTCTTAGATTTTCAAGGTGCTTTACATGATTTCCAATGATCGTTTTGGATTTGCATGATTTAGGGATATGATTTTCAAACTATGTTCTGAGGTACAAGGTGCTGCTGTAAACTTGTGAGAGCAATACAGAGCATTTTTAATTATCAAGGGAGACAATGACATTGATCAGGTGCAACAGAAATTGCTACTATTAAGCTGTTTATACCCAGCAACTTAATATACAGAGCTCTTAGGGTTTTTTTCAGACTAGGACCTGTTTTGAGAAAATTTCTTAGGCACCAAGGATGCTGTAAACCAGGAAAGTTTGAAACCCTGATTGAAGTATAAATGAGTATCGTCAAAGTTCAATAAAAATCAATCCTCTCTTTTTTTAAAGTAGATGTTGAATTACATTTCCTAGAAGAAAAGGAAAATGAATATACACTCATTATTTGGGCCCTGGGTGATGTTCAGAGTTTAAAAATAGAAACTCATCTACATTTCCGGTTAAGAACCTAGAGGTCGTCAATAATATGTAAACTTCTTTCATGTCTGTGTTAAGTATTCTCTGAAGTGTCCTCCTGAATCCATTTCCTTCTTTAGTTTGTCAGTTCAGTTTAAGGTTGATAGATAAGTGATTAAAGGAAGAGAAAACAAGACCCTTAAAATAATTGTATCTTTCTACCTTGTTTTATCAAAACATTCTATGCTCATGTTACATTTTATCATTTTCAAGAATGAGCAAACACAAGCATAATGTACACTTAAAATTTTAGTAAGCTCAATCTACAACAAATCTAATTTAAATTGCTTTCAAAAAGTAATTAGTAGAGTAATCTCATAATGTCAGCTTTAGGCCGGTATGAGTACCTGGCTAGAAGAGACCAGCTCTCAAAACACCAGATAAAGCTGAGGCAGCTGCTCTTCATTTTCCCAGATGTCCTTTTCATTTCTTTGCCAACTCTAAGATGTCTATCTAGATATTTCACATAATTGAAAGGTCAAATCACCTTGTTAATGAACTAACAGAATCCGCTTCAACCAAACAAGGTTTTGAGACTTGACTTTTATGGATATAGAAACAATAATAATCAACACTTGTATTGCAGCTTATTAAGTACACATGCGCTGTAACTCTGACAGAAATTCAAAGCAGGAGTCCCAGAACTGAGCAGAAACAGAAAAACAAAATCCAATTATTTTCTCAGAATTTGAAATTTAAACTTGGTTAAAATTAAATGTATAAGGCAACTATGAGTTTGCTTATTTTGACTTAGGAGTTACCATATAAAAGTTATTTTCAAAATTAAGTAAAAGATAACATAGAAAATTCAGTTTGAAAAGTTGAAAAGCTCTATATTCATTGCTATTTATTTTGCCTTTGAAGAAACTTAATTATTAGTTTTTTAAGCAAATTTTCCTATAAAAGGGATTTTCTGTGTGAGGTTACACAATGTAGTACTGTTTGAAATTATGAGGGTCCTTTTACATTGGATGTCTGCCTACACAAAGTTTAGACATAAAACAGATCACTGTGATGTTTTTAATAATAAACGCACCTTGTAAAAAGTGACTTGAGTTTAGAAAGAATCATTTTTTGCATTCAGCTTTGTTCATTATTTCCTAATTTTCTCTTCAGTCTATGAAAAATCAAGTCTTTGTTGGACTCAGCCGTGGTCAGTCATGGCACTGATCGTAGCGTTCCTCTGTTTGCTCTTCCCTACCATCCCTCCTTCAGGTTATTGCCAGTGTTGAGAAGGAAGACTGACCTTCAACATATGGAATTTTTTGCACAGAGCATCATACTAGCACATAGGAACATCACATCTCCCTACACTACCTGCACCTGACCGTGTTCTTGTATAACATGCCCTTAAGAGAGGTGTAACTCCTGTATGCACACTTATGGTCTTCAACATAATCGTTGTATTCACACTTGTGGTAGTTAATGTGTTTGTTCACCTTTTTTTAATGATCATTGTTTTCACTTATATTTTTCCTTAAGCGTATAGCTTCATCTGTAATCAATTTTTTAAATTCTTTCAATTCTTCCATTTATCTTTAACATACTTTAAACTTATAAGATATTAAAAGATGGTAAAAAGGCTTACATATGAAGGTTGAGTTTGATAACTTTGCCCTTTTTTTTTTTAACTTTTTACTCTTTCATTTCTGGCTTGCATTTTTTGATGTTAAAATTTATAGGTGAAGACCAGAAATCTCCTTTAACTGACAACATTCCCCTTCTAACCCTGATGCTATTGTCAGTCCTCCATCATCACATTTCTTTTGCTTTAGAGATGATATCCTTCCCTAACATGAGCAGTGCTTGGATAGTCATTCACTGGAAAACTTGGGTAAGGTTGAAACCAAAGTTTGAACACATTGCTATTCAATTCATTATCTATGTGTCACAGATCGTGTTTCATTTCAGACACACACATAAAACCTTTCCAAAATAAAAAGCCTTCTATAATGGCAAGCATTATCATACTGACTTCACAGGACCTTATGATAGCACTATTCTCCCCCCGCCACTTTTTTTTTTTTTTACTGGAAGAACGGATACTAGTTTAAAAGATATAGAGCTTGTTTATGGTTATCTCCTTATTATAACTCAAATCTGAAATATTTACTCTTTGGTGCTAAGGAAAAGGGTTTTTTGTAAAAAGAAAAGCTTTTCTGTTGACAGTAAATTCATTATAAGTTGTGGAAAAAGCTAAAGGTCCACATAACTCTCAACTTGATTCCTCTAAAATTTTAAATGAAATACGAAAAACGAATATACTCAAATTAAAAATCATGGAAATTACTTTTTAGTGTAATGTGAGATGATTTCTTGATTGTCACCGATTCTTGTTTCTAGTTAATGTTCCACTTCTTGACATGCAGTCCCTTTAACATGGACCTCACGCTGGCGAGGACTCAGATACTAAAACAAGGCTACAAAACCAAATGAGATCTAACAGATGGCTGTTTACTAGACTTATTCTATAGAGGGTGAAAGCAAACATACACAGGAGAAAGAAGTGGTTTTTAAAAGTTGAACAATTTAAATATGGAGGAAAAAAGAGACAACTTTCTGTTGCATGTTGTTATTTTTGTTAGGTGCCATCAAGTCAGTTTCAACTCATAGTTGAAACAGAAAGAAACGTTGCCTGGTCCTGAGTTATGCCCACAGTTGTTGCAACCATTGTGTCGGTCCATCCCTTTGAGGGTCTTCCTCTTTTTTACTGACTCTCTACTAACTATGATGTCTTTCTCCAGTGACTGATCTTTCTTAACAATATGTCCAAAATGTGGAAGATGTAGTCTCACCATCCATGCTTCTAAGGAACACTCTGGCTGTATTTTTTCCAACACAGATCTGTTTGTTCTTGGGCACTCCATGGTATATCCAACACTCTTCTCCACAATCAGAATTCAAAGGCATCAATTCTTCTGTCTTCCTTATTCATTGTCCAGCTGCTGCATGCGTAAGATTTGTAATATTGAAAATACTGTGGGCTGGGTCAGATACACCTTAGTCTTCAAGGTGACATCTGCTTTTCAACACTGCTTTAAAGAGTTCTTTTGCAGCAGCTTTGCCCAATACAGTGCTTCTTTTGATGTCTTGACTGTTGCTTCTATGGGCATTGATTGTGGATACAAGTAAAATGAAATCCTTGACAACCTCAAACTTTTCTCCATTTATCATGATATTGCTTATTGGCCCAGTTGTGAGGACTTATGTTTTCTTGATGTTGAGGTATAATTCTTATTGAATGCTGTGGTCTTTGATCTTCGTCAGTAACTGTTTCAAGGCCTCTTTCAGCAAGCAAAGTTGTGTCATCTGTTAATGAGTCTTCCTCCAATCTTGATGCCTCATTCTTCTTCATATAGTCCGGTTTCTCAGATTCTTTGTTCAGCATACAGATTGAAAAAGGGATAGTGAAAGGATACAGCCCTGATGTACACCTTTCCTGACTTTATACCATGCAGTGTCCGCTTTTTCTGTTGGAACAACCGCCTCTTGAGCCATGTATACATTCCTCATGAGCACAATTAAGCATTCTCAAATTCCCATTCTTGGCAATGTTATCTGTAATCTGTTATGATTGACACAGTCAAATGCCTTTGCATAGTCAATAAAACACAGATAAACATCCCCCTGGGGATTTCTGCTTTCAACCAAGATCCATCTGACATCAGCAATGATATTCCTGGTTCCATGCCATCTTCTAAATCCAGCCTGAATTTCTGGCAGTTTCTGTCAGTATTCTGCTGTAGCCACTTTTGAATAATCTTCAGTAAAATTTTACTTGTATGTGATATTAATGATATTGTTCAATAATTTCCACATTTGGTTGGGAATAGGCATAAATACAGATCTCTTCCAGTCTCCTCATATGATTATCTCATTTTACAAAGTGGAATGAAAACTTATATCAGGTCAATTACCTAAACTGCTCAGACTCAAAAGGAGATAACTAATGGCAGAAGCTGGGGTGAGAAAAACATAGGCAACAAGATAAAGTGAAAGAGAATAACATCATAGATACTCAGTCTTAAAAGAACTTAAAATCATTACAGACCATGGAAAAAGAAATCAGACTACACAGTAACAAAACAGAGAAACTGTGAAACTTAATCTGTGGGAGCCCAAAGGATGATTAGATGTCTTCATCGCGTAACATAGTTATAATGGTACTTGCTGTAGCCCTCATTCTGCCCCATTTTAACGTAATCTCATTGGGTCAAGACTGTCACTCATTTTCCCCCTATGACAATGAAAAACCACGTCTTAGACATAGTTGGAGCACAGTAGCTTAAATAAAATTAGGAACTCTCTGTAGAAAAATTATAGTGTCTGATGAGTAGTAGGAATTTTCTTCAGGATTGTGATTTCAAAGAAACCCAGTAGTACATGTATACCTTATTCCACCTTACCATCACTCAACAAAATTGTTTCAGAACAATACAATATTTTTAAGCCACATATTCCCTTTGAAAATTCTTATGTTTCCTCAGAGCATCTAGTTTTATTTGGGATAGAAGAAAAGTGAACACTGGGCAGTCCATGAAGGAAAGCCTTTGAAAGATAAAAACCTAGCAAGAGGCTCTTCAGAAGAACGAAGCACGTGGGTGAGACTGATTGGTATATTGGGTGCCAGCTGTTAGATCCAAGGCAGATGGGTTTTGCTGTGCCGTGCAAAGCTTGTGTCTGGCCAACAATCACACGGCACAACAGCCAGATTCCAGCAGTGAAAGGCAGAGCAAAGAACCACCACCCCCCCTTTTTTTTTTCCTGGCACTCATTCCTTTTTGGATGCTATCTACACTGACGATATAGATTAAATTAATATTGCTGGCCATATGCTCTGTATTCTGTGGTTGTATAGTGTTGTCCTGGTTGCTAGCTACTTTAGATGCTGTGGTTAAACAAATTATTACCTTAGCCACCAGCTTCATTTTTAGTACAAGCTTTGCAATTTTACTTTTTTTTTCCCTCCCTTCCCTCTTCTTTGTCAGGAAACAGTTTCATGGGTACGTATGATGTGCTGTACGTCTAGGTTACATGATCTAGGTATTTCTTAAATACATCAGTCTAAAAGATACTTTTGTACCTCTCATTTCCTTTTGACTGAGTCACATTTGGTAAAAGATTGCCATTTACTGATCAAATGGTCTAAGACTCAAATGCTGGGCCTTTGCATAGGACCTATACAGCCTCTCTCCACTCTTGCACCTCCCTCCAGTATCATTCTTCATTTAATGTTTATCACTCACTCCTTCAAGTACCATTCAAATGATAACTTCCATTCATAAATAGTGCCCTCTCTCCTACAATGCTGCATTGCACTCACAGTGGTAGGAGCCAGGAATAATGAGGAAAACTAAAGACACAGGGGAGAGATTAGTCCAAGGGACTACTGGACCACAGGTACCACAGCTGCCACCAGACCGAGTCCAGTACAACTATTTGCTGCCTGGCTGCCACTGCCAGTGACTCTGACAGAGATCATGGTAGAGGATCCCAAACAGAGGTGGAGAAAAGTGTAGAACAAAATTCTAGCTCACATTTAAATAGCAGACTTAGTGGCCTGACAGAGACTGGAGAAACTCTGGAAGTATGGCCTCTGGACACCCTTTTAACTCAGTAATGAAGTTACTCCTGAAGTTTACCCTTCAGCCAAAATTTAGAAAGGAACAGAAAACAAAATGAGACTAAATGGACACAGCAGCCTAGGGGAAAGGACTAGAAGGCTGGAGAGGACAGGAAAGCTGATAACAGGGAACCTAAGCTTGAGAAGGAAGAGTGTTGACATGCTGTGGGATTTGTAACCAATGTCAAAACAATATGTGCATTAACTGTTTAATAAGAATCTAGTATGTTCTCTAAATGTTCATCTAAAGTAAAGAATGAAAACAGTGCCTTTCTGTAGTCTTTTTAAAATGATGAACTTGGTTGAAAGAAGCACTCTATTGCCACGTATTAATTTACAAGTGAATGAATAGTATTTAATTCTCTGAAATAAGAGAGAGATGGGGCCACATGAAAACACCGTGTAACCTATACAGAAAACAGAAGAGGAACTGAAAACCAGGCAAGAAATAAAGAGGAGGAGACAAAGTCTCAGAATTCTTCACTCCCAGGGATTAACCCTGGGACTGCTGCTGCTGCGCAAAATGTCTAAGTACCTTGCTTGAATGATCACTATACCCTAGAGACATTCTTCAGCAGTGGAAGTAGAGATGAAGGATTCCACTCAGAACTTACTTGGGAGTGGAGGTCTTGATCATTTTTCTGTGGTCTATGCATTTTTGAAATATCACTGAAAGTTCTCGATGTGTAACTATGGGTAGGACAGTAATGCAAGCTGAATACTCCTTCCTCACACTTTACAAGAGGACTTCTGGTTGGTAATGCATCATCTATAACTTCTATCTATTGGCAGAGAGTTCAATATAAGACCCTACAAATTTCTAGACTAAAAGTAAGGGTTACATTTCCATGTTTCATTCTTTGATGGCAAAGAATCAAAAGAGAATCTATTTTAAAAACTCTAAACAGGATACACTTATTTTAGAAAGTTTAAAATAAACGTGTTGTATAATGATATTTGTGTATTTAAGGGGCCTTTGTGGTGCAGTAGTTAAGCATTCCAAAGCTAACTGGAAGTTTGGTAGTTTCAACCTACCAGTTACTCTGCAGGAAAAAGATGTGGCAGTCAGCACTGGTAAAGATTACAGGCTTAGAAACCCTGTGGAGTGGCGTCTGTCTCTGTGAGTCTGAATTTGACTCAATGCTAATGGGTTTGGGTACTTAAGTTTTCTAAGAAACTGTAATTTTTTTAAGCATGTTAGAGGGGATTACTCTAAAAACTAAAAAAGAAAAGGTATACAATTTGTATGCCAGTAACTGTTTAAAAATAAAATGTAATTAGTTCATTTCTAAATTTGGCCAATTAAATTCTTCAGAACACCAGGGGATATGGTAACTTGTTTTCTATTACAAGTATAAAGAATCTTGGAAACCATGGTGACATAGTGGTCAGCAGTTTAGATTTATCAGGTGCTCCTTGTGAACTCTGTGGGGTGGTTCTACTCTGACAGGATTGCTATGAGTTGGAATCTAATCACTGGACACGGTGGGGGGTGGGGGGTGGTTTGGTTGTTGTTTTTTTGGTTGGCAGTGCAACAGCTAAGTACTAACTGTTAAAAAGTAGCTGGTAACTGAAATGCTGGCAGTTTGAACCCACCCTGCAGCCCCACAAAAGAAATACCTGGTGATCAGCTCCCATAAAGATTACAGCCTAAAAAATTCAGTAAATCATTTCTACTTTGTTACATGGGGTCACCATGCATTGAAATTGATTTGATGGCACCTAACAACAATACTAGGTATGTACTGACTAGTCCTGTGAACATTTATATTAAACTATAACTTCAGATTTGAAACCACTGTGGCTCTGTATAATTGCATGTTATTCCTGACAGAGTTTAAATCAACTTTTTGGCTATGTTGTAAAGATTACTTTTAAAGAAGATATAAACATACAAAAAGATTCTGAACTTTCTGTTAATGTAAAAAGATTCTAAACTTAATCAATTATCTCATTCACTCAGTTTAAATTATTTCCAGTTGATCTGTATTTGTTACTTTCTAAAGCTAAAAGCTGAATTTTACTTAACCTACACATACATCTTTAAAAATTCATCCAATTAAGTGCATTGGTTTAAAGTTATTCTCTTGCTACTGACTTAAAAAGAGAAAAAAAAATCTACCAACTTGTAAAGTTTCGTTGGTGATGGTAAAAGCTAGATGGAGATTTGTATGCTATTAAAGAACCATAATACAGCTTTGTAGGAAGGTTTGTAGTAGATTATTGGTAAAGTCAGTTCTTGAGTGTGAAATACCACACTGTCTAATATAACATTTCAGAAGAAAATTAATAAAAGATGAATGTAAGGAAAAATGCATTTTCATAAAATATAGAGTTAATTTCATCTGTCTAGTCAAGAACTTTAATTTTTGCTTTATAAAAAATAATATTCTGATATTATGAAGCTTACATGAACCAAGAATTATCCTGAATTCCTAGTTTTTAAGTTTAGAAGACATATTCAAAATTTAAGTTCACTTTATAATTCTCAACACTTACCTCAACATCTCATAAAAAGTCCAGTGCCTTGTATTTAACAGCCATTCTCTATTGAATGAATGAGTGAATGAATGAATAACAAACCTGCCAGCCACGTTTAGCTGCCAGTTTTAATCTATATATGTATGTCATTCATATACTAAATTAAACATTCCAGCAAATACTAAAATAGCCTTAAAAAATAAAGATTGAGGACAAAAATGGGGTTATGGCTACTTTGATTATTTGCAGTTAGGTATATTTTCTAAATTTTTAACAATAAATGTTATGTAGCAATTTTTTGTTCAAGATACATACATGTTTACAATATATCTTAGAATGAAGTATAGAGGCAGGGCCAAGATGGCAGAGTAGTCAGATGCTTCCTCTAAGCCTTCTAACAACAAAGACCCAAAAAGACAAATGAATTCATTACACATGACATCCTAGGAGCCCAGAACATCAAAGGGATGTTGAGAAATCAGACTGAACAAAGGGGATTCACAAGACCTGACCTATCAGGAAACAGATACAGTCAGCAAGGTGAGCCGAGCGTGGTGGTTGGAGAGCATCCTACCCAGCAGGAGGAACTTCCTGGAGGATCCACTCCAGCCTCCAGAACCAGTAAGGGGCAATGCAAGATTGTCAAAAGTGAAGTCTTTGTGTATAACCTACCATGTGGGTCTAAATTTTTGCCTCAGGCTGTACTCTCTCCTTTCTCCAGGTGTTTCCCCCTCCCTTCTCTGCACTGCACTCAGCTCTGGAGTCTGACACCATTAAATGAGCAGGAAGTAAAACTCATTGAGCCTACCCTGAGCCATTCTCCAAGCCTTGGAGAGGGTACAATTTAAAAAACAGGCAGAAAGTGGAAAGAAACAAAAAAATAAGCTGATTTCCCTGAGCTGGAAATTCAGGCCAGAAACTGTTACTTTGACTAGATTCAGACTTAAGGAACACACCATCCTCACAGACACTCAGAGATGGCTGTTAGCTCAAGCCATTCTCAGCAGAAGCAGCCAGATATCTGTTTCTATGGCAATCACCCCTGCCCACCTGGGATAGTAGAAGAGCACCAACACCACATACTTGGTAACTAGACACCTGACCTGAATCCATACAAGAAAAGTAACAATTTCTTAGGCTTGTGTGTCTAGTAAGAGCTGTAACCACCTGGTGATAGAACTTTAGAACTTCAGAGGTACCAATAACCAAACTAGTACACACAACCAGCCTATTTGGACATTTCAGAACAAAATAAAACAAGAAGCTAGAGACAACAGTCTGCATCAGATCACTTAAAGAGGCAGACCGCAATCGCTTCAGTAATCTCCCCCCCCCAAAAGATGCAAATTTTCCAGAGGAAAGCTGGAATTATCACAGGAAGGGTCAAAAAGATTAATAGAGAGAGCTTTTCAAGAGATCAGTAAGAGGAGGCAAAATGCAGCAAGGCATAATGACAAATTTAACAGGCTGTGATAAAACAGAGAGAGGCAAGAATTAGAAATTCAGAATATTAATAGCAAAATTATAGAATGAGACAACTCAATAGAAAGCCAAAGGAGCAGAATTGAGGCAATGGAAGGCTGAATTAGTAAGACTGAAGATTAAGTACATCAAAATATTTGAGGAAAAATCAAATGAAAGAGTTAAAAAGAATGAAGAAACACTAAGAATAATACGGGACCCTATTAAGAGAAATAATCTACAAATGATTGGAGTACCAGAAGAGAGGAGGTATAACAGAAAATACATAGAGAATTGTAGATTTGTTGACAGAAAACTTCCTTGATATCACAAAAGATGAGAAGATTGTCTATCCAAGACACTCATGGAACTCCACACAAGTTAGATCCCAAAAGAAAGACACCAAGGCATATTATAATCAAACTTGCCAAAACTAAAGGACACAATTTGGACAGTGGCTAGGGATAAAAGAAAAACAACGTACAATGGCAAATCATTAAGACGTAGCTCATACTACTCTGCAGAAACAATGACATCAAGAAGGTAATGGGAGGACATATACACAACCTTGAAGGGTAATTGCCATCCAAGAATTAAATATCTAGCAAAACTGCCCCTCAAATCTGATGGCAAAATTGGGACATTTCCAAGTAAACAGAAATCTAAGGAATTTGCAAAAAAGCAAACCAAGGGTGAGCCCCCCAGATTGGACGGAACTCAGAAGATGACTGGGGAAGAGCTGCCTCCTCAAAGTAGAGTTGACCTTAATGATGTCGATAGAGTAAGGCCTCCGGGATCTTCATTCACTGGTGTCACATGTCTCAAAATGAGAAGAAACAGCTGCAAACATCCATTAATAATCGGGACACGGAATGTATGAAGTGTGAATCTAGGAAAATTGGAAATTTTCAAAAGATGAAATGGAACACAAACATTGACATCCTAGGCATTAGTGCACTGAAATGGACCTGTTTGGGCCATTTTCAGTCCAATAATGGTATAGTCCAATCAGGATGCATTCATAATTGCTGGTGACTGGAATGCAAAAGTTGGAAACAAAGAAAAAGGATCAGTAGTTGGAAAATACAGCCTTGGTGATAGAAATAATGCTGGAGATTGCCTGAGAGAAATTTGCAGGACTAATGACTTTTTCATTGTAAATACCTTTTGAACCAACACAGACAGCTACTGTACATATAGACTTCAGCAGATGGAATACACAGGAACCAAGTTGACTACATCTATGGAAAAAGACAATGGAAAAGCTCCATATCAGCAGTCAGAACAAGACCAGATGCTGACTGTGGCACAGATCATCAATTGTTCATATGCAAATTCAAATTGAAACTGAAGAAAATTAGAGCAAGTCCATGAGAGCCAAAGTGTCACCTTGAGTATATCTCTCCTGAGTTTAAAGACCATCTCAAGAACAGATTTGATCCATTACTAATGACCAAAGACCAGACAAATTGTGGAATGACATCAAAGATATAATCCATGAAGAGAGGAAGAGGTCATTAAAAATACAGGAAAAAAAGAAAAGACCAAATTGGATGTCAGAAGAGAGTCTGAAACTTGCTCTCGAACATCGAGCAGCTAAAGCAAAAGGAAAGAATGGCAAAGTAAAAGACCTAAATAGAAGATTTTAAAGAACAGCTTGAGAAGACAAAATAAAGTATTAAAATGACATATGCAAAAAGCTGGAAATGAAAAACCAGAAGGGAAGAACATGTTCTGCATTTCTCAAGCTGAAAGAACTGAAGAAAAAATTCACACCTCAAGTTGCAATAGTGAAGGATTCTACAGGGAAGCTATTAAGCAACTCAGGAAGCATCAAAAGAAGATGGAAGGAATACACAGTATCATCATACCAGAAAGAATTAGTTGATGTTCAGCATATGTTCAGGAACCTGTGGTTCTGAAGGAAGAAATGGAAGCTGCATTGAAGGCATTGGCAAAAAACAAGGCTCCAGGAATTGATGGAATATCAATTGAGATATTTCAACAATTAGATGCAGCACTGGAAATGCTCATTTGTCTGTACCAAGAAATTTGGAGGACAGCTACCTGGTCAAGTGACTGGAAGAGATACGTATTTATGCCCATTCCAAATAAAGGTGATCCAACCAAATGTGGCAATTACCAAACAATATCACTGATATCACACACAAGTAAGATTTTTCTCAATATCATTCAAATGCAACTGCAACAGTATGTTGACAAACAACTGTCAGAAATTCAAGCTGGATTCAAAAGAGGATGTGCAACCAAGGATATCATCGCTGATATCAGGTGGATCTTGGCTGAAAGCAAAAAACACCAACAAGATGTTTACTTGTGTTTCATTGTCTATGAAAAAGCATTCAACTGTGTGAATCACGCCAAATTATGGCTAATGTCGTGGAGACTGGGAATTGCAGAACACCTGATTGTGCTTTTAACAAATCTGTATACAGATCAAGAGCAGCTGTACAAACAGAACAAGGGGACACTGCATGGTTTAACGTCAGGAAAGGCATGCATCATGGTAGTGTCCTTTCATCATACCTTTTAATCTGTATGCTGAACAAACAATCGTAGAAGCTGGATATGTGAAGAAGAATGAAGCTTCAGGATTGGAGGACGACTCATTAACAACCTACATTATGCAGATGATACTACCTTACTTGCTGGAAATGAAGATTTGAGACACTTACTGATGAAGATCAAGCACCGCAGCCTTCAGTATGGATTGCATCTCAACATCAGGAAAGCAAAAGTCCTCACAACTGGACCAGAAAGCAACATTGTTATAAATGAAGAAAGGATTTAAGTTGTCAAGGATTTCATTCTTGGGTCCACAGTCAACACCCATTGAAGCAGAAGTTGGGAAATCAAAAGACACATTGCATTGGGAAAATCTGCTGCAAAGGACCTCTTTAAAGTATTCAAAAGTAAAGATGTCATCTTGAGCACTGAAGTGTGCCTGACCCAAGCCCAGGTATTTTTGAGTCGCATCATATGCTTGCAAAAGCTGGACATACGAAGAATGGATGCCTTTGAATTGTGATGTTGGAGAAGAATGCTTAGTACCGTGGACCTCCAAAGGAACCAACAGAGCTGTTATGGAAGAAGTACAACAAGAGTGTTCTTTGGAAGCAAAGATGGCAAGACTGCATCTTAATACTTTGGACATGTTGTCAGGAAGGATCAGTTCCTGGAGGAGGATATCATGCTTGGTAGAGTGGAGGGTCAGCAAAAAAGAGGAAGACCCTCAATGAGATGGATTGACACAGTCTCTGCAAAAATAGGCTTGAGCATAAAAACGATTATGGACATGGTGCAAGACTAGGCAGTGTTTCTTCTGTTGTTCATGGGATCACTGTGAGTCAGAACTGACTCAACAGCACCTAACAACAACAAACCAAAGTTACAAGAAATACTTAAGGAAGTCTTTTAGTTAGAAGAGCAATAACATCAGGTAACAATCCAAGACTAGAACATAGAATAACTTGATATGTACCTGAACAGAGAAATCGCAAAAACGGAAATAGAGATGTCATTATATAAACATTATAACAAAGAAGAGGGACTTAAAAGAAAATGTAGTCAGATGTCTTTAATATGGAGACGAAGTCAAGGTGAAGTAAAGAAACTAAGTACTGGTTTAAATTTACAAAACTGGAGGTAATATTAAGATAACCACAAAGGAAACTATCAGTTTTATGCACTGAAATTAAAAACAAGAACAGCATGAAGTTTCAGCAAATACAAAGCCACCAACATTGAAAAAGATGAAAATATATAAAGAAAAAAAGACTCAGCACAGAAAATTAAATGAAAAGGATTTGTCTACAAAGCACAAAAAAAGTCATCAAAATGACAGGACTAATCTGATACCTATCTGATACCTAATCATGCTGAATGTAAATGGATTAAATGCACCTATAAAAAGATAGAGAATGGCAGATTGGATGGGGGGGAAGACCCATCTGTTTGCTGCCTACAGGAGACATATCTTAGATTCAAAAACATAAATTAAAACTCAAAGGACAGAAAAAAATACTCATCGAATAAAAACATTTTTAAAAAGGAGTGGCAATATTAATCTCTGATAACATAGACTTTAAAATACACTACATTGTATAACAAAAGACACTATATAATGACTAGTAGATCAATACCAGGAGGAAATAACCATATTAAATATCTGTGCACCCAACAAGGCTCAATATTAAATGTCTACACACCCAACAGGGCTCCAAAATACATAAAACAAACACTGACTGCGTTGAAAACAGCAATAGATAGCTCCACAATAATAGTAGGATACTTCAACACACTACTGTCAGTAAAGGACTGAAAGTAAAAAAACCAAACCCATGGCCACTGAGTCGATTCTGACTCATAGCAACCCTCTAGGTCAAAGTAGAACTGCCTCATAGATAATACCAGGAGTGTCTGGCAGATTTGTACTGCCAACCTTTTGGTTAACAGCAGTAGTTCTTAACCACTGCACAACCTGGGTTTCCAAGTACAGGAGCAAACCAAATGAAACCCACTGCCGCTGAGTAAATTCTGACTCATAGCAACCCTACTAGATAGAGTTTGTCTGCTCCATAGCTTCCAAGGAGTGCCTGGCAGATTTGAACTGCCAAACTTTCAGTTAGCAGATGTAGCACTTAACCACTATGCCATTAGGGTGTTCTAGTGAAGGATAGAACATCTAGAAAAATGCTCAGTAAAGACACGGAAGATCTAAATGCCACAATCAACCAACTTGACCTCATAAGACATATACAAAACATTCCATCCAAAAGCAACCAAGTATTCTTTCTTTTCCAGTGCCCATGGAACATTCTCTAGAACTGACTACATAATAGGCCACAAAGCACTCTTTAACAAAATTCAAAGTACTGAAATATTACGAAATATCTTTTCAGACCATAAAGCCATAAAACTACAACTGAATAAGAGAAAAAAAGAAGGGGGATAAAAATCAAACACACGGAACCTGAACAATGGCTTTGAAAAACAACTGGATTATGAAGAATCTTCCAACAAGGATGTCCTATTTTTGACAGCTCATGGTAGCAATATTTGTGAAACTATAGCAACAATAATTATCACATTTTTTTGATTACTCTTGACAAATAGCCATGAAAACTTACACAATTCCACAACACATAGAAATTATTAGTTTATTATCAAAATGAGTGTTTTGTTCACCAAATATTCCATGCATTACATGAAATTTACAGTTCACATAATTGTTCCACCAAGAGAACAATTGGACATTTAATCAAAAAATTTGAGACAGCTGAGTCTGTTGCCAATCAGACAACACCTGTGCATCAATGAACTATATATTCCAATGAAAACATTGCCACCGTTCCTCAGAGTATATGTGAGAGTCTACCCCAATTTCTCATTGAGCAAAAGAATTAAAAAAAAAAAAAGTCTACAGATGCACTACCAACCAGCACTAGCACAAACAGAGGTAGAACAATTAACTAAACCCACCATAAAAGAAGAGATTGAAAAAATAATTTAAAAAGTAATTTAAAACTCCCAAACCAAAGATTGCCCTGGGAATTCTACAAAATGTTTAGAGAAGAGTCATCACCACTGTTACTAACATTATTTCAGAGCAAAGAAAAGGGACTGAATACTCCCAAATTCTTTCTGTGAAGCCAGTATAACCCTGATACCGAAACCAGGTAAAGATAGCATTAAAAAGGAAAATTATAGACCAGTGTCTCTCATGAACTTAGATGCAAAAATCCTCAAAAAAATTCTAGACAATAGAATTCAACAACATATCTAAAACAATTCACCAAGACCAAGTGTGATTCATACAAGGGATACAGGGATAACTGAACAGAAGAACAATTAATGTAATCAACCACATAAATAAAACAACTGACAAGAACCACTTGATTTTATCAATTGCTGCAGAAAAGGCAGTTGACAAAGTCCAGTGCCCCTTCATGTTAAAAACTCTCAGCAAAATAGGAATAGCAGTGAAATTTCTCAGCAGAAGGGCCATCTATGTAACGTCAACAGCTAATATCATCCTAAATGGAGTGAGTCTGAAAACATCCCCTTGAGAATGGGAAACAGACAAGGATGCCCCTTGTCACCACTTTTATTCAGCATTTTCTGGAGGTTCTACCTAGAGCAGTCATGCAAGATATAAACTCATCCAAATTGGTAAGGAAAAAGTAGGATTATCTTTATTTGCAGATAATATGATTTTATACACAGAAAACCATAAAGAATCTTCAAAACAATGTCAGGATATAAGCTAAACATACATAAATCAGTTGGAGTCCTTTACACCAAAAAGACCATCAAAGAAGACATAGCCAAATCAATACCCTTTACAATAGCCCCTCAAGAAAAAGAACAAACTCACTGCCATTGAGTCAATTCCAACTCATAGCAATCCTATAAAACAGAGTAGAACTGCTCCACAGAGTTTCTAAGGAGTGGTTGACAGACTCAAATTGCCAACCTCTTGGTTAGCAGACGTACCACATAACCACTACTCCACCAGGGTTTCCACAATAGCTCCTAAGAAGGTACAATACTTGGGAATAAGTCTAACCAGAGATATAAAGGACCTATACAAAAAAATTACAAGACTGTCCTGCAAGAAACCAAAAGAGATCTACCTTGCTCATGGATAGGAAGACTCAACATCATAAAAATTCTATTCTACCAAAGTGATGTATAGATCTAATGCAATCCCTGTACAAATTCCAATGACATTTTTAATGAGATGGAGAAACAAATTACCAACTTCATATGGAAAGGGAACAAAATGGGAGGCCTCATAGTACCCAACTGTTTTAGTCAGCTAGACTGCTCTAACAGAAATACCACAGAGTGGATGGCTTTAATAAAGGAAAATTTATTCTTACATTGTCCAGGAGGCTACAAGTCCAAATTCAGGGTGTCTGCTCCAGGGGAAGGCTTTCCCTCTTGTTGGTTCTGGAAGAAAGTCCAGTATTGCATCACTCTTTGTCCAGGGAGAATCTTGGCACAGGGACCTCAGGTCTGAAGGAAGCACTCTTCTCCCAGTGCTGTTTTCTTGATGGTGTGAGGTTCCCAACTTCCTCTGCTCACATCTCTCCTGTAAATCCCATAAGCCGGTAGCTTGAGTCCTACCTCACTATCACAACTGCAGCCCATTCTCCGTCAATATCACAGAGGCAGGATTCACAACACATAAGAGGAATGGCACCATATTGGGACTCCTAACCAAGTCAAATCAACACCTACATTTTTAGTGGGATACAATGCCATCCATGACACCAACTTTAGAACTTGTTATACTGTCACAGTAGTCAAAATAGCCTGGTACTGGTACAAAAACGGATATGTAGAACAATGGAGTAGAATTGAGAATCCAGATGTATGAGCAGCTGATATTTGTCTAAGGTCCAAAGTCCATAAACTGAGGAAAAGACAGTCTCTTTAATAAATTGTATTGGCATAACTGGATATCCATCTGCAAAAAAAATGAAGCAAGACTCATGTCTCACCATGCACAAAGACTATCTCACAATGGATCAAGGACCTAAATTAAAATCTAAAACAATAAAAACCATGGAAGAAAAAATACAGATGGGAGCCCTAGTACATGGCATAAATAGACTACAAAATATCACTAACAATGCACAAATACCAGGAGAGAAAATAGATAATGGGAACTCCTAAAAATCAAACACTTATGTTCCAAAGACTTGATCAAGGGAGTAAAAAGACCACCTGCAGACTGGAATCTTAGGATGAGGATTAAACATAGTGCAGCAGAACAAGATGAAAAATTAAGCTATATGAACTGCTAAATCATCAACAATCTGAAATTTAGCAGATCGGTAATAAAATTACAGAGTTCGACAATTCAGTGGAAAGCCAAAAGAACAGAGTTGAGGAAATGGAATGCAGAATTACTGAGATTGAAGATAAAGCAGCTGACACTGGCATTTATGAGGGGAAATCAAACAAAAGAGTCAAGAAAAATAAGAAGCATTAAGAATCATGTGGGACTCTATCAAGAGGAACAGTTAACATGTATTTGGGAGTTGCAGAACAGGGAGGGATAGGATAAAATAGAGAATTGTTGACGAGTTACTGACAGAAAACTCAGACATCATGAAAGAAGAGAAAATAGCTATTCAACATGCTTATGGAACTCAACAAAATGTAGACTCCAAAAGAAAGACACCAAGACATATTATAATCAAGCTTAGCAAAATGGAACCTAAGGAGAGTCTCTTAAAGGCAGATAGGCTTAAACAGAAACTCAAGTACAAAGGGAAGGCTTGTAGAATATCCTCCAAACTCTTGTTGACAAGAAGGCAGTGAGATGACACATAAAAAGCCCTGATGGAAAAAAAAACAAACTTTGAAACAAGAATTATATATCCTATAAAATTCTTTCAGATATGATGGTGAAATTAAGACATTTTCAGATAAACAGAAGCTTAGAGACAGTAATAACCAAACCAAAGTTACAAGAAATACTGAAGGAAGTTCTTTGATTAGAAATTCAATAACACCAGATGGGTACACAAGGATGCAAAGCAGAACACAGCATCCAGAGTCCTAATTAGTTAGGGAAGTCACAAAATTCAATCAAAGCTAAAATATTAAAATTAGGGAAACAGCTCAACATGTAAACTGTGACATTCCACAATAAAGAGGAATATAGTAAAGTATTCATAGCCGTTTCAGATGGGGAGGAGGTTAAGGAGATATAAAGAAGTTAAAGAATGGCTTAAACCTAGAACATAAGAGGGAAGAAAGAGGGTAGCTGCAAGGCAAACTAGCAATACTACATGTGAAAACAAGAAACAATACAGAAGTCTCATCAGACACAAAACCAACATTGAAAAACATGAAAAGAAAATCTCAAAAAAAAATAAAAAAGACCAGAAGAGAATATTAAGTGGAACAAAGAAATTGTAAACAACACAAAAACCAAGGCACCAAAATGACAACACTAAATACATGTTTATCTGTAGTTACACTGAATGTAAATGGACTGAATGCTCCAGTAGAGAGACAGAGAGTAACAGGTTAGATCAAAGACATGATCCATCCATATGCTGCTTACAAGAAATGCACCTTAAATTCAAAGAGAAGAACAAACTGAAAATCAAAGAATGCAAAAATATATACCAAGCAAACAACATGTAAAGAAGAGCTGGAGTGGCAATATTAATCTCAGATAGCATAGATTTTAAAGTAAAATCCACCATTGTGGACAAGATGGTCACTATTCATTACTGAAAGTTTCACTACATAAGGAGGGTATAACAATGTTAAATATTTATGCACCCAATATCAGAGAATCTAAATACATTGAACAAATACTGACAACACTGAAAAATGAGAAAGATCACTCCACAGTAATAGGAGGAGACTTTAACACTCCACTTTCATTAGGGACAGGTCATACAGGAAAGAGCTCAATAAAGATACAGAAGATCTTATTGTGACAATCAACAAACTCAATGTCACAGACATTTACAGAACTTTTTACCCAATAACAGACAAGTACACCTTCTTTTCCAATATACGTGGAACATTCTCCGGAATAAACCACACATTAGCCCATAAAACTAGTCTCAACAACATACAAACGATTGAATTATTGCAAAGAATCTTCTCAGACCATGTTTTAGTCAGCTAAGGCTGCTCTCACAGAAATACCACAGAGTGGATGGCTTTAACAAAGGAACATTTATTCTTACACAGTCCAATAGGCCATAAGTCCATATTCGGGATGTTTGCTCCAGGAGAAGGCTTTCCCCCTGTTGGCTCTTCAGGAAAGTCCTGTATTGCATCAGTCTTTGTTCAGGGAGCATCTTGGCACAGGAACCTCAGGTCTGAAGGACAGCTCTTCTCTCGGTGCTGCTTGCTTGATGGAATGAGGTTCCCAATTCTCTGCCTACTTTTCTTTCCTTTTATTTCTCGTAGGGTGAAAGGATTAAGGTTGGGGCAGGCCATACTCCAGGGAAACTCCCTTTACATTGGAGCAGGGAGGTAATCCTATGAAGGGCTTTACAGCCCCACCCTAATCCTTTAACATACAGCATAGGAAAACCACAAAATGGAGGACAGTCACAAGATACTGGGAATCATGGCCCAACCACATGGCTACACATATTTTTGGGGGGACACAATTCAATTCATGACAGACCATAAAGCCTTAAAAGTAAAGATCAGTAGCAGAAAACATGGGTAGAAATTCAAACTTGTGGAAACTGAATGACACCTTGCTCAAAAATTCATGGGTTATAGAAGAAATCAAGGATGCAGTAAAGAAATTCATGAGAATGAAACACATCCTACCAGAACCTATGGGATACCATAAAAGTAGTACTGAGAAGTCAGTTTATCAATGTATACATCTGGAATGAAGAAAGGGCCTAAAGCAAAGAATTAACTCTGCATCTTGAACAAGTAGAAAGAGAACAAGGGCACCAGAAGAAAACAGATAATAAAGATTAGAGCAGAACTAAATGAATTAGAGAATAGCAAAACAATGGAAAGAATTAACAAAACAAAAAACAAAATTGATAAACCATTGACTAAACTTATGAAAGAAAAACAGGAGAGAAAACAAGTAGCCCAAATTAGAAATGAAATGGGAAATGTCACAACAGACCCAACCAAAATTAAAAATATCAAATTAAAATGCTACGAAGAATTTGAAATGCTACAAAAGATTTGAAAACCTAGAGGAATTGGACAAATTTCCAGATTCACATCACTTACCAAAATTACCATAAACAGAAGGATAACAACTTAATAAACCCATCACAAAAGAAAGAGATTTAAAAAGTAATAATAATAATAATAAACTACCAACCAAAAATGTCCTGGCCCAGATGGCTTCACTGGAGAATTCTACCTATTGAAGCTACTTCACAATATAGAAGAGAATAGTCCCAAATTTATTCTATGAAACCAGCATAGCCCTGATACTAAAGCCAAGTAAAGACCCCACAAAAAAGAAAATTACAGACCAATATTACTCATGAACCTGATGCAAAAATCTGCAACAAAATCCTAGCTAATCGAATTCAACAACATATTAAAAAATAATTCACCATGAGCAAATGGGATTCATACCAGGGCTGCAGGGTTGGTTAAGCATCGAGAAACCAGTTAATGTGATCAACCACATAAATAACACAAAGTAATATAATAATCACTTGATTCTACCAGTTGATGCAGAAAAGGCATTTGACAAAATTCAACTCCCATTCATGTTAAAGACTCTCAGCAAAATAGGAATAGAAAGGAAATTCCTCAACACGATAAGGGTATCTGCACTAAACCACCCACCAACATCATCCTGAATGGAGACAGACTGAAAGAATTCCCCTGAGAATGAGAACTAGACGAGGATGCGCGTTGTCACCACTTCTGTTCAACATTATGCTAGAGGTTCTGGCCAGAGCCATCAGACAAGACAAAGAATTAAAGGGCATCTGCATCAGTAAAGAATAAGTAAAATATCCCTGTTTGCAGATGATATGATTGTATATATAGAAAACCCTAGAGAATCCTTAATTAAACTATTGGAACTAATGGAAGAGTTGAGCAGATTATCAGGATATAAGATAAACGGAAATAAATCAGTAGGATTCCTTTATACAACAAAGAAATAGGGAATCACCAAATCAATATCATTTACAGTAGCGCCCAAGAAGATAAATTACCTAGGGATAAATCTAACCAGAGATGTAAGAGATCTATACAGAGAAAAATACAAGACCCTACTGCAAGAAACCAAGAGATTTACATAAGTGGAGAAATCTACCTTGCTCATGGATTGGAAGACTTAACATAGTGAAAATATCTATTCTACCCAAAGTGATCTACATATACAGTGCAATCTCAATACAAATTCCAGTGGTATTTTTTAATGAGTTGGAAAAACAAATCACCACCTTTGTTTGGAAAGAGAAGTAACCTCGGACAAGTAACATACCACTGAAGAAGGGGAACACAGTGGGAGGCTTCACACTATCCAAACTTAACACCTATTACACTGCCGTGGTAATCAAAACAGTCTGGTACTGGTACAGAAACAGATATACAGATCAATGGAACAGAATAGAGAATCGAGAAATATCACCATCCTCCTATGAACAGTAGATATTTGACAAAGTCCCAAAGATTGTAAACTGGGGGGAATAAGTCTTTTTAGCAAATGGTGTTGGCAAAATTGTGTATCTGTCTGAAAAAAACTGAAACAAGACCCATGTCTCACACCTCACACAAAAACTAACTCAAAATGGATCAAAGACTTAAATATCAAACCCCCAATAAATAAAGATTATGGAAGAAAAAACAGGGACAACAATGAAAGTTCTAATACACAGCTTAGACAGGCAAAATCTTACCAACAATGCATGAACAACAGAAGAGAAAATAGATAAATAGGAACTACTAAAAATCAAACACTTAATGCTCATCCAAAGACTTTATCAAGACAGTTAACAGACTCCCTACAGAATGGGAAGAAGTATTTGGCAACTATGTATTGTATCGACTTTTAATTTCCTTAATCTACAAGGTACTGCAAAGTATCAACAAGAAAAAGACAAATATCTCAATTAAACAATGAGCAAAGGACATGGAAAGACACTTTACCAAAGAAGACATTCTGGCACCCAAAAGACACATGAGGAAATGCTTACAATTGATAGCTATTAGAGAAATCCAAATCAAAACTACAATGAGATACCATCCCACCCCACTCAGGTTGTCAATAATCCAAAAAACACAAAACAACGAATGCTAGAGAGGCTGTGGAGAGATTAGAACTCTCCTGCACTTCTGGTCGGAGTGCAAGATGGTACTGCTTCTCTTTGAAAAGCAGTCTGGTGCTTTCTTAAAAAGCTAGAAATAGAAATAACCCATGATCCAGCACTCCCACTGCTTGGAATATATCCTACAGAAATAAGGGCTGTCACACAAATGTTTATTGCAGCACAATCTACAGCAGCAAAAAGATGAAATCAACCTAGGTGCCCATCAACAGATGAATGGATAAAGAAACTATATGGTATATGTAGACAACGGAACACTATGCAATGATGAAGAACAACAATTTTAGGCAGCATCTCGTAACCTGGTATCAACTGGAAGACTTTATGCTGAGTGAAGTCAGTCAGCTGCAAAAGGACAGTATTGTATGAGACCACTATTATAAGGACTTAAAAAAGGACTTATGCACAGAAGAAACAACTGTTTGATGGCTACTGGGAAGGGAGGGAGGGGATTGATCATGGATTAGTTGATAGGAATTTGATTACATGAAGGATGTGGCAGTACTCAGCAGAAGATAGGTTGGCATAAGTGGACTACACCATAAACTGAAAGGTTTTCTAAATTCAACCTAGCATTTCAAAGGATAGAGTAGCAGGACAGGGTCTGAGGACCATGTTTCCAGGGGACATCGAGGTCAATTGGCACAACTAGCCTTTTACTAAGGCACCTCATATTGGTAATTGGCATCTTTTGTCTTAAAAGAGAGCAAGCTGCCATCAGAGGAACATCAACTGATCCCAATCTACCTGGAACAGATGACGATCAAGAACATCAAAGACACGAGATAAAATGAGCCTAGAAGAGAGAAGTACCCATATGATTGGGAGACTACATCAGCATAAGACCAGGAGGACCAGATGTGCCTGGCCACCATCAAAGACAGCCTTGATAATGGACACAATGTAGAGTCCCTGATGTCACACAAGAAAAAGAGGCATGCAGATCAAGCATTCTACTAAAAGACCAGAACTGATGTTCTGACAACATGGAGCGTCCCCTGGGAACATAGCCCCTAAACTTGCTGCTACCCCAGACCTGAAACCAGTACTGAGGCCAACACTTCAGACTAAGAATGAGCTGGACTTGGGAACACAGAGTAAGCCTGTGGTCTGTGTAATTTATGGTTTTATACATTTATAGAAGGCTGTCCTACTGGTTTCTTTGTAGAGAGGAGAGGAGAAGGTGGAGAGAATGGGACAGGTGTTCATTGGGAGGATATTAGTAGTAAAGAGTAAAAAGGAGTAGTGTGCTGTCACAGTGTGGGGACAGCAGGTACAGTTGTACGGAGGTGGGTACACAAAATTGACTTGGATTGTATACTTTCAGTTAATCATAACAATAAAAAAAGAAGTAAAAGAAGTACCATAGGATCCCCCAATCCTACTTTTTGGAATATATCATAGAGAAATACAGGCTGTCACTTGAATAGATACATGCACACCAATGTTTGTTGCAGCACTGTCCACAATAGTAAAAATGATGGAATCAACCTAGGTACCCCTCAATAGATGAATGGATAAACAAACTATGGATAATCACACAGTGGAATACTATGTAATGATAAAGAACAACGATGATCTTAAGAAAGATCTCATAACATGGAATCATCTGGAAGACACTATGCTGAGTGAAACTAAGTCAGTTGCAAAAGGATATTGTATGAAGCCACTATTACAAGGACTCAAGAAAAGGTTCAAGTAAAGAAGAAAATAATCTTTGATGGTTACAAGGGAGGGAGATGGGTATGCATAGATGATTAGATGGGTTAGATGAATGGAGTGACAGCATGCAATAGAAAGGAGATTAGTACAGCTGGACTATACCAAAAGCTAAGAAGTCTCCTAAATAAAACCCAGAGTTTTGAAGGACAGAGTAGAAGGGGCAGGAGTCTGAAGACCGTGGTTTCAGTGGACTTGTAGGTCCATTGGCATAAGTAAGTTTTTTTGTAAGAAAATATTCTGCATCCCATTTTGGTGAGTGGCATCTGGGGTCTTAAAAACTAACAAGCCAACATCTAATTAGCATCAGGTGGTCCCAATCCACCTGAAGCAGAGGGGAATGAAGGACATCAAAGACATGATGACAGTATGAGCCCGGGAGATAGAGGGGGTGATATGATCCAGAAACGTCATCAGCATGAGACCAGAACTAGATGGTGCCCAACCACCGCCAATAACTGCCCTAACAGGAAACACAACATAGACTCCCTGAAGTAGCAGGAGAAAAATGAGTGTGCAGAACTAGAACTCTACTACGACCAGACTTGATGATCTGACAGATTAGAGGTTCCCCTGAAGACATGGCCCCCAAACTCTTTTTAGTACCAAAGCCATCTCTTCAGACAGAGGTTAGACTGGACTACAAGACACAGAGCAGTTCTGGTGAAGAGTATGCTTCTTGGCTTAAATACATACGTGAGGCTGAGCAACTCTTGGCCAGACATGAGAAAAGAAGGCGGAGGGGGACAGGAGTTGGTAAAATGGATATGGGAAGTACAGGGTAGAAAGTAGCAGTGTACTGTCACAGGATGGGGAGAGTAGCTAGAGTCGCACTGCATTATGGGTGTGGGATTTTATATGGCATATTAACTTAGATTGTAAAATTTCATTTAAAGTGCAATAACATTTTTTTAAAAAAAGAATCCTCTATTGGAACTAAAAAAAAAAAAAAAGAAAATATGATTGTCACTTCTGATATCTGATAACTGTGGTTCAAATTACCCAAGTTCTTCTTTCACATTAAAGGCTGTTTTTCAAAGCTAATGAATGTAATTATAGCTAAACAAAAGGAAGTCAGAATTATATCCAAACCTGAATTAATTTTTATATTAAACAGAATTATGGTTTCTCCCACTGATGCAAAGCAACATCAGTCAATTTTGTATTTTGAAAATGTTTAACCTTTTCTGAAAAACAACCAAGATGCTATGTTGAATGCTCACCTTCTTCTTGCAAGTGTAATTATTTTGGAGTGACTTAAAAACAAACAAACAAAAAACTTAAAAACAAAACCATGCTGAGCTATAATAATGATCTCCTACCCTTTGTGATAGAAACAAAGTATTTGAACCAGAGTGGGTGAGTATTCTGAGCCACTGTGGCAGTTGGTAGTTAAAATCTATGACTAATAGTTGAGAGATCTGTCTAGGTGGACCACATGGACTTAGTTATCTGCCCACTGGAATGACACAATGGGGAGATATCTGATGAATATCGTGGAACATCTGTGAATGGATCACAGCTATGCCTGATTTGAATCACTCATCTCTCAAAAATCTAAAGTTTAATGGTTGAAAAATTCCAAACTATTATCATATAAACTGAAATGTTTGGTCTGTTTCTAAGCATTGTGAAGGAATGAATATGTAAACATACTAAGACGTTATGCCTGTAAGTAGTTTGGCTATGTTTTAGACCCCTACATTTAGGAAAACCTGAAAACTTCTGTTAGTGTTGAAGATGACCACTATAAACCTTGGGTCTCTGTAAACAACAAAATATTCCTTTTTTGGCTTACTACCACCATGGAACTGTGGGAAGAAAGTCTTCTGAGCTTGGTGTACTTGGTAGTTTTCCCCTGTCCTTTAACTTCAAGGAGCTTAGTTGAAGATATGCGTAACATAATAATTGAGGCATTCTGAGCTGCAAATTTCTGTAAGTCTTAAGGAACTTTAGGGAATGCATTTGGTGCCTGGATCCTTAGATGATCATTTTCTTTCACTGAATGATCCTGTTTCGTATTGATTTACCTGATTTGGGATAAAACCTTTTGCTTTAGGGGAGTACAACTTTAAAACAAGAGAAGGACTGTGTCGGGCTAGGTGTGAAGCTGTGGTTTCCTGGCGGGGGTGGGGGTGGGGGTGGGGGGGTGGGGGGTGGGGGTGGGGGGTGGGGGGGTGGCGGGCAAGGGCATGGGTGGATAGCTTAGCTTGTGCTTTTATTTCCAACTCCAAGAGTAACCTGCTACCTCTATATGGTCTGAAACATTTAGCATTTTCTGGTAGATTGACTTATTTCACTATGGTATCTTAGTACACCTATCTTATCCTCTTTTGATTCCCTTCAAGCTAAAGAGAAAATAAGTCTATCCCCCAGGAATGTTTTTCAAATAAGAGTGTGTGTTTGTGTGTGTCTTTGTATTTTGTGAAATGTGAGCAAGTTGTGGTGACTATCTTTGTCAATAAATCATAAAGATCTATTTAGAATTTTACAGATTTTATGAGTAAATTTTTAGCTATGGTAAATAGGTAACAGAGTTCAATTTTTAAGAATGAGATAAGTATTATGTGAGTTAATATTCACTGGAATATGTGTGTGTCTCTTTGACAATGATGTAACCATCAGAGCACCAAATCTGTTACAGTAAACAGATTGATGAGTTACAATCCCAAAGAGGCCCAGTGCAGTCTGCAAGCTCCAGACTCTGTGGGCTGTTGGAGCACCAAATGTTATAAATGTAAAACCAAACATGTGCAGATGTGATGTGTTTTTAACAAAGATTAAATTGATGAGATTTGTCCTATGAAATATCAAAAAGTAAGTTTATTCCTATTGTTTTATTTTCTTATGAAAATGAACATTGTTTTACATTGAAGTATATATCTGTACATTTTATCTCATGATTTTTGTGATATTGAAGTTGGTTTCTTTTTTAAGGAAAGCAAGAAGAAGAATATACAGATGGTAATGTTAATGTTTTAAAATTATCAATAGTTTCTTTTATGGACTTGAAAACAGTTATGTTCTAAATATGAGACCAATAATTTTGCCTACATTTACAGTATAATGACCAGGACTTCTCTCCTTTTTAGAGAAGCAGTGAAATGTTTCTGGAACAGATAAAACAGCAGCAATCCAGTGAGGTTGATTCCCCACAGAGGAAAGCTGTGCACACCGAACTTAGAAAGGTAAAGGACTCTTCAGCTAATGATGTTCTCCTTTTCTCAAGGTGCCCAAAGACAGGAGGTGGTCTGTAAAAGACTGGATGACAACTCCATTGTCCAGAACAATTACTGTGACCCCGACAGTAAGCCACCTGAAAATCAAAGAGGCTGTCACGATGAGCCCTGCCCACCTGAGTAAGTAAGAGAAAAAAAGTGAAATTTCTGTTCAGGTAAAAAGGAAAGAACGTGGGATATTCATATTTAGAAACATATTTATGTGGGAGGAAAACAGGCTGAGCAAAACAAAATATCAAAAAGTGTGGAAATTTTCCTACAACACTTCACTTATTTTGTTTGTTTTTAATAAACGTTTTTTAGAGCAGTTTAATGGTTACAGACTAATTGTGCAGACAGTATAGAGAGTTCACATAATCCCAGCCCACTACCACACTATGGCTCCTCCTAACAGCTTACATGCCTGTGATATATGTGTTAAAATGGATAAACCAATAGCCAAGTGCCGTCGAGTTGGATCCGATAAACCAATAGTGATGCATTATTATTAACTGCAGTCCACCCTTCAAATTAAGATTCAGTGAGTATAGAAATTTAACCTCCCTTTCATTGAGCAAAGATTTCTATTTGTAGGTTTCAGTTACTACCACTTCTAAAGCAAGAAATACTTGCTCTAAGAAAGAACATGTGTGAATGACATTTTGTTCTTGTATGAGAGATCAGGTTAATCAGTATAATACCCTCCTGGTAGCTAATTATTCCAACATGAAATTTATAAGGGAAAAAAGTAAGCAAATGTATATGTTGTGTTTGAATAGTAATAGATACTTTGTAAAAAAAAAACAAAAAAACAATCCCTTTCTTAAATCCCTTTCTTAAAAATGACCACAGTAAAATCATGGAAACCTGAGACTTAAAACTGGTAAAGAATTCAGGTCCCTGATATAGTTAAAGTATGTTATATTTCTTAATATTTGTTCAAAAGAAAGCAATGCCTTATGAAATTTGATTATACATAGACAGTGTCTATCTCAACCTCAGAATCTTACAGGAAGATACTACTACTCTCTTGAAAAGATTTATGGTAATGGTTATCACATAAGAAGCATCAGGAAATCCAGAGTGATAGTAAAGAATACTTCATTAAAAATTTTTTATAATTTTATATTGGTTCTTTTCTAAATGTGATCTATTACAACTAACTCCCTAAAATCTAGACATAGGACATTACAGAAATGTGACCTACAATACGTATTACAAAGATAAACTCATGCATTTAATTTTTTCATTGTCAGCCTTTCTCTAAATTATTTTTATAAATTCATCTCAAGTAAAATTTATAAAACTATATAGAACACATTGGTGCTTAAAACTATGGGCTAATTCATATTAAAGTGTGTACAATTTTGCCATTGATTTGTATGAACTCTTTATATATTAAGGAGATATTAACTGTTTTACCTCTATTGCAAGTATTTTCTTCCTGGTTTGTCATACGTCTTTCATGTTATTTATGACATTATGATCTATTTCTACTTATAAAAGTTAAATTTTTATATAGGAAAATTGTCCAATTTTTATTTCTTTCAGTAGTATAATGCTCAGAAAGGTCTTGCCCACTCTAAGAGTATACTTCCCAAGTTGTATTTTCAAAAATATAAATTTTACTCTATTTGTAATATATTTGCCTGATGTGAGAATAGAATCTATATTTATTTTCAAATGTTGTTTTCCTAAAACATTAATTTAAAATCTTAATTTTTTTTTAATTAAAAAATGCCTTTTCAAATTTGAAATATTTTAAATGTCTTTTAGTAGAAGAAATGACAGGGGATCGGAAGAATAGCCAAAGAGGCATTAGTAGAGATATAATAGTAGTGTTTATCTGGAAGACTTTGATAAGCCAAAGAAGGTCTTACTGGGGCCAATTAGTAAACTCATAGCAGCAACTGTTACTAGAAAGAGCCTAGTCATCAAGGTGGTGAGGTGACTATAATGAGGAATCAAGCGTGAGTTCTGGAGGCACTGAATGAAAATGGAGGAATTCTTGACGTAAGCATGAATAACTGGAAAAAAAAGAGGGAGCTGATACCGAAAGGGATCACTGACAGGAAGATAGTGCTCCACAATAAGAATGGGAAGTCGTGCTGAGTTGGCACCTGAAAAGAAAGGCCAAGAGTTCTGTTTTTACCATGCCATCTTTGAATAACAAATCTATTTCTAAATATGACCTCATTTGCAGAACCCTTCGATACTAAATATCATTCTTGTGTGATAGTATGGGCTTTAAATTTGCTAAAAGTAGAAAGATGAAAACAAAGAAGACTGCATTGTGATAATGCTGTGACCTAGACTTAAAAAAACAAAAATAAAAAAATGTAACTGCAGTGTAGAAGTCACTGTACTTTGGGAAAAATGGCTCCTTTTCCTAATGACAGTCTAATTGGGCAAATACATGCAAATGACTATAGTACAAGGCAAAACGTGAAGTATTTGTAACTTGTAATAAGAAAGTTATAAGCAAAAGTGGTAAAGCAAGCTCAGAGTGGGGAGAGATTAATTTCTACCCACAAAGTAGGTTTTATTTAATGGTATCTGTTATGATGTTTTACAGTTATTTTGAGTCGTTACACTTCACCCATGGGCAGCTATTATTTTAAGTTTAGAGAAAGCCTCATCAGTCTGTCTATTAAACTCCAAAATTTAAGACCTGGGAAGAATCATAGAAATCATCTAGGCCAACCCTCATCATTTTCCAGATGAGCGTATGCTAATCTCCAATGATGTTTTTCCCATTATACCAGACAATACTAACTTTGTAAGTTACAATTCAAACGGCTGATGGCATTTTAATACTTCTAATTTTGCTTGCTTCATTGACACATTCTCAATTACCACAACTTCAGAGATGCCTATTGCATTGATTAAAAATTTTAGAAAAATCTCAACTGTGGAATGTTTAGGATATAGAGGATTCTGCTTAGTAATAGTTTCACTGTTCAGTTAGCTGAGGAATGCACAAAATTTCTGTTTTTATAACCATCTTTCTGTTTGAAAATCTTTCTGAAAAGTATCTTAAAACTATCTTAGTAAGTAGACAAGTTTATGTAATTGAATCACTCTTTGGTTAAAGAAATTGCTGTCAAATTCTACATATTACCTTTTTTACTTTTCTATGTTGTGTTTATTAAAAAGTTTGATGATTATACTCTTAGACAAAGGCTAGGAGATCTCTCTTTCTCTCATTCCCTTCACTTTTTTGTACTAAATATCTTCTATCAGTCTGCTTTCCTGTATTTGCATTTTTCTTTAAGTTAAAAAGCAAAAATTAAATTCTGCTTTTTTTGAGGGGTTGTTTCTTCAAAAATATTGTGGTTAACGCAGGTTAAAGCCTAATTTTTTATGGTATCTGTCTTGTTCTGTCCCTCAGATAATATTATTGTATGTCTTACTAATATACAGAGATTGTACATGTTGCCGTGAACTACTCTTATCCCCAAACTAATCCCGTTGTTAGTGTCTAGTGAATATGAAGGCATTTGGGGGGGGGGGGGTTGGAAACAATTTGATCACTAGATGTTTAGAGAAGAACTCCAAAAGATACTCCCAGCGACTATTCAGGCTATAATGGTTCAGCAATTGAGATTGCCAAAGAGAATTTCTCTGTGTTTTTAACACAAAAATCTTGAAGAGGAAAACAAGACAGGGGAACATGGAGAATGCCACCAGAGTGTCAAATATGTGGAGAAGGAAGGTGAAAGCTGCAGTGTGTCTTAAGCTACACAGGAGAGAAACTGAGAAAAGTAGATGCCAACAGTAAAATTGCAAAACTATTTGAATAACTAGCATGTGATTCAATGCTTTAGAGAAACTTGGGAAGGGATGATTTCATGAGCAATAATGAAGGATGCAAGGGGAATCGAATGTGAAGCCTGAAATCAGAGTTAGAATCAAAATGGAAATTGGGAGGGTCGTTAATGCTTTTATACCTTTAAAGTTGTAGTGATATATCTAGGCTGTTCAGAGGAGAGTTGTTAGAAATAAAAGGAAGGACAAAGGCAGAGGTGGCCCTGACCACAGGCAGCAAGGAACAGTAACACCTCCTGAATCACTGCTGTGAGTCAAGGCACCTGTGTTTAATTTGAAGGCCTCCGTCCCTCTTACATTATGAGACCTAATGAGATCATGGCTGGAGGTGGTATGACTGAACTTTTTGTGGCTGAGTTATACACATTTCTGTTTTATCCCCTAATCTTGGTGATGAAATCGCTGTTGTGAATTGAATCAGAGTAGCACTATGGCTGGCATGCAAGTTATTATTCTCAGTACACATTTTCCTCTTTACCAAAAATGGTACTAACAACTTGAGATCATGTTCATCTGTGGAAAACAGAAAGGAAAGAATATGAAAATCACTTTAAATCTCCTTTGGAAGATGACTTAAGTTGAAAAAAAAGTTAAGGTCAGATTTTCACAATTCAGGGTTGAATGATCACTCTTTAAATAAATTTTAGGTTGAAAATTCTTAGATTTAGACAAAATAAATTTGTGAACCCAATTATCACATTTTTAAATGCTGTTTTTCCTTTATAAGCACAGTTAATCCAGATAGTGATGAAAAAAGGCCATTGCAGTTGAGTTGGTTGCACACAGGCTCAGATTTCAGATACGAGTACTAGTAGTCTGATTTCACTGAGATACTCTCTTCCATATACAGAAACCACAATGGAGATGCGCTGCTGAAAACAGTGAGAAACTTGTTAACCTTCCACACTCTTCTCTTTGGGTAGTTTATCCCCTAAGAGCATATCCACTGAGGATTGTTGTTTGGTATCTAACATAGAATGAAGACAATGTTTTGTGATCTCATGCTTGTGACCTAGAATCCACTATTCGGCAATGTTACAGCTAAAGCTCAGTGGTAGTATCAGTTGATGGACGATTTAGTCCTAGCTCTATCATTTCCTCTTTTCATGACTATTTTCCTTACCCTGAGTCTTTCCTCTTTTGTCTATAAATCAAAGCGCATGCCTTGAGCATAGTAGACATTCAGCAAATAGTTATTAAATTAAATGTGATATCAGTGAAAGACCCTGGCTGCAAATGACACAGCCTCAACTTCAGCTAGCTTCTGCAATTGCTTCGTCAAATGCCACTGGGACTTTTTAGCTCCTCTACAGTCTTTCTAATGAGCTAATTCCACATGATGGAGGACATGGCCATCAGAAGCTCTAGATAATACCCATACGTACTTTTGTGACCAAAAAGGAAAGGGTACTTCTGTTCCAGCTTAAGACACAAACATTTTGAAAAGACTTCTCATGGCTGGTTTTGGATCATGATCCACATCCTTTGGACCAATTAATACATCCAGAGCAGCAGTGAATCCTGCAGGAATATACCAAAAAACTCTAACATTTATATATGTGTATATGTATGTGTGTGTGTGTGTATCATATACATATAAGGAAACCCTGGTGGCATAATGGTTAAGTGCTACATCTGCTAACTGGAAGGTCAGCAGTTTGAATCCACCAGCTGCTCCATGGAAACTCTGTGGGTCAGTTCTACTTTGTCCTATAGGGTTGCTGTGTGTCGGAATCAACTTGACGGCTGTGGGTGTGTGTATCACATATATATATGGAAACCCTGGTAGCATAGTGGTTATGTGCTATGTCTACTAACAAAGAGATTGGCAATTCAAATCTACCAGGCACTTCTTGGAAACTCTATGAGGCAGATCTCCTCTGTCCTATACAGTTCCTATGAGTTGCAATTGACTCAGCAGCAATGGGTTTGGGTTTTTTTTTTTTTCTGTATATGCTCACTGATGACTTTCAGGAAAAGGAATGGCATACCTATAAATGGGAGCAGTATATATTTTGTTAAGCATTTAAATTTCTTCCCAAATTAGCTGTGCAGAAGCTGTTTTTAGGAGCAAAGGGGTCAAAACAAGAGTTATCTATATTTTCCCAGAGCAGGCTCAGGGATCTGCTCTTGTTAGAAGTGTTATAAGACTCCCAAGACTTCAGGATGGATACCTGTGGTCTTGTCTGCCCCATTTCTAGAACATGGAAAACAAATTACCAACTCCTTTAGGGCAGTTTTGCACAAAATCTTGAATTATGGAGGAACCTGCCTCAATGTAATAAGAATAGCTATTATTTCTTGTTTGTTGTTATGCCAAACACTACAGTAGACATTTTCAGTCATGTATTGGAGACAGTTAATACTGGCCTGAGAGAGCCTATTGTTAAGCACAACTTCATGTTCAGTATGTCAAGCTGGTTGCTTGAAATTGCCATAGTGGGGTATTTACACCACAATAATTAGCCATTTCTACAAATCAGAGTTTCTACCTTAGAAAGTCAGTTGCTACACTGTCACCAGCAGATTTGGAGGCCTTATATGCATTATCATTTTATTTTCTGGATAATTTAGTGAGATTGATCTTGTAATCATTGTTTTAGAAATTAATTTTAAAGAAAGGAGAAAAATAAAAGAGATTTAACATCTTCAGACAGGAACGGATTGGACTCGGAGACACGGAGTGACGATATCATGTGTGCACTTTGTGGTTGTATGCATAGATAGGATGTCGTCCTACTGGCCTCTTAGTAGAGGGGAGTTGAGAGGAGGGCACAGGAGATTGTTAAGAGGGTATGACATATATAGAACAGAAAGGAGGAGTGTGCTGTCACCTGGCAAGGAGAACAGAAGGAGTGGCAGATAGTCAGACATGCAAATTTAAACTGGACTGTACACTTTCACTCAATCACAATAAAAAAAAAAGAGAGATTTAATAACACTTAATACATAGACTGTTTGAACCTGGGTTCTGCCTACTCCAAAGCCCATGCACCATACCTGAGAATGGAATGAATAATGAGATGTCTTCTTAGCTCCCCTATTTGTCATTTGTTGCGGCAAGCAACACTGAGATACCAGGTTTTCTAGGAAAAAGATGCATCCCATTGATGAAAGTGCCTTCAGTTACCTGAAATCTGTGGCTGCCCTGAAGAAATGCTTTTCTGTGTTTCTTCCACTTGTTGCTGCAGGTGGTTTATTGGGGATTGGTTGGCGTGCAGCAAGACTTGTGATGGTGGAATGCGCACAAGGGCAGTGCTCTGCATCAGGAAGATTGGACCTTCCGAGGAGGAGACACTGGACTACAGTGGTTGTTTAACACACCGGCCTATTGAAAAAGAGCCCTGCAACAACCAGTCGTGTCCACCTCAGTGGGTGGCTTTGGACTGGTCAGAAGTAAGGAAATCTGAGGCTGTATGTTTTGAGATGTCTTAACTATCAATACCAAAGCAATTAATATTAAGGACACCTGAGCATGTGAGCATCTTAGAACTCAACAAGTAAGGACTGCCTAACAGTGATTTGGCCATGTTCTGTTTTTGTTGCTGCTTGTCAGGTAGTAAGGGTCTCTTGGGTCAGGGAAATTAATGGGAAACTGGCCATCAGTGCCTTCAAAAATAAGTCTAAAATGAATTTGAAAGAACATTGTAGTGATTACTCATTTCAGTGGTGTTTCTCCTGACTGTTCTTGAGCAGCGTCACAGACTCAGAATCAGTGATGTATGAATAAAAGCTGAAGTTCAGAAGGAGAGTCAAGAAAGGAAGATCCCTAAAGTTGTTAAAAATCTAAATGGCCCTTTCCTAGGAGCTCCGTTAAACCCAACCCAACCCAACCCACTGCCGTAAAGTCAATTCTGACTTACAGTGATCCTATAGGACAGAGTAAAACTGCCCCATAGTTTCCAAGGAGCTCCTGGTAGATTCAAACTGCTGACCTTTGGGTTGGCAGCAGCAGCACTTAACCAGCACACCACCAGGGTTTTTAGGAGCTCAGCTGGAAGGCTTACTTACATCTTTTTTCTTTTTTCTCCAAGTAATGTTACAGATTTACTACATAGCTCCTAGCTATGACTCTTTATCAATATATTATTACTAGATAACTGTAAGTCTGTCTCTCCCACCACCCATAGAATGTAAGCTCCATAAAAATGGGGACTTAATCTTGTTCTATAACTCCTTTAACACACACACAATAAGCTCTCAAATGTTTATAGAATAAATGAATCCTCCAAATAGCAAATATGGCTTTCAATGTTGTACTAAGTTATGACAAGAACTGACTCTGTATGACACACACATATACATATATAAACGCACACACGTACGTAATTTTATTGTTTCTGTTGTATCTGGGGAAGAAACCTGGAGCTGTTCGGAATTTACCATTATTCTACTTACATGGTCAGTGAAGTAGACCTGAATAAGGTAATGTTTATAGCATACATAGGTCACAAAAGAGCCTAATATAATTCAGAGATACTTAGAAAGATGGTCTTATGTGAAATGAGGTAAGAGATAAAATTAATTCTTAACTCCTGGTATACATGAGACACACAAAAAATACACCATTGTCTACATTTTTCCCAAGGAATATCTGTCTTCTTCTGTGATACCGGTTAATGTTAAAAGGAGTAAGCACCTGGCTGCCTAACTAGAGATAATTCCTTCAAGTTAGGGTAAGAGGCTGTGTTGCAGACTCTGTTCTAACATGTAGTGCTAGAAACATCATAGTACTTGCTCTGGCTGTTTCCTGAAGATCTCATGTGCTAAGCAGTTTGTCAAGAAAAACAGATTAAGTGTTGTTTTTTAGGAACCTCTAGATATAACTGTTTTCCCTCTAAATCTTACTGCCTCAGTAGCCTTATTTTGTTGAAGGCACAGGACTAAAACAGGGACTGTATTTTACATGGGACATGAAAGTAGGGATTTTGACCAGTTGTGGTTATCCATGGAATGTTTGGCAGGAGTTGGAAGTGTTCTCCCAAGTTTCCTGGCCATACCTCCACTGTAGTAATTACATTCTGCCTACCTAACTTACATCTGCAATTTCAGTCAAATGTAGAGATATTCTTGGTATTGCTCATGAAATTGTTTTGGGAAACAGCATGGACTCTTTGGTTCCCTAGCGTGGGTAGACTGACACCTAGATTCATTTGAAAGGTAAAATTTGTGGGTAAAGAATAGACTAAGTTGTACAGATTGTAGTAATTATTTTACTTGCAATTCAGTGCCCAATAGCCGTATAGAAATCCTTGAATAGCTATTGCTAATGAAGACAATATTTTTATGGGGAGATTTGCAATAGTTGTAGTGTTTCAGATCAAATCAGTACTAATTAAGTGCTTACTAAACACACTTGGCTAGGCACTGTGGAGAATATGGCAGAATCCTATGTCTTAGGCAAATAAAACATATCCATGAAACAAATAGAGAATAATATGAGGCAGTATTCAACAGCAGTGGACTACAACGTATAAACATATGAGTGAAACTGAAACTCAGAGTTGAAGTCAGAGTACCCTGGAGGAGGATCAAAAGGCTTTTTAATTACAGGCAGTTAAAATGAATGTTGAGGAAGTACAGAATTTAAAGTAGGAGAGAAAGAGAAAGGCTGGAAAGGTATTTCTAAGAAAAACAGCAGAACAGAAACATGAATTTTATGCGATAAAAGGAGGATAGGATAAAAAGTTTTGTTTTAAAGAATAAATGGGAGATAAAAACTGAATAAAATAGAACCTGGTGATAGGGAGACTTGAATACAGAACTTGATACCACATTAACTTTCTGCAAAAAGTGAAGAAAATCAGATAAGATCATAGGCCAAAACTAGAAAAAATTTCTGTTGACTGCTAAAAAACATCCCCATACATGGACTCATTTCACATCACCCTACAGTTTTCTGTATCACTGTATTTTTAACATAAAACTACTAAATAGAACCATCCTGAAAAATAGCTATGTACCTTACTGATACATTTCCATTCCCATTTGGAGCTCATGTTCCTCTTTGCCCTTACCCGCTTCTTAGAATTTTGACTCTTACCTAGTCAGTCACTGAGGCAACTAGTTCAAGTGGCTCTCAAGAGGCTCAGAGACAATCCTGGAGGCTGCTTGATGAATATGTCAAAAGCAGGAGGGCTTTTGATCATATTTCTCATCTCTTCTTTAAGATAGCTGAGTTAAAACTTCAAAAAAGTAGTTTCAAGTGGGTGGAGTGTATATATTGAGACCATGATCTTAAATAAAGCATTGGTAGTTGCTATTGTCTCTCCATAGACAACCCCAAAAAATCATTCTGTGGTAAGCACAGGTGAAGAAATACTATGGTTAATGTCTCAAAAATTCTAGTTGAACTTCATCTTTACCATCATCTCTTAGACAAGAGATGATTTCATTTTTTTGTCGTCTTCTTTCTGATTTTCTTTGTTTGTTTTGCCCCATACAGTCTCTCCTGTTTATCTTCCAAAGGGGATGGGGGAATCACACACTTCCTTTTTCCTTACTTTACTAGGCAGCCCACCTCTTCTCTAGGTTAAAATAAATACACAACATTAAACAAAATAATGTCTAAGTAGCTACTGAAAACAAGCAGCCTGTTCCCAGGGAGATGGAATACCTCCCACTAAAGAAGAGGAGGTTCCTCTGAAGAGCAGGCAATAGTCATCTCTTCCAGTTAACCTTTTGCAAATCTTTCACACAACTTTCTTTTGACATATGTCTGAAAACTGTCATTCTCTTTCTCTTCCTCCCCTTTTGCCCCTTCCCTACTCCCAGCTATCAGCTGTCTGAGCTTTGCTAATCACATGGGTGAGGTTCAACTGGTGAAAATATGTTGCAGCCAGAGGAATTTACCCTTTGACCCTTTCCTTTTCTTTGCCAGCAGCTCTAATGTAAAATTTCCATTGTTGCAAAGCCACGAACTGCTTTCCCTATCATTGAAACCCATGTGTTACTTACGGAGGTGCAGGGTGGAGCTTACCTTGGTGGAAAATACCTCCTCGGCAGCCTTTGTAAAACTAATGAAGCCACAGCTGTCTCACTTCCTAGTATCTGTTCCCCAATCTTGGGATCATCTATGTTATGTTGAACTTTGTTTTTTAGTTTTGGCCCTCCCATGGCAGGTAGCTCTTTTTTTATTTTTTTTTATTTGATATGACTGAGTCAAAATGTACGTTCCCATATAAATGTACGTGTCCACCTACATGCAGCTTTCATTGCTCTCCCTGTCCGGTGACAGCACACTATTCCTCTCTGCTCCATACGTGTCTCATCCTCCCAACAGCCTCCTTTCCCCTCCTCTCCACCCACTCTCCTTCCTCCAGCCAGAGGTCGGCAGGATGATATCCTATAGATGCATAGAACCATAAAGTGCGTCCAATATATGGTCACTCTGCATCGCCAAGTCCAATCCATTCGTGTCCGGAGAGTGGACCTTTGTTATGGTTAAAAGCATCACTGCAACACTGTGGTTGGACTCCAGCAGTCCTAGCCTATTCTTTTGATGTATCAGAACAGTTCCTTTTGACTCCCACAGAGTCTGTTTCTTATATTTAACTTTTCAATAAGTGGAGAACTTGAATCATACAGAAAGACCTTCTAGACCTTACGTTGAGATAGCTTGGAGGAAAATTGTACCTACAAGAGATTGCTGGGTCTAGTTTGACAGTTGTGACACTACTTTGCTTACTCTTAAATTCTACTCTGGTTCTTTGACTAAGTAAATTAAACCTACCTTCCCAGAGAGACTCCCCAAACTTTTAACATTTCTGGGTGCCAAATTGTTTTCCCTGTTGTAATTTTGTATTTTTTTTCCTTTAAAAAAATATGGTTTTACTTCTTAATCATGGAACATTAAGCTAGAGCATAAATACCTCTTTCATCTCTATCCTCTAGAGATGAGAACAAAAAACAGATAGTCTTGTTAGATTTAAAATAATTATTAGATTTTGATTATATAAATAAAAGAGAGAAACTAGAAATTTACCTGGAATAGGAAGAATAGTTAGGGAGAATTCTATTAAAGAAAGGATTGTCCACTAAAATATCTCCCAGTTAGATACTTAAATGTTTATTTTGAGAATGGGTAGGCCAGATTTTGATGTTTGTAGCAATCTTTTAATTAAAAAACAAACACACAAACAAAACTTTTATAGCTAGGTTAAGTATCCAAACTTCTAATTATTACTAGTGTTACTGCATACTCAAAATATATGCAGAAATATACCCGTACATGAGTACAGACCAATGCTTATTTCGGGAGAATGCTCGGAAGTTGTTAATACCTGTTAAGCTTGTACAAAACTATGGCTACTACATACTGCTTTCTAGCACATATTTTTTAGACAGCTAAATAAAGTGAGGTGAGCAAATGGAGAAACACCTTTATTTACCAGTGGGCTAAAAAGAAACAAAGATGAAATTTAGGCTAAATAAAGCAGAGGGAAGAAGTAAAGATAGAAAAAAAATAAAGATACTCCTGCTTGCTCATGGTTGACCAAGTTTGGGAGGATTTGCTGGACAGACATTTTTTTTGAATGAAGCTAGCGTAAGTGGCATCCTTTGTACCATTATATTTTCTTAGAAGCACTTTTTAAGTGTTTAATTTTATAGTCCCCCTTAAAAATTAAAATATTTGTAGAAAATAGAATTGAGATTTTGGCTACAGGACATGTAAAGGGTCTTCTAATAAGCATGTCCTATTTTGAACTTGAATAAAACAAGTCATGTAAATGATACAGCTTTAATATTTTGAAGAGCGTTTGAGGGTATTATGTGTGGAAAAGAACTTGAGGTAAACGGCCACCATGGCA
This sequence comes from Heterohyrax brucei, assembly GCA_028571685.1. Lineage (NCBI taxonomy): Eukaryota > Metazoa > Chordata > Mammalia > Hyracoidea > Procaviidae > Heterohyrax > Heterohyrax brucei. The sequence continues at coordinate 68,938,899 of CM053141.1, read as the reverse complement.
CCTTCCAAATGGGGCCCAAAATAATCAGTTATCATAGCCTGATATCTTTCACCGTTGACCGTTACAGCCTCTCCTTGTTCATTTTGGAAAAAATAAGGGCCAGTGATTCCACCTGGCCAAAATTCACATAGATGGTAACTTTGGGGAGAATAAATGGACGTTCTTGAATCTCCACTGGATTCTCGTTGTACCAAATGAGACAGTTTCATTTGTTAACAAAGCCATTCATCCAAAAATTGGCCTTGTCATCGAAGATGATCTTTCGGCCCAAAGTGGATCAACATCCAGTTGCTCCAGAGCCCAATTAGCAAATGTATGGCACAATCTACGGTCTTTGGACTTCAGTTCTTGAGTTAAAACAATTTTGCAAGGGTCAAGCTTCAAGTCCAGATGCAAAATCCACCAAATTGTGGTCAATGAAAGGCCCAGTTCTTGTGCTCAGCCACAAATTGGGATGGATTCCTGCATACACACTGACCAACAGTGCGATATTTTCATTGGAACGAGCAGTTTGTTGATGCTCCACGGACATTGTCTGATTGGTGAAAGACCCGGTTGTCTCAAATTTTTTATTAAATATGGAACTGTTCTCTTGGTAGGATGATTATGCACATCATAATTTTCACATAATACATGGAATGTTTGGCAAACAGAACACCCATCTTAATAATAAAATTTAATGATTTTTATGCATTGTAAAACTGTAATATTTTCATGGCTATTTATGAAGGCTAATAAAAAAATCTCAGTAAATGTGGCTGCTATAGCTTCACAAGTATCGCCACTGTGAGCTGTCAAAAGTAGGACATCCTTATTGGAAGACTTTTTTTATTTGTAGAGAAAAGAGTTGAGATTTTGGCTGTGGATGTGTAATATTTGTGGCTAGATCTGTAGGCCTTGAAACCAAAAAACAAACTCACAGCCATCGAGTCGATTCCAACTCACAGTGAACCTATAGGACAGAGTAGAACTGCCCCCATAGAGTTTCCAAGAAGCACCTGGTGGATTTGAACTGCTACCCTTTCGGTAGCAGCTATAGCACTTAACCACTATACCACCAGGGTTTCCAGATCTGCAGGCCTTAGGACTGGTGTATTCACTGAATAAGGCTGTAGCAGAAATGTACTTTTTGGTCATTCTCTATTCTCAGAATCCAGTTGATTATCTCTGTGCTGCTGCAAGATGTATCTTTGGCTTAGTTAGTGGAAGTTTGGCTGTAATTTTCTAAAATGATTTCTTGCCCCAGTAGATGTCATTGTATGCTTAGCTTTACATGTAAGCACATATTGTCCCACAGAGGATTTGCATTTTTTTTACTTTTATCTTTTAATAAAAAACTAAAATCAAACATAGTGCTGTCCAGTTGGGTCTGACTCATAGCCACCCTAGAGATTAGAGTAGAACTGCCCCGCAGAGTTTCCAAGGAGTGCCTGGCAGTTTTGAACTGCCAGCCTTTTGGTTAGTGGATGTAGCACTTAACCCACTACGCCACCAGGATTTACTTATCTTTTAATACTTTAATATTATAAAATTTGGTTTAGGAAAGTGCCGTCTGGATTTATCCATGCTTCAGTTTTCCTGTCTATAAAATGGGTGTGATACTAGTACTTCATGGAGATTCTGTAAGGATTAGGTAGATTATCACATATGAAGGACGTAAAATAGTACCTGACAATAAATACTAGTGCTGCTGCTGCTTCTTTCTTCCTTCTTATTCTTCATCTTTTCCTCCTTATCCTTCCTTTTCTTCTTCTTCTTCTGATCATTCTCATAATTATCAGTCTTATCTTTTCTGGTTTTGGTGACCTGAGTATGTCTCAGAGATCACTGAATGGTCTGCCTTATTTTGTCTGCCTCCTCTAATTCTGAGCAGGAGTTGACATACGCTCTTAGAGAAGACTGCTAGATATTACTACATTCTTAAAATAGTGGTAGATGCTTCTTACTACTGTAATTTTAGAATAACCAAGGGCCATAAGCCCCAGGCTTTAATATGTGCATGTATGTTTCTAAAATGTGAAGAGCACAGCAGAGTAGTACAAGTGCATTTTTCAGTAAATGTTCCTAATTTTAAGAAGCAATGATAACCTCAAAATAGTAAAACTTCATTCTCCATACATCCTATGTGTGTCTGCCTATCTCCATAAAGTCTGAAGTGCTTTTCTGTCCTCTTAAACTGCTCAAGTTATTTTTATAATTAATGTTTATTTTGTATTCTTATGAATATGTTTCCACCAGTGCTAAGAGCAGACTGTGAATAAAAGTAATAACAGGAAAATGGTCAATGATTAGGCTGTACAGTGTGGATCAGAAGCCTAGGATTTAATTCCATCTCTACCACTTGCTAGCTGCTTTATCTTGATCAAGTGACTTTAGCTTCTCTCATCTGTAACCATTCTAAAAAAAAAGTTGTTTAAGAATAATGCATATGAAAATATTTCGTGAACTATGAGGCTGTAAAGGAATGTAAATAGTAGGCATCTATTAATGAAGAATCCTGGTTGCACAGTAGTTAGGTCACTCAATGGCTAACTGAAAGGTCTGCAGTTTCAAACCTAGCAGCCACTCTGTAGCAGAAAGATGTGGCAGTTAGTGTCTGTAAAGGTTACAGTCTTGGAGACATTCCCTTAGAGCCAACAGAGAATGAAAGCCTTCCCCTAGAGTCGACACCCTGAATTGAGACTTCCAGCCTTGTAAACTGAGAAAATAAATTTCTTCTTGTTAAAGCTGGTATGAGACTGTTCTGCCCTGTAGAGTTCAGGACTGACTGCATTGATTGGGTATCTTACCTGACAGGTAGAGTGAAGATCAAGTGAGCAGCCCCCACTCATCTGTCAGTGGAGGCTTGCCTGTTGCTGTGATGCTGGAAGCTATGCCACTGGTATTTAGGTACCAGCAGGATCACCCATGGTAGACAGGTGACTACATGTCAGCTGAGCTTCCAGACTAAGACAGACTAGAAAGGACCTGACAGTCTACTTCTGCAAATAATTAGCCAGTGGAACATTGTCAGATATAGTGCCAGGAAACGAGCCCCCCAGGTTGGCAGGCCCTCAGCAGACAACTGGGGAAGAGCTGCCTCCTAGAGGCAACTTTAATAATGTGGATGGAGTAAAGCCTTCAGAATCTTCATTTTGTGATGTTGCATGATTCAAAATGAGAAGAAACAGCTGCAAACATCCACAAATAACGGGAACATTGAATGTCTGAGGTATGAATCTAGGAAAATTGGAAATCATCAAAAATGAAATGAAACTCATAAACATCAATATTTGAGGCATTAGTGAGCTGAAGTGGACCTGTATTGCCCATATTGAATCTGATAGTCATATGATCTACTATGCTGGGAATAAAAACTTGTAGAGGAACAGTGCTCCATTCATCATCAACAAGAACATTTCAAGATCTGTCCTGAAATACAACTTGTCAGTGATAGATAATATCCATACATTTATAAGAAAGGCCAGTTAATACGACTATTATTCAAATTTAGGCACCAACCAGTAAGGCCAAAAATGAAAAGATTGAAGATTTTTATCAGCTTCTGCAGTCTGAAATTGATTGAGCATGCAATCAGGATACATTGATAATTACTGGTGATGGGGTGTAAAAGTTGGAAACAGAGAAAAGGTTCAGTAGTTGGGAAATACGGCCTTGGTGATAGAAATAGTGTTGGAGGACGCATGATAGAATTTTGCAGGACTAAGTACTTCTTTATTGAAATGCCTTTTTTAACCACTGCAAACAGCAACTGTACACACTGCCGGGGGCCAGCCTCAGCAGGATCTGGGATCACGAAGGGATGGGTGGCATCAGCGAAGAAATGATGAGACGCAGACAACCAGGAATCTGGAGATCAGCAGCCTGTTAAGGCCTGTCTTTATTTTTTATATAATCAGTAAGTGAGGTGATTTCTCTTTGACCACATAAGCTGTTGGCTGATACCTTGTGGTCTTTTTTCATGTTAATCATTAGGGTTTTTTAGGTAATGGCCCGAGGCAAGTATATTGTGGTTCTAATCAACAGTGAAAACAAAGTTATGCCTTGAGCTCAATCAGCTCTATCTATACCTCAAGGTCAAAAGGTAAAGGAGGAGGGATCTAAAGGTTATAATCTGGCTGTCTCTATTTGTTCCTTCTTTGCTCTTTATTTTGTCTCTACCTGTGGGGACAGTAAACACCTACCGTCCCCCACCCTATGCCTTTCTTAAGCTGTTCTAAGAAGGGTATTTCTTTAGTATTTACTCATTTGCCATACCAAATATAATAGACTTGGGAGCCTATCTATCTTCCTGATGCAGGGAATGGGATGTCTATATCTAAGGGCTGTGCAGGGGGTCATCCCTGGGGAGCTTCCCAGGGCCTTCCTGCAATCTAGTTTTTCACATGTGGAGGGGGATGTGCAGTTGGGGGAAGCCAGTGGGGCTGGGCCAGCCTTGGCATTCCCAGGCTGGGCATTCTGTGTCAGGATTCATTAAGCCAAGGGGGTTGTAAAACCCTTCTTATAAGGCATCTTCCTTGATCCTTGTGCCAGGAGATAAGAGGGTACTTTGAGGAAGGTTTAATTAGGATGCAAAATATCATCAGGGAGAGTACAGCCAAAAAATATGTCAAGGGTGAGATGAGTCCGCTTGCCATCACATAGGCGTGTGGCTTTGCTTACAGAGGCTTCTGTGGGTGATGGGCCTTGGCAACACACGAACCTCATCAGATAGAATACACAGAAATTGAATTGACTACATCTACAGAAAAAGACAATGGAAAAGCTCTCTATCAGCAGTCAGCACAAGACCAGGTGCCGACTATGGCACAGATCATCAATTGCTCATATTCGAATTCAAACTGAAACTGAAGAAAATTATAACAAGCCCATGAGAGCCCAATTATGACCTTGAGTATATCCCTCCTGAGTTTAAAGACCATCTCAAGAACAGATTTTATGTGTTGACCACTAATGACGAAAGACCAGACGAACTGTGGAATGACATCAAAGACATCATCCATGAAGACAGCAAGAGGTCATTAAAAAGACAGGAAAGAAAGAAAAGACCAATTTGGATGTCAGAAGAGACTCTGAAACTTGCTCTCAAACGTCAAGCAACTAAAGCAAAAGGGAAGAAAGGCAAAGTAAAAGACCTAAACAAAAGATTTCACAGGGCAGCTCGAGAAGACAAAATAATAAAGTATTATAATGACCTGTGCAACGAGCTGGAAATGGAAAACGAGAAGGGAAGAATTTGTTCTGCATTTCTCAAGCTGAAAGAACTGAAGAAAAAATTTATGCCACAAGTTTCAATAGTGAAGGTTTCTACAGGAAAAATATTAAACAACTCAGGGAGCATCAAAAGAAGATGGAAGGAATTCATAGAATCATTATACCAGAAAGAACTGGTTGATGTTCAGCCACTTGAAGAAGTAGTATATGATCAGGAACCTATGGTACTAAAGGAAGAAGTCAAAGCTGAATTGAAGGCATTGGCAAAAAACAAGGCTCCAGGAATTCGTGGAATATCAATTCAGATATGTCAACAGACAGATACAGCCCTAAAAGTGCTTACACATCCATGCCAAGAGAATTGGAGGGCAGCTACCTGACCAACTGACTGGAAGAGATTCATATTTTTGCCCGTTCCAAAGAAAGGTGATCCAAATGAATGTGGAAATTACCAAACAATATCATTAATATCACATGCGAGTATAATTTTGCTCAAGGTCATTCAAAAGTGACTGCAACAGTATATTGACAAGAAATTGCCAGAATTCAGAAGACGACATGGAATCAGGGATATCATTGCTGATGTCAGATGGACCTTGGCTGAAAGCAGAGAAGACCAGAAAGAAGACCAGAAAGACTATGAAAAGGCATTTGACTGTGTGGATCATAACAAATAGTGGCTAACATTGCATAAAATGGGAATTCCAGAACACTTAATTGTGCTCTTAAGGAATCTATATGGATCAAGAAGCAGTCATGCAAACAGAACAAAGGGACACTGTGTGGTTTAAAGTCAGGAAAGGTGTGTGTCAGAGTTATATCCTTTCACCGTATATTTTCAATCTGTATGCCAAGCATATGACCCAAGAAGCTGGATTATATGAAGAAGAACAAGACATCAAGATTAGAGGATGACTCATTAACAACCTGTGTTACGCTGATGGTATCACCTTACTTGCTGGAAGTGAAGAAGATTTGAAAACATTTACTGATGAAGATCAAGGACCACAGCCTTCCTTATGGGTTGCACCTCAACATCGAGAAAACAAAAATCCTCTCAACTGGACCAGTAAGGAACATTATCATAAATGGAGAAAAGATTGAGGTCGTCAAGGATTTCATCTGACTTTGGTCCACAGTCAAAGCTCATGGAAGCAGCAGTCAAGAAATCAAAAGTTGCATTGCACTGGGAAAATCTGCTGCAAAGGATCTCTTTAAAGTACTGAAAAGTAAAGATGTCACGTGGAAGACTAAAGTGCGCCTGACCCAAAGCATGATATTTTCAATCCCATCACATGCATACGAAATCTGGACAATGAACAAAGAAGAAGAATTGATGCCTTTGAAGTGTGGTGTTGGAGAAGAATGTTGAATGTACCATAGACCACCAAAAGAACCAACAGATCTGCTCTGGAAGAGATACAACCAGAGTGCTCCTTGGAAGCAAAGATGGCAAGACTGCATCATACATACTTTGAACATGTTTTCAGGAAGGATCAATCCCTGGAGAAGGACATCATGCTGGTAAAGTGAAGGGTCAGCCCAAAACAGGAAGATCCTTGAGGAGATGAATTGACAGTGACCACAGCAATGGGCTTAAGCATAAAAATGATCGTGGGCATGGTGCAAGACCAGGCAGTTTTTTGTTCTGTTGTGCATAGGGTCTCTATACATTGGAACTGACTCAACAGCACCTAACAACACAACAACAAAGCCTTAAAAAAAAAAAGATTACATTATTGGGAAGCCCTATGGGGCAGTTCTACTCTGTACTTTAGTGTCACTATGAGTTAGAATTGATTTGATGGCTATGGGTTGATTGATTTGCTTTTTATCATTATTACCAATAATAGGAGCTTTCATGGTACAGTGGTTGGCAGTTCAAACAACTGCTCCTTGGAAAGTCTAGGAGACAATTCTACTTAAGAAGCTTATAGTCTGGCTAAGATGAAAACATGTATATATAAACAACTGGAAAACAGGCAGATGTAAGTGACACAAGAATTTATATATTCTATATACTCTTTCAGGGTAACAAAAACAAAACCCATTGCTATCAGGCTGATTAGGACTCACATTGACCCTACTGAACAGAGTAGAACTACCCCATAGAGTTTCCAAGGAGCACCTGGTAGGTTCCAACTGCCAAGCCTTACCTCTTAACCACTACTCCAGGATTTCCTCCTTTACAGTGCTTAGCATTAACTGTGTATTTACATACCTTACTCATTTTTATATCCTGCTAGTCTTCTAGCGTAGTTCCTGCAGAGGTCTGCAAACATTTGTTAAATGTAAGGACAGATACAGTGCTTCAAAATGTTGTAGGTCAAGTCCTCACTTGACCCAGAGGAGATACAGATGTTAAGGCAAGGAAGAGTACAGTCCTGCATGAGAGAAAGCTGGAAGACTTCAGTCAGCCATGGTGTTAAATAGGAAGCCTGACCTCCAGAAACATTGTACTAGCATTCCAGTAAGTCTGGAGAGGAGGCAAATAATAGAATTTGTGACATAGGAAGAACTATCTTTCTTCATTCTGGGGAACAGACAAGCCCAATTCTAAAGAGCAGTCAAATTCATTATGATTAACTGATAAACAGATGTGTTCCATGCAATAAGCTTTCACTCATGGCCATATATTTTTAGCTACTGCACTATAAGAATACAAATGGAAATCAATCTCTAATTTTCCTCATGGAGACAAGTTCTTGTGGTCTGTGAATAACATAAGAATTCTTTTCAGAAGACCACACCCAGCAAGTAGGAAACCAAGGAGTCCATGTTCCAAAAATTAGCATCTTATCACAGCTCAGTGAGGCCAAGCATAGAAAGGAATAAAGCTACCCCTAATAAAGGAAGAAAATAAGTTAGCCAAGAAAAGCAAACATTGGGTTTAGCTCTTAAAGACCTTAAAGAAAAGATAAAAGTACTTCTGCTTAGAAAAATTTGAGGAATTTTCATATCTGAGAAACTGCCTGGAACTTTATGTGTATATATATATTGTATACTCAAATACACATTTACTCCAAGAAAGACTTTCCTCAAATTTTCCTATCTTTAGACTGTCGTTATTCATTAGTGTTTGTTTTATTTCTAGTGCACTCCAAAATGTGGTCCAGGATTCAAGCATCGGATTGTTCTGTGCAAGAGCAGTGACCTTTCTAAAACATTCCCAGCTGCACAATGCCCAGAGGAAAGCAAACCTCCTGTCCGCATCCGCTGCAGTTTGGGCCGCTGCCCTCCTCCTCGCTGGGTGACTGGAGACTGGGGCCAGGTGAGGCAATGGGACTGTGGGCTCCTACCAAAGCAGCACCTTGGGACAAAAACCTGAGGCTCCTGATTTCCTGATTGATCACTGCCTTAATCATCTAGTGCTTCTGTAACAGAAATACTACAAGTGGATGACTTTAGCAAACAGAAGTTTATTCTCTTGTAGTCTAGTAAGTTAGAAGTCCAGATTCAGGGAATCAGCTCCAGGGGAAGCCTTTCCCTCTCTGTTGGCTCCACATCAAGATCCCTGTCATCATTCTTCCCCTGGTCATGGAGCGTCTCAGAGCATGGACTCCAGGTGTAAGGATGTGCTCATTGTTTTCTTGGTGGTAGGAAGTCCTCCACTCTCTGTTCACTTCTCTTTTATCTCATGAGAGATGAAAGATGATGCAGGCCACACCCCAAGGAAACTCCCTTTTCATTGGATCAGGGATGTGACCTGCATAAGGGTGTAACATTCCACCTCAATCATCTTTAACTTGCCTTATTAACCACAGGCAGAGACTAGGATTTATAATTTATAGGAAAATTATATCAATCACAAAATGGAGATAACCATACAATACTGGGAATCGTGGCCTAATCCAAGTTGACACATATTTTGGGGGACACAGTTTAATCTGTGACAGTCATTGTAAGAGCTCAAGAGATGAGAAATAACATACAGAAATCTAGGTGTGTTGTGAATGTGATTCATTGCACAAATAACAGCAGAGACACATGGTCACACACATGCAGAGATGTTTCTCCCACAACTATGTACCCCCCCCCAAAAAAACTCATTGCCGTCAAGTGGATTCCAACTCATAGTGACCCTAAAGACAGAGCAGAACTGCCCCATGGAATTTCCAAGGAGCACCTGGCAGATTCAAACTGCTGACCTTTATGGTTAGCAGATGTAGCACTTAACCACTACACCGTACCTATGTACTTCCCATTTATATCTACTCCTTGGGTCCTAACATTTTTAGTTAAAATTAAAAGATAAACCATCTAGATGGCCAGAAATTTGAAGCTACCAAAACTTCAGACTCTCTTACGAGCTCTCTCAACTAATCTAAGAACAAGCTGGTTAACAGCAGTGTCACAATTTTCCCACTTGCAAAATAAAGAGAATTCCTCTTAATCAAAAATAAGCTTGATAAGTTGACTGACAGTCTTAGAAATATTATTAATACTTAACCCACAGTTGATTTTTTATCTGATATATGCTATGAATTAGGAAGCAGGTGTACTGGACATTTGGTATCTATTTTTATATTAGACTCATTTTCATTTTATGTTTCAGTTTCTGATTTTTATTTCTTCTTTTTCATTTACTTTTAAATTGTGTTATCTTGCAATAGACCAAAATTACCAAGTTGTTTTAAAATATTTAAAAGCAATCTGCTATATTTTCATTAAAAATCCAGACCCACTGCCATCAAGTTGATTTCGACTCATAGTGACCCCATAGGGCTTGGGAGGCTGTAAATCTTCTGGAATGCTGCCATGTCTTTTTTTTCCAAAGAGTGGATTCAGAGCTTATCATACAGCCTCAGTAGTTACAACAGCCCAGCAGTGGTACAATGACAGACACATTAGCCAATGGAACAGAACTGGGAACCCAGATATAAATCCATCTACCCCTGGGCAGCTAATCTTTGACAAAGGAACAAAGTCTATTAAGACAGTCTTTTTAACAAACGGTACTGGCAAAACTGGATGTCATCTGCGAAAAAAAACAAACAGTTCCAATACCTTACATCATACAAAAAAGTAACTCAGAATGGATCAAAGACCTAAATGTAAAACCTAAAGCAATAAAGATTATGGGAGAAACAATAACTACAAGGTTAGGGGCCCTAACACATGGCATAAATACAATATGAACCATAACTAACAATGTACAAACACCAGAAGATAAAGTAGATAAATGGGAGCTCCTAAAAATAAAACCCTTGGGCTCATCAAAAGACTTCACCTGAAGAGGAAAAAGAGAACCCACAGATTAGAAAAAAATTAAGCTATGACATATCAAACAAGGTTGTGATATATAAAATCTATAGAATACATTACCACCCCAACAACCAAAAGACAAATAACCCAATTAAAAAGTGACCAAAAGATATGAATGGTTGCTTCATCAAAAAAGACATTTCAGCAGCTAACAGACACGTGAGGAAATACTTGCACTCATTAGCTGTTACAGAAACGCAAGTCAAAATGACTATGAGATTCCATCTCACTCCTTTATTGGCACTAATCAAAAAACAGAAAACCCAAATGATGCCCAGTTATTATTGCTGAATGTTTTGATCAAAGATTCTACAAAAGAATCCTAATCAAAGAGGGAAAATACAAAAGAGAATTTCAAATTCTCATGGAATCCAGACACTTTCTGCAACTACAGAACTACAAGGGTAGGTGAACTCCTGAATCTATTACCGTGAGATAGTCTTTAAACTTTAAGCCAGTTTCCTCTGAAGTCTTCCTAAAACCAAACGATAGTTTGACTTAACTATTAAAGAATGTTGGCTTTGAGCATTATGCTGTTTTAAAAACTATCTGTATAGGATCAAACTGATCCTTTCAACTAAAAAGATTAGATGGGGAACTTAGAAGGTAGCAAGGTTATGGTAATGGAGAACAATTCAGAAAAGGCAGATAAGAATAGCTGTACAATTTGAAGAATGTAATCACTGTCACTGAATTGTACATGTAGAAAATATTAAATGTCTATATTCTCAAAAAACACAAAAATAAAAATTAAAAAAAAATGATGTACATAAGCACATACCCAGTCTACCACAAATAGCTTTTCTTAGTGCTTATTTACACAATTTTCATAAAAAGTAGAAAAAGTTTTTTGAGTAAAAAACTAATTTGAGCAATAAACTTTCACCTGAAACACAATAAAAATTTTAAAAGTAGATGAAATGAAGCATTAATTTTAATAATGCTCAAGGAAGTAAATTTCCAGCCAGTGTGCCCTCTGGTTTCATAATTAGCATTGTGGATTATAACATAGTCATATAGACAGAGAAACAGACCCAAATAAATCATAATGGTATATAGTACGTGAATATGATTCTGTTATTTTGTAATCTAGGCCTGCCATTACTTATTAAAAGTGGCATTTCATAGAAGTAGTTATCTAAGTGCTGACCATAATTCAATATTAAATAGAGTATGGCAATATTTACACACCTCTTTAATTTAACTTGGAAACCCTGGTGGTGTAGTGGATCAAGTACTTCATCTTTTAACCAATAACAGGCCAGCAGTTCAAATCCACCAGGCACTCCTTGGAAACTCTATGGAGCAGTTGTACTCTGACCTCTAGGGTTGCTAGAGTTGGACCTGACCTGATGGCAGTGGTTTTTAATTTTAGAGGTGCCCTAGTAGCTGCAAACCCTCCATCTGCTCTGGGGGGAAAGATGTGGCAGTCGGCTTCTGTAAAGATTTACAGCCTTGGAAACCCTATAGGGCAGTTTCTGCTTTGTGCTAGAAGGTCACAATGAGATGTATTCCACTTGATGGCAATGAATTTGGGTTCTTCTGTTGATTTATTTCATTTGGCAGAGGGCAACAATTTTCAGTGCTTATATAGATAAACAAAGCACCCACTCCATGCTCAGCCTGGTGGGGACACAGAAGAATGACCATAAGATAATTAATGTTTTACATTTGTATTTGAGTGTTAATTTAGTGCTCAAGTTGTATGCACATGAAAGCATTGTTTGCAGTTAGTGTCAAAATATGTTTCACTGTAGAAGAGTGACCATTTTCATAATACATAATTGATACTATGCTATTAAAGAATCAATACAGAATGTTTTCGTGATGCTCATTTTAAACCAGGTAGGCATTTCTTTCCTTCTACATACCTTGCTTTAATGCTCTGTTTTATAAAGTCCAGGTGAAAATGTTTGCATGTTAGTAACTGCACCAGATTTACAATTTGATCAATTTGGTATTTTTCTTTTAAATGTTGTCTTTTTCTTCTTGTGTACCTTTTCAATCCAGTTTCCTAAAACTCAAAATAACCAGTGAAATTACACTTCCAAAGATGCTTTAATAAATTTTATGGTACGTTTACTTCCCATTCTGTATAGAAACTTAAAAATTTGCCTGCCTTAGCGTTCTCTACAGAAAAAGAACTAATAAGATATATCTAGAGAATATCGGTCCACCCATCTAGCTATCTACCTACCTACCTACCTATGGAGAGAGAGATTTAAGGAATTGGCTCATGGGATTGTGAGGGCTAGCTAGTCCAAAATCTGTAGGTCATGTGATAGGCTGCAGATTCTGTTAGTCTCGTGGCCTAAAATCCATAGTCAGGTGATAGGCTAGAGATTCCTGAAGGCTTGTCCTGAAATCTGTAGGTTAGGTGACTGGGATGAGATTGCTGCAATTTTGTGACCCAGAATCCACAGGTCAAATGATGGGAAGAGATAAATGCAAAAGTTCTTGCAAAATGTCTATTTACAGTCTGGAGGCAGAATACTCCTAGGATAAACTCTTCATTTGCTCCTAAGGCCTTCAACTGATTAGATGCAGTCCACCCACATAACAGAAGATAATCTGCTCTGCTTAAGGCTGATTTGAAAACATGTAATCACTTCATTTCCAGGACTGAGGTTAGTGTTTGGCCAAACAGCTGAGCACCATAACCTAGCCAAGATGACCATCCCAGTGTCCTTATGAATATCCTTGGAGCTCTTGTAAGGGCTTTGAGATTTTTATACAAGCAAATCCAGCAGAGCTTTGGTCAGTTCACCTTGTAATCATCATCCTCTGCTCTCTGTACCTGTTAGTTCCTCATCTCCTTGATTCCCAAATCACACCAGCTTTCTGGTATTCTGGGGGACAGACTCAAAGAACAGACCCAGCTTTACTCTTTGGCCTAGACAGCAAATGAGCCACACAGGGGGTAACTTCAGGTTAAAACGCCTGAGTAGAAAAAGGAGGAAGAGACATGCTAATTTGCTAACAGCAGCTCCACTGCTATAGATGACATTAGAAAATTTGAGACTTTTTCCTTCTTTAAAAAAAAAAAAAAAAACTAAACCATCACCAGCTCCCAAAGCAGTCACTCCTATTACACTGAACTAAACTTTTTATAAGATACAGAGCACTCCAGTAAGCCACCAGTTTATTTGCCCACAAGCCTGGAATAGATAGGGAGCAACAAGAGATCTCCCAGCCGTATAATCTGATTATTCCACTTCGTCATGAGGATTTTTTCATTACGCTCTCATTAGAGTTCACCAGCCCTGCTTAAAATTATTGGAGCGATGTCCCAAGCAATCCTCTTGTGTTGTATTCTGGAAACTGTATTGTTTCCATTTTCAAGGATAAGACAATCCTTGAGTTTTCAAACTAATTCTATAGTAGAGTGACCTCATCACATACTTCTGTTGCTTCTCCAAGATGAACAACATATGTGCTTTAAAAAGTAATAGGTATAGTGTTTACAGTGTATGTAGTATCTTTTTTACCTCCTCCAGATTGTCGAGATGAATTGTTCATTTCTTCCTGTGTCTTTGGATTTAGTGCTCTGCTCAGTGTGGCCTTGGACAGCAAATGAGGACTGTGCAGTGTCTCTCGTACACCGGACAGGCATCTAGTGACTGTCCAGAAACTGTTCGGCCTCCATCAATGCAGCAGTGTGAAAGCAAATGTGACAGTACCCCCATTTCCAATACTGAAGGTAAGTTTCTGTGGAGCAGAGGACTGGGGACGCAATCACAACTCTCATCTCCAGTGACGCGCTCATACTGGTCACCAGGGTTCAGAAGCAAAAAGAGAAGAACTAGTTGTCATCATATTGCCCCCAACTCATGGTGACCCCATGTTTGTCAAGTGTTGAACTGTGTTGTCAGTAGATGATTTTTCAGAAGTAGATCTCCTCTGGGTAAACTCCAGATAGCAGCTCACCAGGGTTTAAAGAACCCCTGTATCCACTTTGTAGTATAATCTGTGTAGAGCATTTGTGAAAGTTACTTGGTATAGTGGTAAAAATCAGGAAACCTAAGTTTCTTCTTGACTCTTTCACTAACTAAGTAGATGCCCTTTTTAAGTATCTGGGGCTAAGTTTACTTAAGTATAAAAATGAAAGATTAGAGTATGTAATTTCTAAGGTCACATCTAACCTAGTGTGCCATGTCTTACCTTGTGCTAGAATCAAGGGGTGAGTCCTACTGGATCACTCTTAAAAGTGAAAACTTGTGTTACTTTTTGGATATGACAGTGGACCACTACCATTATTAAGATAAAATTCATGCTTGTTTTATATATATAATGAAAGCACATATTTGAAACTACTGGTGTTTCAAGTGCTAATTTTCTCATTATATAAAAGTAGAGAAACATTATTTAGCTGTTTATAAAGGAGAACAAAGGTCTTTAGTCTCTGAAATGTTCCTTTACTCTGTGTATTTTTCTCCTTGTGTGTTGGGAAATCCCTTTATTGACAGTGGATGCCAGCCAGAATGCTGAATTTTCTTATCCTTCACCTAAATAAATAGACTCTGTTTATTGATTTAAGCATTCATTTGAAATAATCTGAACACCTACTATGTACAAGGCTCTGTGGGGAGGTAGACACAAATACAGCAGTCAAAAAGTTCAGGCTGTGCTCTCCTATGAAAATAGAGGCATGATCAAACCCACTTACATGAACAAGATCTGAAGCTGCAGATTTAAATTGTGTAAGAAATCCAGCGATAGGGCTTCATTTAAGAAACAAAATAAAAATAAAGAACTACCATTAATAGATAACCAAATTATTTGTTATGTGTTTTTGTTTTGATCAGATTTAGCCAGTTTTAGGAACTTCTAAAAAATCATATTTACTTTTTTTGGATATTTCTATATAAATTTGATTCTAGGAAGAGCAATTGTCTTATATGTTAGGATGTAGAGCACCTCACATTTGCAAATAGTTTGTTTTTTAACATATACGCACCGCAACACAATATGTTTATTGTAGATATAATTTAGTATTTCATAGAAGTATATTCCCATTTTATGTTAATTTATAATCACAATTTTAGTTTGCAAAATCTCTAGCTCTAATGCCATCTGTTTCTCTTCTGTCTCTTCGGTAAAGGACATTCTGGAAACACTCTTTGTTAGGATCTCTCTCTTTATATGTTTACATATCTCCAGAGAGAGGGAACTACTAGCTGAAAGATTGGTGATTTGAACTCATCTCGAGATGCCTTGGAAAACAAGCCTGGTGATTGGTTTCTGAAAGGTCACACACCCTTAAAAACCCTAGGACATAGTTATGCTGTGCATAGGGTTACTATGAATTGGGATCAACTCAGTGGGAATTATAACAACATACATTATCTACTATATCTCATATTTCTATATGTTATTTTGTACAATCCTATGATAATTGGTATTACTGATGAGGAAACTGGGGTGCAGAGATAATTAGTAATATATCCAAATCACAGAACTATGAAGCGGTAGAGTGAGGATTTGAACCTAGATTTGCCAGAGTCCACCAGCATGTCAGTTTTAACTACATTTAGATGCTATTCTCAATTCACTCTTTAGAGTGGGAAATCTTGACATAAAATCAGTTATGAAGTTGAGACAGTTTTGTCATGGCCATCAGCCTAATTTAGTATGTTAAGCCTTGGTCATTGCCCACAATACTGTGTATGTGTAAATTATGTTTATAGCTTAAATTTAGGCCATTTTAGTAATTTCTCTACAAGCTTCTCTGTAGTGGATCATTATTACACATCAGCTTTGCAAACTGAAGATGCAGTGCTCTTTTCAGAGTGGGGAAAGTATAATTTGCAACTGCACTTATTTCTGCCTTAAAGAAAAATTTTTAAAAGATAAAACCCACTGCCACTGAGTCAATTCCAACCCAGAGTGGCCCTATAGCACACTGTAGAGCTGCTCTATAGAGTTTCCAAGGAGCACCTGGAAGGTTTCCTTTTAAAAGATGGGCAGATGTTAATCTGAGGTTTCTTGTATGATTTGGAGAAATGCCTCTTAGTCATTTCATTGCCTGGACAAATCACTTTTTATTAATATTGGTTCAAAGTAAATAGTTAAGACAATGTTTTTAGCATTTTCAGTAAAAGAGGGAGCTTTCAGGAAATTGTTAATCCTACAAAGGATGACTAATCTTAGAATTGTTATTCCCTAAAGCTCCTGACTCCTTTAAAAGAAAATCACTCTTTCTCAAAATTAGATGTAAAGTACAAACTGTATCTGTCCCAACTTGTATTGTTTTCATTAGCTTCCAAATAGCATATAGTGAATGCTTTTAAACACCTAAAACTATTTGTTCATTTAACCAGCAGCTAATTATTGACATGTTTGCTGTGGCCAGCCTCTCTTATGCACTATGAAAATTCTAAGTACATTCAGAAGGTTGTGGTCTTACAGGGCAGATACTTGAAAAAGACAAGGTGGAATGTGCTGTGTGGAGCAATATGCTAGATAATAAGGGAACTCAGCAGAAGGACCAATGACTCTAACTTAGATGGTCAAAGCACACTTCACAGATGAAATGGTCCGTGAGCAGCCTTAATGTGTACTTGGAAAAACTCAGTGTATGCCTAGGAAAAGAGGATGAAACAGTTGAGCTGAATCATAAGTTGTTATATATAGATGTGGAATAAACATAAAACATGGGTTTCAAAAGAAGAGGCTGTTGCACGCAAGTAGTGGGGGAGTGGTCCAGTGTTGCTTATGGGAATCAAATTAGGGAGAGAAAGAATACCTCTACTAAGTGGAGATTGGTAGAGAAGCCTGGCATGGGTTGTAGGGAACAAATGAAGGTAAACTATAGAGTGATTATGCTCAGGATGGCAGAGAGTAAACAGATGAAAGATGGCCTTTTGTGAGAGAAGAGCTAGAAAATTGTCCTAAGAGGCCAAGCTAGAGAAGAAGTCTTGAGCTAGGGCAGTTATAGTAGGGAATAAAAGGAAGATGATGAATTGGAAAAAGATGAGAACAAATAAAATGAAGACGAGAATAAAAATAACCTGATGAACAATAACCCTAGAATAAGAATAACCTGGGGATGAGCGGTATGGTGATGTTTAGGATGACTCCCAGGTTACGGAAACCCTGGTGGTATCATGGTCAAGTGCTTTGGCTGCTGACCAAAATGTTGGCAGTTGGAATCCACCAAGTGCTCCTTGAAAACGCTATGGGCAGTTCTACTCTGTCCTCTAGGGTCGCTGTGAGTCAGAATCAACTTGACAGCAATGGGTTTGGTTTGTTTTTGGTTCCCAGGTTTCAGATTTAGGTAACTGGATATCTATTAATGAGTTTAGATGTCTAGGTACCCGTAGAGAAATTGGAGCCCTTGGGTGGCACAAATGGTTAAGCACTCCACTATCTGAAAGGTCAGTGGTTGATCTGCTTCAGAAAAGTCACAGCCTTGAAAACCTTATAGAATAGTACTACCTTGCTCAGAATTGACTCAATGGCAATTAACACAGCTACAAGAGGAAAATTAAACACATTTGTCCCCAAAAGACAGAATAAAAATAATGGCATTTGAATAGGATAAAAATAAAATAAACATTGACAAGAGAGTGAAGAACTAGAGGACATTTAAAGCAGTAAGGAGTACTGGTGGTATACAGTTAAGAGCGTGACTGCTGACCAAAAAGATCAGCAGTTTGAATCCTCCAGCTGCAACTTGGAAACCCTGTGGTGGGAGGGGTGCCTTGGACTTGGCTAAGGCAATAAAAGGTAGTTAGAGAAAGAAATCAGAAGCAGGGTATCAGGAAATTAAAAATCAAAAGGGAAAGGGAGATAGGACAACGAAGAAGGGAGATTCAATTTTCCAGGTTCAACATCTGCTTTATTTTTTTCCTAAAATCCTTCAGTGAGGAGTTAAAACCTTATAGGTATGATCTTGGCAGACTGCCACTGATGAGTATAACATTGTGTTGCTGAGAGTGAACTTCAGACACACTGGGTATCACTACATTTGAAATACTATTCAGAATAATTTTTGTAAAGTACATATGGCAGAGGTAACTAGCCTGCTTTTCATTTGGCTTCAAGTTCCCTTATAGCTTATATAGTGGCAGCTTCTCAGTAGCACAGAACACTGTGTCATCTCGTATTTACTGCTGCCAGGTAATGATTCATGGTGTGTCAGGAGCTGGTAACCAACCCTGGAAACACTTGGTTTGTGTACATTGGTTTACTGGCCTGTGCTGTCTAATAGTGGCTTTGAGGGGTGTCAGTCTTTCTGAAGTAAAACGGTGTGTGGAAGCTGGACAGCTCCAGAAATTTCATCCCAAGATCCCTGGAACAAAACAGCTACTGAGTTTTTGTTTCAGTGTAGCCTCAAAAGTATTGAAGTCACAGAAAGGAACAATAAAAGTCAGTTGAAGCCTTTAATTTAAAGAAGATGAGGAAGAACAGGTTTTTTTCTTCGCCACTTGAAAGAGCTCAGAGTCCACTTTAGCATCCAGGTTCACTTCCTGGCTGTCTGGTTTGGATGGAACCTCGGATTGGTGTTGGGATCATACCACTTCAAGGTTAAATGTGGATGGCACTGAAGGAAAAAGACTGGGTGAAAACAAACTGAGAAACAGAGAAAGGAATGGTTTAGTTCATGATAAGATGAAGTCAGAATGAAGTTCCATGGATGATATTACCTTGCTTGTAGGATAAAAAGAAGTGGATAGACTGTTCTCATTATAGTGAATAATGTCCAGTTCCCAGTGACACCTGGTATTTCATCATTTTCCAGCCCAAATATGTAAAATGTCGAGGCCTCAAGTGCAATTTTATCAGGAAGAGTACAGAGCACACACCCACTGGCTGGCCGCAGCCCCTACACCACACATGCCCCTCGTCTGCCACCTCACTGCTCGCCAGACTCTGCGTTTCCACGGGCAGTTTGACAGAGGTGCAGCTCTTTACACCTTTTTAATAAAAAAAAATAGACCCTTAGGTGCTTAAGTCATAATACTCCACTGTGTGCTCTCTCTGAATCTGTAAAGAGCTTACAGGCAGAGAAGACATTCATTCTCCAAACAAAGATGCTAATTGGTCCAAGGTTGTCATGGAAGAACTTGTGGCTATGTGTTCCCACTAACTGCAATGATACAAATTAGACAGAACTGGCAAGCACTTTTTTTTAAGTGAAATGAATTCAGGAGCACACTGCCTTTGAGGAGTTAGTGTTATATTACTTGGGCCAAATCAAGTCTTCAGAGTCACAGTGAATCTGAATCCAATTGTCTCCTAAACTCAGAAGCCTCCCTTCTGTGTGAATATTTTGAAATCATGTGTTTTAGGTCAGAGTTTTGAAAGACTGATGTAAAGCACCTGGGGAAAATCCACTGGAACACCAGTGATAAGTAGGTTCATGTGTTGTGTTGCCTGTGAAACTGTTTGTCTGATTTTATCACTGAATACTACCAAAATGCAGATTACCAATGAGAACCACTTCTGCATGCCTGGTGACTTCCTTTCAGATTCTAATAATGGATCCAGTTAGCATCACAGGGCCTGGGCACTGGGTTTCAGGCTTTAATGTAGTCCTAAGTCTCCAAATACTTCGTGTATTGTCCTTCCCACTAAAAGTCCCTGGCTTTGAATAAAGTGCACCTCTTCCCCACTGCCTACCAGAGTGAACAGGGAAAAACTAGCTGGATCCACACAGTATTTCCTAGAAACCAGGCAATGGGGGACCTCTCACCCTTCCAATACAGCTGACAAGAATGAAGGTAGTAAGAGTGTCCTATCCTTCTCCATCTGGGAGAGGACTTAGCTGGTACACAGTGACAATAGAAGAGGAAATCAGTCTCTTTCATCTTTAATCCTTGACCTTACTGGCTCAGATTCCACCACTTGAAAAGCAATAGAGATAATTGTATCTGCATGAAGAAAATACAATGGTTAACACCAAATCTTCAAAACAGATCTCTTACAGAGTGATTCTATTACAAAAAGACTGTTCCTAAACTAAAGAATTTCTTTAAATAGATCTCCTAGTGTAATTGTCTATTTGCAAATTGTATACTGCTTGGATATAGAGAAGCTTTGTCCTTTTAGGTATTCTAAGTGTTCTTTAGAAATCAATGCCAACTGGAGATCAGTCAGAAATTAAGACAGAACATTTCCCTTGTCTTTATTTCAAAGGGAAAATGTGGTTTAATTTACATACAACTTTTCCAGAATGGTGTTATCACATAAGTGAGTTTTATTGGATATTGACTCATAGGTTGGAATGAAAAGACTGGGTATTTCATATTTTCAAGGGATGTTGAGGATGAAGCGGACTACTGAAGTTGTAGACTTTACCATTAAGTTTTCTCAACCATATCAGCATAACTTCAGTCAGTTAATCCCAGTCAATCCCTTCCAGGTAAACTATGTGCTGAATGCACCTACGTAATTTAAAACTGTTACTGATATTTTTAAGATTGTATTCAGCTTTCTGTAATAATGAGACTTTAGAACTTCTTGGTGTGCTGAAAATCACCTTTTTTACTCATGTAACTTTACAAAATTTAAAGGGGAAAATACATCTAAAGAAAAGGAACTTAACAGGGATATCAGGAAGCTCACAGAGGAATACCCTGGCAGTTGGTTTCCAGCCTACCCCAGGCCAGATGCTGCCCCAGGACAAAGCACTGCTCCCTGGGCCTCTGTCTAGGAGGAGGGGCTTCTCATTTTCAGCACCCAACTAAGGAGCAGAATTCCTGACCGTTTATGTTTATTATAACCTCAGTAGGTGAGTGATGGGGTGGGGGATGCACTCTGCAAATCTTTTGATCTATTGATATCTCTTGTTCAGTCAGATTCTAAAGTCTAAATCTAAAAGAAAGATCTGTAAATTTGCTTTGTATTTTGCTTAGTTCAGAGTTGCTCTAGCGACTCTTCCAAAAATGGAATAATGCATCTCAGAATGAAGCTGTACTTCACAGACTATTCTCTGTTTTGCCTTCACACTGACTTGTGTTTTTAGAGTAATGTTTTCTCAGTAGTAAGCTAAATAGCGCACCATCATTGAGATGTTCAGAGCCCAACCCACTGGTTTTTCCTTGTCAGCAGGTGAGAAAAGATAATAGTTAACAATGATCGTAGAAACAATAACTCATACTTACTGAGTGCTGCCTGTGCATCAGACGCTATTCTAGGTGATGCACATAAGGTTATACATGTGGGTTTACATACTGCATATGGGAATAGTTGTCATACTCGCCCCTGTTTTGCAGATGAGGAACCTTAGCCACAGAGAGTTTAAGTAATTTGGTCAGAGTCATGAAGTTTATAAACAGTAGAGCTAGAATTAAACGCAGACAGTCTGACTTCTTACCCTTCCAATAAGGCTGACAAGAATAAAGGCAGAAAGAGTCTTGTCATTCTCCGTCCAGGAGAGGGTTTATTTCCTTGGGCTATTAAAAGGGAAAACAACCAGTCCTCCTCTATCTGCTTATCAATTAAATCATTCTTCTGTTTTGGCCAAGAAGGCCAAATCTCAAGTTTATTTTGTGCTTTAAGCAGTCTCATCAAGCCCTGTTGCAGAATATTTTTCAGCAGGCATCTCTACTGCCTGGCTGGTTGCCCCCTTAGAATTGTGATTTGGAATTAAAGATGAGTGACGTTGTGTCAGCCGGGGTTATACTCAGCTTTTCTCATCGTTTGGATAATTGTATTATCTTGACAATATACCACTCTTGGTAACACTGATAAAGCTTCTTCCCTGTGCTTCATGCATTGCCCCCACTCCCCCAATTTTTTTTTCAACCTCTACTTTTGGTTACTTTGATTGATCTTGTTAGAGAGGAAAAGAAAAAAATGTACCAAGTAATGTCCAAATTAAAATAGGTGGAATTCTTTTCAACTCGTATTCAAACTTGATCCACCAAATATGTTTTTTCTTCTTTGTTTTTTTGTGCCAAGTTTTAAGAAGTTTTTCATGCTCCTCCTACCTTCTTTCAGCCAAAAGTTAGATTTATTGAGAATCTTTTTGTGGGAGTTTCTATTCAAATTTCTAATTACTGCTCTCTTTGTAACTCAAATCTTAAGCAAGGAAGTTTGATAGTAACAGAGCTTATATTTTTTAAGGACTTGGGGATTCCAGGTTCAAATTTTAAGTCTTTCACTGAAAGTCTTTTATTCATTTTAGTGAAATTAACAAAGTTGTTTACGTTTCTGTGCAATAGTAGGAACTGGAAACTTGCCCAGTTCTTTACAGTTAATCTTCTATGTTTATTATATGGCTCATATACTATGTTCTTGACCTTACAGAACATGAATGGATTTCTGCAGCCAGGAAAAAACAAGTAGGTTAGGTAAACAAGCAAACAAACAAAATGTTCTGTTACACTGAACTTTACCCAGTGCTCTGCCTGATTCCTAGTTACCTTAAACACTTTACTGAAGATGCATCTGTCTAACCACCTGGAAGCATGAGGGTGAACTTTGATTCTGGGAGGCATATGGGAGTTTAATTAGTAGGTTTACAAAGTAGTTTTTAAAATCCCAGATAAAAGTGACTAGAGTCCTAGAGAGGAATATCATTATTAGCAGCAGTGGGGGAACCCAGGCTGGGTACTGAGAATCAAATGCCTGTACCCCTTTGTCTACACTAGCCCCTCAACGCCAGCTTCTACAGTCTGCCTCCAGAGAAGAGGAGGAAAGGGTCATTTGTTCACTTTCTGGCTGCAAGAAGTACAGACTGCAACTGTGGCAGTTCTAGCACTGGTGAGAAAATACACATAGGAAAAAAGGAGACCATGTCTCACTTCCAAATTAAAAAAAGACATTTCTACATGTTTCCATAACCCACAGACTGCTGCCATTTGAGACCAACCCCTCAAAGCTTTCCTTTTTGTCTGGTGTAGCTGCTGAATCTAGGCCACTGTCAGCAAACCTTTTCATTCATCCAGGCCCATCCCAACGCCTCACAGATGCAGAGATTCTCTTGAGGCATGTGTACTTTGGTATCGAACAATGCAACTCATGTTTGATTTTGGATAACCCTTCACTGCTGAGTAAAAGAACCTTGAGAAAGAAGCAATAAAAGTGCTGTAAGAAAAATGACTCATGTTTCCAAGCTGTCTAAAGTGATCACTTATCCCAACAAATGGTAATTCTTTCAAGACACAGTGGGCATGCACCATACTTATAAAAGTCTGGGAGAAAAGCCTTGCAAACATTTTTTTTTTTTTCAAATTTGTGTTAAAATATATCAAAAGAATATTCCTGGTAGGCTGTACCAGACAGGCTATGCTTAAAAACAAAAACAAAAACCACATACATGTAAAAGCCAAGATGGGGTGGCCAAACAGGGGGTGTCCTTGCTAAACATCGAGGCTCATCAGCTTGTTTGTGTCCTTGTTTATGTGCCTCTAATTGTTTTCCACTTTCTGCCCCCATTTGTTAGAGTGCAAAGATGTGAACAAAGTGGCTTATTGCCCACTGGTGCTGAAGTTCAAGTTCTGCAGTCGAGCATACTTCAGACAGATGTGTTGTAAGACTTGCCAAGGACACTGACCCATGGAAAGCCAAAGAGAGAGCCTTGTCATTTCACCGTGGAAACTCGTCCATCAAAGAGAGCCACCCAGAGGAAGAGGATTGAGGTCCTTGCAAATGCATTACCCTGTGGAAAACGTAACCACTGGTCAGCCCTAGCTGACAGGATTTCAATATTATTTTAACTTCTGTGAAGTGGGATTTATTGATCCAAAGTGCTGGACACGGTATTAGGGGGAAATGCCAGATTGGAGAGATCCAAACATCACAGGGAGACTTGCTTACTGTGGAACGTTTGTGTTCTTTTGAGTAAATCCAATAGCCTATTTACCTCCTTGGACCATTAAAATAATTTTTATTATGGACTTAGCAATGACACTGAATCCATTTGTATTTAAAACTTTAAATTGTAGCTGTTATGACTTGGGCAACTATAGAAGTAAAGAAGATTCAGAAATCTAAAGTCATAGCTTAAAAATATTCACTATACTTTATCTCACTACAACAGCACCACAATTTAAATTATAAAATGGGCTTTCAACTATAAGGAGCAATTATAAATCAAAAGTAATGAAAGTTTGTATTATTTTTCTTCATTCCACTTAATTTCCTAAGGAATAACCCCTCTGTTCTGAACACTGCTGTGAGCCATATATAAAACTATATGAAACCAAACAATGAAGAACTTAGTTGAAAGCAGTGCATCACTTACTGCAGCTGTGCAAGTTGATAAATTCAGTGCTAAAGGTTGTGGCCAACTTGCAGTTGTGCAAGTGGAGCTGAGATTTCCATTAAAATTTTAAGAGAAAAATGTTTCAGTTGCAGAGGCCAGACCTGAGGTATGGTAGAGAGTGACGTACTCAAAGTGGCCCTTTGCCACTGTCATGCAGGGTGCCTCAGTTCCTACCTGAGTGACCCCAACTCACTCATGTTTACAGCTTCACCGACGGCCTCTTGGCTGCACGTACACTGAGCTGGCTGAGATGATACCATGCGAAAGATCAGCTGGCTCGGTAGCAGCCGGGCAGATCCTTCTGCAATTTGCTGACAATTACGATGGGTTCCAGATGTCCCTTCTCTGATATGGCGGAAGGGCATTTATTTATATGAGAGCAAGTGTGTGTGTGTGCGGGTGCTCTGAGTGTGTGGATAGATGAGTGTGCTTGCACGTAAATGTGTTATTCCTGTGAGTTTTAAAGTAGACAAGGGAGAACAACCAAAGAAGGAAAACTCATGAAGACTAGAGACCCTAAAGCATAATTTTAACAATCACCCAACTGAGTATTTTGTATTTTGGTGTGGATATTCTGAATGGCAATCAAATGTGAAACCCAGTTTCTTGGGCAAGTCAAATTCTAGAATCAAAAGCACCTAAATTAAAATGACAAGCTCAGATGGTCCATTTTCACAGTTTCATATCCTGCTCATCAAAAGACTCAACACTTAGATTTTAGCAGAGGGCACTTGTTTCTGCTGGTATTCTGTTCTTGGACACTTGGAGCTTGCAGCAGGTCCTCAGTGGGTGTGCTCGGTGTGCCGCTGCTTCCTCTGCTGGAGAACTGCCCGGGTTCACCTAAAGCTCGCCACCAAACGGCGACTTGGCAAAGATAATCCTGGCAGCTAAAGAATACGTTTCACTTAAACCCATCACTGTGCTCTGAAACTACATGCCAGGTGTGTCACCTAAACGGTGACCTAATGTGACTGACTTAGGTTTTTTCAGAAACCAGTAGAGTCTTGTGCCTACACTTGCATGTTTGATGGGACAGTCGGCCTGAGAAACTGTTCTGCATGCCCAGCCATGGCCATTGTATCTCATCACCTGCTTTCTCTCACTGCACCACAACCCACATCCCTGAGCTTTCCAAACAAAGAGAGCTGTCCTCTGGGGGCCCACTCTGTGCTGCCCTCAAAAGGACAGTCCAAGTGTCATTTGAGGCGTTCAGTGAACGGAGGGCCATCCACAGACTCATAGCACTGGCACCAGCACTGAATTCACTTGGTCTTTTTCAGAGAACTGTTAACTTGGTGCTAACATGCCCTGGTGAAATTGTTTAAAAGGAAAATGAGCGAAGGAAGGGTAGCTTTTGTGGCATTTCAGGCATAGATTTGCTATCAGGATCTGATTTTCTCTAGGGCACCAACATAAATATCAGTTCCTGTTTCTACTTCAAATAGATTTTTACGTGGACAACTGCAGGCTTTTTCTTTTTTAAACCTCACCTGTAAACTAACATTGTAGAGGCCTATTTCTGGGGCACAGTGTGGTGCCCCAACTGGTGCTATCAAAGGAGGGCAGCCAGGGTTCCCCCGGGGTGGGCAAAAGCATCGAGGTCAGTGTGCAGAGAAATCTTGGGGTATCATCAGATTACTTTTCTAAGGGAACCAAGCACAGTGAGATTTGTACACTTTTGAATAGACATGACTTTATACTGAGTGGGGAGAAAAATGATACTCCATAGCACATCACAATACAGCTGCTACTCTAGCCACCCACGTGGCTAAATTATGGTTTATTTCTATTTAGTAGTAGTAGTAGTATCATCAATAGAGGCTGAGCATTGGGGCACCCCTTCAAAAGTAGAGAGCTATCCTACTTAAGGAGTCCAAAGAAGTCTGTACTCCACTAGCTGAGAACAGTGTCTGCCACTAGTTATAAACACCTAATGGAAAAGGAAAGATAAAATGTACTGAACTGATTAAACTCCTTGAACTACATATGACAGCCCAACAGTCCATTTCATTAGGAACTTTTTATTTGAGTGAATGTCACCTAGGTGTCCTTAATAATACAGAACCAAATTACTTTTGTATTATTGTGATTAGTTGTTGCTTATTATTTTATACTCAGTATTAATGTGGTACACTGTTATTTTTTTTTTTTTTTGCTTTTGTAAATTATATTCTAATTTATTGCTGTGTTTCCTAACACATGTTCTACATTTGTTCTTCTGCTTGTAATGAAATGAAAAAAGACATTGTAACACTTGATGGAGTGAAATTCCACACCAGGCACAGATTTTTTTTTTTTAAACATAGATAATTTAGTAAAAATAAAACTTCAGCTTGTAAGAATGATTCAGATGGAAGTTGTCTATTCCCTGAAAAGCTGGTGTTAAAATCTTAGTAGAAAGAGTTTATCCCATGGGACATCACAGCTATGTTATCTAAATTACATAAGCCACAACCAGGATTCAGGTAATCTGCAGCATCCTTACTATCCCTTTCAGAGATTGCATCTATACATACAAATGCTTCAGTCATACCTACATGCAGAGGCTTACTATCTTTGTGATGGAGCTGTATCCCCAGGTGCCACCAGGCAGTTATTTGGAGAGGAAGACAGAAGTCAAGATGGGCTACTGTCACACACTTGCCATCACTTGGCCCACAATTCTTTTCTGAGCAGGTCTTCTACTCCCGTTGCCCTCCAGGTAAACTCTTGAGTACAGACGGCAGATTCAAGAAATCTGTTTGCAGGAAACCATGTTCAATAAGACAATTTATATTTGAAGGATTTTTCTACTCAGGTTCAGCAGGGACACAAAAACATGACACACCTTCAGACACTTCCTAGGCTGAAGCAACTAATGCCTCCGATCTGGTTGAGCTTGTCTGCTTATCAAATTGAGTGCTTGCAAAACGACAATTTCCTCGACTGCGTAACAAGATGTGGTATGCCTGAGCAAAAGTGTGCTTTTTAGTCCCTTACGCTGGCACCTCTGTACCCACACATCTCATTTTGTATATTAGAAGAAATCAGGTTGGGCCAAGTGAGGTGATTAGATAGTGCTGAGTATTTCTGCCAGGTCATCCTAGGAGCCTCAAGGGATGAGTACTGCCAGTGCTCAGTTAATGATAAGACTTGGTCTACCAACCCTTTCTTTTAACCTCTCACTGCTGGGGGCCAAGTGGACAAACTGCCTAATAAGAGGGCTTGCCTCAGTTTAAAGTCCTTCGATTCAGTCTTGTCTACAGCTGTGTTCAAGCGTCTAACCAAACACTCTTCTGCCTTTGAAATATCTGAAGGCATTATTATCCTTCTGCTTAGAGTACTTGCCCCAAAGACCCCCACCCTCCACGTGATTCGGCCTGTCATCAGACACGGCTGGGGACCATCCTTAATAATCTTTTATGCTCCTGAAAGACAGGTGATGTTTTCTCAAGTAAATTAGGAAGAAAGTTGGATGTTGATCTTGGTAACAAAAATGCTGAATCTGAATGGCTGGAATAAGATTCCTTACTTTAAAAATAAGGAAAAAAACAAGTAATTCTGGGAAGGAAAAAAAAATCTCAACCCAGGAGGACTGGAAAATTCTAAATAAGTGGTCACAGACAAGAGTTAAAGGTCGGTCACTGAAGAAAAAATGCAACAGATAAGCTGTGTTTTATTGTCTCATTCATATCATCAGAATGTTTAATAAACATGTTTTAAAAGAACAGCTGTTCACAATGGTTTTGTGCCTGAGATCCCAAACCTCAACCTGAAACTTAAAAAGGCAAATGGTCAGTTCTCATTATTTTCCTTGCGTGTTTCCTATCCCCTATTTCATCTATAGATGATATCTGAGGAAGAGATGGAACTGGTTTCCAAGCTGACTCCCCTCTGGGTGAAATCTAGATTATACCCATGTCATTAGGTAGATGGCACCCCTTAGACCATAGAAACTGAGCTCTGTGGCTGAGGAAAGCTCAATTTCACTGCAATGTCCTGTGCTCACCAGAATGACACTGTCCTAAGGGCCCCAGTAGGCCTGATGTCCCCAGCTTCAGAGTTTGGGGAGCTTCAATATTCCCATTCACCTCTGGGCACTGAACCTCGTGCTTGACTGCTCAGGTTTAATGGCCCAGACGCTAAGGCTCATGAAACCCAATCAAGAGATATCTTCTTATATCTACGGCTCAGGGGAGATTTCACGGGAGAGAAGGAGAGTTATCCTACCTACAGGCGTGAGGCCTCCTCTAAGTCAGTCTGCTGCCTTCAGACCAAGGGCTCAGCAGTCAGCTGCCTCCATTAACTTAAGGTCTCTTCAGTTCTTGCAGGGGCCCACTCTGCTTCCCAGAACAGGTAGTTGTAGCTGAGCAGACAATCTTAGAGGCCCACAGAACTGTGCTCACTTTGGAATTTCTGCTGGCAGAACAGTACTTAAGAGATGAAGCTCTGAGGTCCCAAGCAAAGGTGGCAACAAGAATTTCTAGTCCAGGTCCAGTCCAGACCCACTCCATCTAGATAGTGGCATCAGCCATTTTCATTCATTTACATAACCAGTATTTGCTGACTGGCTGCTGCTGTACCTGCCTAGGCACTCATAATACTCATTGAATGCATCGTCAATCACCATTTACAGGAGTCAAAGCTGAGGTTCAGAGGGATGGAATCAATGCTGAGGACACCCTTAGAACCAGTGAGGGAAGCCTGACTCCACTTCTTTGTCACACAGAGGGCAGCTGCCTGCTCTACATGCGAGGGTTTTAAGTTGGAAAGGGTGCCCCTCTGCCTGAGAGACACTGACTCATCAGGCCAGAAGAAATGGGGTCCTTCTTCCTGGAAAACAGGGGCCCCAAAGCTTTGGGGGGAGCCTCAAGGGTCAGCAGAAGGTAAAATTTTAGGCTCATGTCTTGGCAGGCAGTAATATTCTCAATGAAATTCTAATGTCTGGTGACTAAATTACAGATGACTCCTATATCAGAGTTACTGGGAACAGGAGGAAAGGAAGGTCAGGAACACCCTACAATAAAAGCTATCTGCAACGGCAGTTAGTAACCAAGCAGCTACAGTTTGAGGGGCTCTCACCAACCTTTTTCTTTTTGAGTCACAGGGCCTGTCTCTGCTTGACAGTGACCTATCCCATTTCCAGATAGACCAGATGGCCTAGCTGACCTATTTCAACACAACTGGAGAAGAATGACTTTGTGATAACTTCTGTATATATTTTGAGTGAGGAAGAAAGGTGGGATTCTCTCTGTTTCAGTCAG
Source organism: Heterohyrax brucei (assembly GCA_028571685.1). Classification (NCBI taxonomy): domain Eukaryota; kingdom Metazoa; phylum Chordata; class Mammalia; order Hyracoidea; family Procaviidae; genus Heterohyrax; species Heterohyrax brucei. The sequence goes on along the minus strand of CM053141.1, from coordinate 68,908,962 downwards.
AGCAGGGCTGTCAGAGTTTGAAAAATCTGACCATCAGATTGCCTCCAGCAAGCACATTCTTTGACCTTCTGTGGTGGGTCCATGGAGTGGAACCAGGTGTTCTTTCAGCCTATGCCAGAATGAATTGGCTGCCCAACTGGCCACCTGCCTCCATCCCACCAACAGGGCTTTGGCTGGCCTTCTACCAAACAGCTGCTTTGAGAGCCACAGGTGGCCGCCCACACTCATGCCCAGGCCAGCAGCTGTACTGGCCTTTCTGTCCTGGCAAGATAGCTCTTAGTATGCCCTTGCCCCTCTGCCCCCTCCTCCCTGAGCGAGGACACTCAGGAGCTGAGGAGAAAACCCAAGCTTAAACTCACTAAGGAATTACTTCCTCACAACCCGTTTTGTGGCTCAAAGGCATCAAAAAGTGTAGTATTCTCTTCCCGTAATATCATCAATGTCGATATTTTAGTTTTCATCATTTAAGTTAATCTGATATAAATAAATAAATAATTAGTGACTATCATTTGTATTATCGTTAAACAAAAATCTACATACCTACATGAATATGAAAACAAAGGAGAATGGCATTTCAGTGTAAAAAATACAGTTAGCATCTGAGAAACCATTTGAGGTGCCTGATTGATAGCCACCTACAAAAGCATTTAAAATAGGCAGCCAAAAAAAAATTGTAGTCACACTAATAGTGGAAAGAAATAATATTTAATTCATTGTTTTAAACATTAGAACAGAAAAGAACAAAATCGAGAAATATTTTATTGCTTTTTAGCTTAAAAAGAGAAGATATGTGTTGAAATTAGGAGACAAATTACATAACCCGGTCCTACATTTAGTTAGAAAGGTTTTCAGAATGTAGGTTGTTGAGCCAGGAACATGTTGTTACCCAATGTGCTCACGGTTTGGTTCTCCGTCCCCACTGTGGGAAGCTCCTGCTAGAGGGAAGTAGTAGATGACCTCTGTTTTATTTCAGCCCGCATTAATCTTAATTGCAGAGACAATGTGTACAATCTCCCATGTCTGGCTTTTTTAATCCACACATGAGAACTTAACTATCCAGTGAGGGTTGTACCTTCCATATAATCACTGGATTCACTCTGTAGTTATTCTGAGTTCAATCATCATTCAGAACAGTTTTAAAGTTGCTCTTTAGGCTTTCTTCCAGCACCTGTGTCTTAGGTTAAGTTCTGCACAAAAGTAGAACCAGTGAAGCATAAATATGCATACATATATATACACACACATATAAACAGTGAGGCATAAATATGCATACATATATGTACACCTATATACACACATATAAACATATATGTGTATAAGAGAGAGAGAGAATGAAATTTATCTAACGGTAATGGCTTGCACAGCTGTAGAGGCTGGCAAGTCCCAAGCCATGGGTCAGATATCAAACTGGAGGCTTCTCCTGACTCATATAGCAGCAGGCAGGGGCTAATGAGTCCAAAATTGGGGCATCAAATAGTAGGTGCTGTCTTGCAGACTACAGAGGCTGATGATTTGTGGTATCAGCAGGTAGATTGCAAATTCAAGTCCCAAGAACTAAAAGTCAAATGATGGTGAGCAAGATGGAAGACAAAGAATGAGGATCTTGCTGAAACATCACTTTATATACTACTGTAGGGTGGCCACACCCAGCAAAAAATTCCCTTTCACCTGATTGGCTGCTGATAACAGATCTTATCATGGAGTTGATTACATCGTTACGTAACTTCCAAATCACATCATAACTGCCAAACACTGAGAATCTTGGCCTAGCCAAGTTGATGTACACTCTTAACCATCACATTCTATGACACTCTTTCAACAGTCTTGCTGGTGGTACTTTCCTGTAAGGATGAATTTGATTGTTCCCAAAGACCAAAGTCACTCAAAAGCAAGTCTAGTGAATACTTTGCACATAATCATTTTGTCCAAAAAATAACTTACATGTCTTACAAATTGACCTGAGTTGTTAACCATAAAAGGAACTCCAAATATGCTTCCAGAAAAGTGACATTATTCAGTGAAGTTACTACTTTGAAAGATTTTATTCATCTGCATGCAAAAATACTTGTGTTCTTGTCTAAAAATTATTAGCATTGAATTATAACACAACTTTAAAGCAACACAATATAGTATTTCACTAGTGCTTTGTAATTTTCAGCTGTAAGATTAGCTGAAAACTGGACCACCTGCCTAAACAACAGTATCTGGTAGGGAGAGGAAAGATCTGTGACCTCTCTGAGGATTGAGTGACCCTTAAACCCCAGTGGCTGAACTGCTTTCCCAAATCCTGAGAATAAGCAAACATCTGTCCTTACAAGATTCTTCTTCTTGGAGCCTCTGAAGTAAAAACTTTCCTCCAGCGGGGTTAATTAATAGAGGTCTGTCAGCAACGTTAATGAAGTACTGCTGTGTATGTAGACTCCAAGATCTGCTTCCTTACCAGCGAGTCAGGGACAGGGAACTGGACAGATGTTCTCCAATTTACACATTTGTCCATGTGTTCAAGTTTTGAAAACTGAGTCATCTTCCACTGGCTTACATGATAATTCCAGTATGATCTTATCTTTTCACTGATCTTTAATTGGCTCTGTGTATAAACACAACCCATCACTGAGTGTATTGTCTTCTCCCATTGTCTGCCTTTCTCCTACAGCTTTCCAGAAAGTTAGTGATATATAAACAAATACTTGCACATATGGGGAGAACAACAAAAGCAATTTTTTTTTTTTTTTGGTTTAAATGATAGTTTACAGTCCAAGTCTATTTGTCATACAAGAACTTGTACTCACACTGCTATGTAACTCTAGCTGTTCTCCCCACACTGTGACAACACACTCCTGTCCACCCTTTGTTTCCCATGTCCATTTAGCTAATTCCTCTCCCCTTCTGTGCTCTTACCTTGCTTCTGAACAGGAGCTGCCCAATTAGTCTCATGCATCTGTTTAAGCCAAGAAGCACACTCTCTGCCAGTATCATTTTATGTTTTATAGTCCAATCCAATCTTTGTCTGAAGAGTTGGCATCAGGTATGGTTTCAGTTCTGTGGTAACAGTGAGTCCAGGGGCCATGGTTTCAGGGACCCTCCATTTGTTGGAACATCAAGTATGATCTTTTCAATGGTATTGGAGTTCTGCAACTCATTTTTCTCCCACTTCACGAGGGACTCTCTGTTGTGTTCCTTGTCAGGGCAGTCATTGGTGGTGACTGGTGATTGGTAGTTCTTCTGGTCTCATGCAGATGTAGTCTCTGGAGTACATGGCCCTTTCTGTCTCTTGGGCTCATATTTTCCTTATGGGTTTGATGTCCTTTATTCTCCTCTGCTCCACGTAGGTTAGGACCAATTGATGCTTTTAGATGGCCACTTGCTAGCCGAAAGCAAATTTTTTGAGAAGGATAATCATTTCCTTATTTATCTGACTTTGCAATTGGATTTTCATCTTTTTGGAAGAAAAAATATACCATAGAAAATGATACAGACAGAGATATACAGACGTTGAGTTGCGTCTGACTCATTGTAACCCTATAGGTCAGAGTAGAACTGCTCCACAGAGTTCCCAAGGAGCGCCTGGAGGATTTGAACTGCTATACTTTCAGTTAGCAGATGTAGCACTTAACCTGCTATGCCACCAGGGTTTCCAGATAGAGATATAGATAAATCAAAACACAAATCAAAAATTTTTTTGCAACATTTTAGGGAACTTACATTAAAATTCATAATTTTTTTTATCATTTCTTTACCATGAAAGAACTGAGCTGTTTTTAATTCCCACTCCCTAAAGCAGCTTCAAAAAATCTCTTTGGATGATCAAAGATTCTTGTTTTCCAAAGTTAGCAATGACAGTGATGTTCATGGACAACTGTCACTCTGCACTTCAAGATCAAGAAAATGACTTTAGACATGGATGTGGTGTCTGACTTCCTCTAATTTCACAAGGAGTAAAGAGAATCAGGATCAACAGCCTGAGGCTGATTACTATGAGGCAGAGGTCAGAGCTGCCTTATCTCTCTACCTTCTTAACCATTTCCAGCACCGACCATCCCTCCCACGGCACTCTCTACTTCTCTGCTGGGTTTGATAATTCACTGTAATGGCCAGACAAACTCACAGACAACACTTATGATTATAGAGTTTATTAGGGAAAACTCAGGTTCAGGAACACTCAGGAAACAGTTCTACTATCAGGAGAGCCTTTTCTCTGCTGTGTCCACAGGTGCACCGCTCTTGACCTCCGCCTTGCTTGGACAAGTAAAACACAGCTCATTTAGCTCCGCCGATAAGGGCCTTCAGGCATTCCACACCGTCAGTATGCCTCAGCCCCACAGTACTTAGTTCTAAAAACCAAAAAAACCAAACTTACTGCTGTAGAGTTGATTCTGACTCAGCTCTAGCTCCACCCAAGTGCCTAGAAGCACCCTACTCTACCAGCAACCTTCTTGCCTGAAGCCTCTCAGTTTTCTAGTTCCACAGGCCAGGCTGCATCCCGCAGGTATCCTGGTTCTACTGCTGCTGTTTCTCTGCCACTGCTTTTCATCAGCTTTGGCATTCTCTTTCTCTCTCTCCCCTGGTTCCAGGACCTTCCTCAGGGGAGGGATCCTGGGTCCAAAGAATGTGCTCCTCTCCCAGTTCTCCCTTCTTGGCAGCGGTGAAATCCTCTCTTCTCATCTTTGGGAGGGCTTATTTTAAGCCTTGCAGAATGGCAAAACCAACCAGTCACTTTTTTAGGGTTCTATTTGCATGATCCTGCCCCTACACAGGTGGCATGAACTTTAATTACATTATTAGCAAGTTTTCCAATCCCTTTGGTGAACCACAATTTTCTTATTTTTATTAGACTCACCCAATCATTTGGATAGGAGTTAAAAGGCCAAGGCAAGAAAGGCATATAAAAGTGATTCTCATCACAGTAGTGCACGCATAATTTTCTGCAAAAATACTCCAGCCAAAGAGATCTTTTTCATCAACTTTATGATAATTGCTTATAATCTACCAGGAGATAATGTCTAGTAAAATATAGTTCCCTCAGGGAGCTCAAATGAAGAAAAGAATAAATATTTAGTTAAACTAATGTCCATTTTACAAGAGGAATCATGATGGTGTAGTAGTTAACAGCTGGGCTGAATCCACCAGTTCTATTCTATCTTCTAGGGTCATTATGAGTTGGAATTGACCAAGAACAATGGGTTTTGGTTTTTGTTTTGTTTTTTTAATATATGTGAGGGATGCTGAAAAATTAGAAGTGTCTCCTACATAACTGAAGATATTTAATTCAGCTTCTTTTGCTTTAGGCAAGAAATTACTTTTGTTTATTTTTCTGTTTATTTTGGAAAATTTTAAACATGCAAAGTTAAAGAGACGCAGTGAATGACTCCTCATTCTTCACCCATCTTCTACAGCTGTCAGCACTTGGGCAATCTTGTTTCATCTATACTCCCAGCCTTGGATTAGTTAAGCAGGCATCCCACCGTTTCATCATTAAATACTTTGGAATGTATTTCTAAAAGGTACAGACTCTTTAAAAAAAAGACTACACTAGCAACAAGATACTTATATTTTCATTATAAAATTGCATTTATTCTTCTTAAAATTACATGAAAACAAAATCGAAACCAGTTTCCATCAAAACCAAATCAAATTCCACCTCATGGAGCCCCATGTGTTACAAAGTAAAACTGTTCCATACTTTTTTTGGTGCCCTAGTGGCAGACGGTTAAATGCTATGACTGCTAACTAAAAGTTTCCAATCCACCAGCTGCTTCTTGAAAACCCTCAGGGGCATTTCTACCCCGTCCTATAGGATCACTGTGACTTGTAAAATTGACTGGATGGCAACAGGCGTAGTGTTCTGGTTTTGTGACCTTTTGGAAGCAGATTGCCAGTCTTTTCTCCCAGGGTGCCTTCGGGTAGATTTGAACTCAACCTTTAGGTTGTAGTCAAGTACTTAACCATTTTTGCCACATAAGGACTCCTGTTACTGCATAAGGAAAGTAATGATAATTGTACATATGGTGCTTTCTATCTATTATTTTATTATTACCAATTTTATACAAGAGGAAGCCATGGCTGAGAAAGATTGAGAGACTCACCCACTAGTAAGTCACAGCCCAGCAGGACTTCAGAGGATCAGGGATTATGAGGAAACAACCCTCCTATCACCAGTTCCTGTTCTATTTCTCTGTTGTAAATCATATTTAGGAAGAAGGATATCCATCACCACCCTCTACTAACTGGGCCCAGAAAAGCATTCCAACCACTAACTCATGAATAAAACAAATCCTCAAACTACTAACCTTTCAGTTAGTAGCCCATTGCTTAACCTTTTATACCACCATGGGTTGTGTGTAACCTTTAAAAAAAAAAAAAAGCAAAACCAATTCCACTGAGTCAATTCCAATTCATAGTAACGCTGTAGGACAGAGTAGAACTGTCCCAGAGTTTCCAAGGAGCACCTGCAGTTAGCAGCCATCGCTCTCAACCACTACACCACCAGGGTTTCCCTGGTGTAATCAATCCCTAGTAGCTAATAATTCATTGTAACCAGGCCCAACTGTGGAATAATATAGGTAATTAGAGGTCTTCTCTATAGTGTAGTCACGATGTTTGCAAAAAACTTTCAAATGGCTTATTTTAAAAGTCTGTGTGTGTATGTATCAAGAGAGAAAAAGTGTGAGTGAGCGATAGAGAAAATACAGCAAAATGGTCACAGCTGGTGAATCTCTTTTTGTTATGTACCGTCGCCCGACTCACAGCGACCCTATGCACAACAGAGGGAAACACAATCATTTTTATGCGTAAGCCCATTGTTGCAGTCCCTGTGTCAATCCATCTGGTCAAGGATCTGCCTCTTTTTCACTGACCCTCCACTCTATCAAGCAGGATGTCCTTCTCCAGAGACTGATCCCTCTTGACACCAAGACCAGAGTATGTGAGATACAGTCTCACTATTTTTGCTTCCAAGGAGCACTCTGGCTGTACTTCTTCCAGAATAGATCTGTTTGTTCTTTTCACAGTCCATGGTACATTCAATATTCTTCTCCAACACCACAATTCAAAGGCATCAATTCTTCTGCCTTCCTTATTAACAAGCTTTCATATGCATGTGATGCAATCAAAGATATCATGGCTTGGGTCAGGAGCACCTTCGTCTTCAAGGTGATATCTTTGCTTCCAAATACTTTAAAGAGGTCTTCTGCAGCAGATTTTCCCATTGCAATGCATCTTTTGATTTTTTGACTGCTGCTTCTATGGGTGTTGACTGTGGAACCAAGTAAAACAAAATCCTTAACAACCTCAATCCTTTCTCCATTTATGACGATGTTGCTTACTGGTTCATTTGTCAGGGCTTCTGTTTTCTTGATGTTAAGGTACAATCCATACCAGAGGCTTCAGTCTTTCATCTTCATCAACAAGTGTTTCAAATCCTCTTCACTTCCAGCAAGCAGGGTTGTGTCTTCTGCATAACACAGATTGTTAATGAGTCATCCTCCTATCCTGATGCCTCGCTGGTCTTCATATGGTCCAGCTTCTTGGATTATTTGCTTAACATACAGATTGAAAAAGGTATGGTGAAAGGATACAACACTGACACACACTCTTTCTGGCTTTAAACCCCTTGTTCTGCTGGTGAATCTAGGTAATGGGTACATGATAGTATGTTAATGATGGGGATTCCGTCCTATAGAGAGTTACACTTCCCCCCACAAAAAACAACCAAACCCATTGCCATCGAGTCCATTACTCATAATGACCGTATAGGACAGAGTAGACCTGCCCCCATAGGGTTTCTAAGAAGTGCCTGGTAGATTCAAACTGCCAGCCTCTTGGTTAGCAACCATAGCACTTAACCACCATGCCACCAAGTTTCCTATAGAGAGTTAAGGTGTTTTGATATTTCAGTCCAAAAAGATAAAGTTTACCGAACTATTCTTTTTTTCTAAGGAGGAAACCATATGAAGCACAGGAGTTAGAATTACAAGTTTTTTAATATAAATTAGCGGCCAGAAAGCAGAACGGGACTAAAAACCAATTCCAAGACCTTGTCCAAAAACACGCTTTCTCAGGTTAGAGCACTGCTTCCCAGACTTTCAGATTTCATGGGTCAGCAACATTTAAAAAATACTTTGGAGACTGATATGGGGTTGTTAACTTTTGTTTTTGCTAAGTAAGGACATTAAACACACACACACTAATATTTGCTATTACCATAGAAAGGTACCTTTCTAAAAGAAAGTAGTTATTTTCACAAATCTCTGCTTCGAATTTGGATGAAGCCAGATGAACTATTTCTTTTGACGCTGCATGTATGAGGTCTGACAATGAAGTTCGCGAATGTAATTGTTCTAAGTGCTACACACCTCACTGCTGAGTATCAACCACCACGGTCGCTTTCAAAGTAGTCCCCTTGGGAAACTATGCACGGATGCCAGTGCCTCGTTCACCCTTCAAAGCAATTTTAGCACCAAAAAGTGAATGCATTTTGCTTTGGGAATAGCTCATTGTTGTCTGTTGTCAGTGGCCATCAAGCCAGCCCCAACTCCTGATGCCTGCTGTATTGCCCTTATTTTTCTCTTAATCTCTTTTTCAAAAACAAAGGTTTTTAGCTGTGAGAACAGAAAGCTAACCAAGTGAGTCAACAATGAAGGACTTACGATTTCACGTAACCTGCAGGGCAGTACCTGAGGTCAGTCTGCTGTTCCACAAGCACCCCAAGGACACAGGAGCTTCTCTCCCGTGTCTGCGCTCTGCCTCTCTGTGTGTCCAGGGCTCCCTTCACCTGCAAGATGGCCAGCAGTTCCAGCGACACAGGTGGAAAGGCTTCCCGTTAGCAAAGAGGGCAAGGCCTCCGTGGGTAGCCTATACAGGTAAGCACTTGGCTACTGACAGAAAAGGTCAGCGGTTTGAGTCTTCCCAGAGTCACCTGAGAAGAAAGGCCTGGTGACCTACTTCGGCAAAATGAGTCACTAAAAACACTGAAGCACGGTTCTATTAGACACACCTGGGATTGCTAGGAGGTGGAATCGAGTCCAGGGGCAAAAAAAAAAAAAAAAAAAAAACCCGAAAAACAAAAAAAAAAACAAGCTTCTGAGAGTAGAACCTGTCCTGGCCAATGTGTTACTCCGCTAGGGAGGGAGAGTGTTCCCACCGCAAGACACAGCCACGTGTCAAAGCTCTGGACGAAAGCAGCATAGCCAGTCTCCAGCATTTTAGCCTCTCGCTTGTCTTACAAGCGGCAGAGATCACGATCAGTGGGGACCAAGGGGCCAGACGAGGTCTCTGAAGAACTCACCATGGACGAGCACTGATCTGTAACCCAACATTGGGGGGTTAATTGATGAGAATTTTGCATGCTGATACCTGCAGTGCCTGCTGAGCTTCTGAGGACTGCCAACTAAATACCCGAACTCATCCTAGAAAAAGTACTACATACCTTGATGCTGGAAATCACCACAGTCACCTTCCCAGTCCTCCCCTTGGGAAGCTATGCACCGACACCAGCACCTAGTCCACGCTTCAAAGGAATTTGAAACTCTTTTTCTGGAATGGCCATCAGAGCTGTCACTATATTACCTTCGATGTCCTGACTGTCATCCAGTTGTCTTCCTTTCAATATTTCCTTTATCTTCAGGTAAAGAAAAAAGTCACTGGGGGCCAGATCCAGTAAGCAGGAAGGGTGTTCCAACACAGTTATTTGTTTATTGGTTAAAAACTCCCTCACAGACAACTAACACAATTACGTTTGCAAACTTGCCACCTTACAAAACGGTCGTTCCAGAAAGAGTTCCAAAATTGCTTTGAAGGGTGGACAAGGCACTGGCATCGGTGTATAGCTTCCCGAGGGGAGTACTTCGAAGGTGACAGTGGTGACTGATCCTCAGCAGTGAGGTATGCAGCACCTAGAACAATTAAATTCGCGGACTTCATTGTCAGACCTTGTCTATCCACTGTCAAGAGAAATAGTTCATTTTGCTTCATCCAAGTTCTAAGCAGAGATTTGTGAAAATAACTATCAAAGTCTTTCAGCATGAAAAGGGAGCTTGAAAAAGATTCAACCTGTTGCTGTGGAGTTGTGCCGCATCTTAAATCACGTAATAGCTGGTCGATTCAAATAGCCTCTCTCCAGTTAGCAGCTGAGTGCTTTACTACTGAGCCACCAGGCCCCTTTTTAAAGACTAGTCAAATGATTTTATAGCTCTGTTGAGAAAGGCTTGAGTAGCCACACAGTATTTGGCGCCCAAATGCATATTAATACTCACCTTTACTACCTTATTATTCACAAGAACAAAATTGAAATTGAAACCGTTTCTAGTCAGATCAAAGTGGTAAATTGTTGTTAGAGTAATTACAGCAACCTTTTTACTATCTTAGGGAGCTATGAGACACATCATAATTCACAAATGGTATTTTAAAAACTCTATTTGAGCTTCCAGCTATAGATTCTATGTTGTGTACCATCCATGAAATTGTATAGAAGACAAAATACATTTTTAAGTCAAAATTGAAGAAGTAGACTTCCAGGACAAGATGGCAGATGAGAATAATATGCAATATCTCTCTCCCCAAGCTAACAAAATGAAACATAAAAAGAGAATATAAAAGCAAAGAGATTAAAAAAAAAAAAAAAAGTTACCCACAGCAAACAAACAAGGAAAGCAGATGTTCATAGCTGGTAGCCAAAGAAAAGAGTCTTGTGCAACCCACAGTTCTACACAGCTTCTAACTTTGCTCCCACCCGTCACAAACACTGCTGAGAAAAGGTGAGTCAAGGGAATCCTGAAAACTCTCACTAACACTTAAACATGGGAAGAAACGAACTGAGAAATTTAACAGGTAGCCGTGGGAAAAACAGGAAAAAATTGTCAAGAGCACAAGCCCCTGCCAATTACAACTTCAATAACAAGAAAGGCCAAAGGGACCTGCCATGTCCTGAAGACTGGTCCCTGCCTGTTCTGGGAAAGGATATCAAGCCCACAAGAAAGTGCATTTAAAAACAAACAGACAAACAAACAAGCCATGAGTTGATCCTGACTCACGGTAACTCCATGCATTACACAGTAAAACTGTTCCATAGGGTTTTCTTGGCCTTTATGGAGGCACAACACCAGGCCTTTCTTCTACAGTACCCTGGGTGGGTATGAACTGCCAACCTTCAGATTAGTAGCTGAGAGCAAGCCATTTGCACTACGCAGGGACCCAGAGGAAAGCATACACTTGTTGCATAAATGAGTCATGTGGCAGGGCTGTGGTGGCCTGCACTGTGGCCCCCAGCTGCTCCTTCCTTTCCCTACAGCCTTGTCCATTGCCGTGAGACTTGCGGTGGCCCCATTGACCGGGGTTGGCCATGGGACTTACCGTGTTTGACCAACAGGATGTAAGCAAATATGATCTACTCCACATCTCCGCCACTGGTGGTTGGCTCTTGTTATTTTCCCTCTGTCATGAGATTGGCTTGTCCACAGAGGCACTACCTGGATGGTTTTCATTTTAGATGTTCGCTTCAGTGCACTGGAACTGTATTCATTTCTTAAGCCACATAACAAATTACCACAGACTCGGTGATATAAAACAACAGAAATTCATTCCTCACAGTTGTGGAGGCCGAAAGTCAAACCAAATCTGTTGCCATCAAGTCATTTCTGATTCATATGTACCCTATATGGCAGAATATAACTGCCCTGTAGACTGCCCAAGGAATGGCTGGTGGATTCAAACTGCTAACCTTTTGGTCACCAGCCAAGCTCTTAACCACTGCACCACCATGGCTCCTTGTGGAGTCTGAAATCAAAATGTTGGTAGAGTCTAGCTCCCTCTTGTAGGGCCTAGGGGAGAATTCTTTCTTGCCTTTTGCAGATTCCTGTGGCTCCTGCCATTCCTTCACTTGTGGCAGGATAACCCTAAGCTCCGCCTTCACCTTCCTGTGGCCTTCCATGTGCCTCGGTACATCTCAAATCTCCCTCTTCTTTGTGTAAGGACACCAGTCATTTCATTCCTGGATTTAAGGTGGGCCCTCTCAACATCCTTAATTATGTCTGCAAAGACCCTATATTTTCCAAATAAAATCACACACATAGTTACTGAAGGACTTGGACAAATCTTTAGGGAAAACAAAATTCAGTCCCCTACAGAAGTGTACATCTGCACTAAAGACAAGAAGAAAAACCTCAGCATGTTAGCATTAGGTCCTTCAACTGTTGGTTCACATTCTGCTTACTTAGCAATGAAGTAACCCTCTTCCTTTCTTTTCTTTCCATAACATTCCCCCTCAATCTCCAAAACATGTCAAGTTTTTCCTGAAAATATTACTCCTGATAGAGTGTTCTTTTCCCTCTACAGGTCTGCCTTCTCAGTCTTGTAAGCCAGGCCTCAGCTGAGGGTGACTTCTCTCAGATTCCGCTGCAAAATCTGTCTTCCTCCAAATTTATCTAGAGGTGTAAGACAGCTTATCCTCATGGGCTCGTGAGACAATCCTGGAGCTCTTGCCAGAGCATCAGAACAGAAGGGCCGTGTTTTCAGACAGACTAGGTTACAGAACCTGGCATGGAGGGGATAATCCTTACCAGAGCCTGATCTAAGCTTGGGCCCTTAAACCAAAAAACCTGTTGCCATCAGGTAGAGTCTGACTCATAGAGATCCTATAGGACACAGTAGATCTGCTCTCTTGCCTAGACGGCAAACACTTAACCACTGCACCACCAGGGTCCCACAGCTCCCTTAAAAAACCAAGACAAACCCAATGCCATTGAGTAGATTCCAACTCTATAGGAACTGCCCCATAGAGTTTCCACAAGAAGAGCCTGGCAGATTTGAATGCCAACATTTTGGTTAGCGGCCACGGTACAGGCTCCCTTAGCACATATAAATTCACCCTTCGTTGTTCTTGGTTTTCTTCCCTCTCCCTATATTCAGAATTTCTGAGATGCTTAAGTTGTTAAATCCAGAGTAGATCCATTCTTCCCTGCTATAGCTCCATAGGAATTCTTGCCTGTTCCTGCAGTGTCTTCCCAAAATAGGTGCCGCTATGAGGACTGCTGCTGCCCACAAAAGCAGGCTGCTTCCTGTTCCCTGGGCTGCAGAACAGACAGAGGAAATGAGAGAGGGTTTTTGGTAAAGAAGGCCTGTGGCAGAGACCTTGAGCACACACTTGCCAGGCACAAAATAGCCCAAGATGATGACTTCACAACTTACTCTGGATTGCTAGTTTCCAGTTACTGTACTAGACACAGAATTAGAAATGGTCTGTGTGCAGAGGGTTTATACCCTAAGTTGCCAGTGATATACCTTGTGCACAAGGCTGGCCAATAAACATCTGAAAAGCTGGCAGCCTATTAGAAAGGACAAACTGGGTTTCTGAAAAGCTCAAGCCCTCAGTCCAGGAGGAGCAAAATGGGATTTAGCCAGAAGCCAAAGTCTGGCCTAGTTGAAAAGCAGTAATGAAATAACAAATAACCATGCTTGTTTATGAACAGGGAGGTTTTTTAGACCTAAAAGCTCAGATGCTTCTGAGGATGGCTCCCAATAAATCTACTCAGTGATTTCAGAAAGCTTTACTTGACAGAACTGTCCCCATTTTCAAAGAGGAGAAGTTGAGTTATGGAGACATGAGTCAGCTTTTCTGTGGTCATCTGGTACAAATAGCCCCAGAGTTAGTTTTCCTGCCTCCCAGCCAACAGAGGCATTTTTCAAGGTTCTTACCTCCTCCACATGACTTTTCTGATACAAGTGTCACCCACCAAACATCTGAAAAATCCTAAGACCCAACATGGCCTTGGCTTTGAATTCAAGTTGGTAAACAACTGGCGATGTGAAATGGAGATCTTCTCACAAGGGACAGGGAAGAGGCCGAGCGGGAAGTACGCATCCTCTTGGCCACCGCAGCATCTTCTGCTGAAGGGAAGTGGGCAGACACCAGAAACTTCTGTTGTCCCTAATATGCCACCGTGGAGAGGATGACTGGGGCTGGCAAACGAGAAAGACTTGCCCCTCAGCACTCCAGTGGCCATCTGGGGAACTCACTAACACAGCTGGCAGATACCAGACCCCACACCCCGCCGAACCAGCCCTGCCCGTCTCTGAAAACAAGTGCCTATAACTGCCCACAGGGTGCTGCCTCCTCTCAGTTAATCTGGGACAGTGTGAAACGCCTACCAAAAACAAACAAACAAACAAACAGAATCCACTGCCGTCAAGTTGTTCCGACTTCTAGCCACCCTATAGGACACAGCAGAACCGCTCCACAGAGTTTCCAAGGAGCACCCGGTGGATTCGAACGGCTAACGTTTTGGTTAGCAGACATAGCATTTAACCACTATACCACCACAGTTTCCAAAAATGCCCATAGCCAACTTAAAATAACAATCACTGTAAAGAGATTCTCAGTGAAGGGAAATATCAACACAGTAAAATATCCTTAAAATATGAAATGGGTGAAATCTTTAAAAAAGAGGCAAGATACTTCCACTTTAAAAAAAAAAATTTTTCACCAGAAGCTACCCAAGAAGATAAAATAAAAACCCAAGAGACGTGGCATGTTGAGTGTGTTATACCAGCTGTCTGAGATGACAGGATTGTTCTTGATAGGTTATACACCTCCAGGGCGACAGGCTTTGTACAGGGTTGCCATGGATTGATCACAGCTGTTTATATCTGTTCCTCGTAATATTAAAGAAGCCTTGTAGCCTAAGCCCTACACCTCAGAGACCTTAGCTGCTGTCCCCTCAGAAACACATGCAGCCCTGTCTTGAGAAGAGTCCTCTAACTACAGGTCAACCACAGGGCACAAGGGGGCACTGTGGCAGAAAGAGCACTAAACTGAGAGGTCAGAAAAGTGCTTTCCTATACCTGTCTCTGCTACCTGGCTGCACATCAGTGGCTTCATTTTCCTCTGTGACAAAGTGGAGCTCATATCTACCTACACTCTACTTGTTGATATGAAGCTCAAATGACACCCTGTGTGTGAAATGCAAGGTCATGGGGCTGATGGTGTCCCAGTGGATGGTCACACTGTTGCCCTGACCTGTGGTAGATCTTAGGGTAGTGTTGCCTGGGCATTTCAGTTGTGCGTTTGGAAATACTAGTGGCATAGTGCTTAAGTGCCATGTCTGCTAACAAAAAAGTTGGCAGTTCAAATCCACCAGGTGCTTCTAGAAACTCTATTGGGCAGTCCTACTTTGTCCTACGGTGTCTTTATGAGTTGGAAATCGACTTGATGGCGACAGGTTTGGTTTGGTTTTGGTGACAGGTTATAGTGACTTAGCCTTCTGCCTCCTCTCCACCCCCCCCCCCCATTCTTGGGGCCCTGTGAACATGCTGTATCTTTGGGTGTTTCTGCGGTGTGGATCATCACCCCTGCTGGATGCTTGGTGGTTGCTGAGCTGCTGACCATCAGCTAGAGGCTGCACTGGTGCCCTGGGCATGTCCCTGTTCCCGAGTACATTTGCTAGAATCCACTGTTTGCTCTACTCCGACAACAGTTAACAAGGATTGTGGCAAGGCTTAGAGTGTCTCCCGAACCTGTCCCTAAAAATCAACCCTAGAGAAAATAATTTGAAAATCGTGACAACCAATGCTTTTACAACTTAGGTGGTCAGCAGACAGAGCCCATCTCAGGATAGACTACCGAATGTCCAGGATTGTGTGATGTAATGCATCAACCACCACAACCCAAGGACACAAAGTAAATCTTGCTACAATCGCTTTTAAAAAAATCTCTGAAGACACCAACATTGGTGTCTTCAGCCAAGGCTTTACATAATTTCTCACCTAGCAGGCTCACTGCATTAGAAATGGAGACAGAACAATAACCAGCCCTATCATATAAAGGGGAAGGTAAAGTTCAGATGAGGTGGGCAGGGGTCAAGTAGAACTTAGCTATATATGTATGTTCGTATGCACACATACACATATAATCATATATAACGATAATCATATACATTATAATCATATCATATACAAAGTCCAACAATTAAGTCCACAACAATTATTCTAAGTGCTACATACCTCACTGCTAAATATCAACACGGCCACCTTTGAAGTACTCCCATTGAGAAGCTATGTTTCTACACCAGCACCTAGTCCACTCTTTAAAGCAATTTTGGAGTTCTTTCTGGAACGGTCATTGCACATGGTGGCAAGGTGGCAAGTTCACAGACTTAATTGTATAGTTGTCTGTGAGGGAGTTTTTAGCCAGTAAACAAATAACTGTATTGGAACACCCTCCTACAATGACTTTTTTCTGTATCTGAAGATAAAGGAAATACAAAAGGAAGACATTTAGATGACATTCAGGACATCAAAGGTAATATGACAGCTCTGATGGCCATTCCAGAAAAAGAGTTCCAAAATCGCTTTGAAGGGTGGACTAGGCACTGGCCTTGGTGCACAGCTTTCCCAAGGGGAGGACTTCACAGGTGGCTGGGGTGATATCCAGCAACAGGTTATGTAGCACTTTTTCTAGGAAGAGTTCTCAAACTTAACTGAAAAACTTTGTGTATCAGAGCAATTAAAAGAGCCAATGCAGCTATCAAAATAATCAGCAAGATAAAAAGAAATGGCATAGGAATTACACAAGTCATAGGAGGGTGCCTGTATGGGTGAACTTACTATGTAAAAGACAGAGAAAAAAATTCAGTCTGTGGAGGGTCCCCTGAGGACATGGCCCGTGGACTCTCTGCTAGCCCAGAGCTGAAACCAGGACTGACGCCAATTCTCCAGACAAAGATTGGACTGGCCTATAAAACACAAAGTGATGCTGGTGAAGACTGTGTTTCTTTGCTTAAATATAAACATGAGGCTGACTGAAGTAGCTCCTGTCCAGAGGTGAGATGAGAGGGTGGAGGGGGGAAGGGAGTTGGTTCAATGGACACAGGAAGTACAGGGTGGAAAGGAGGAGGGTGCTGTCACAGGGTGGGGAGAGCAGCTAGAGTCGCGTTTTATATGGGAAATTGACTTGGACTGTAAACTCTTCTTTAAAGCACAATAAATTTTTTTTTCCTTTTTTTTAAAGAGGATTTTAGTCTGGAAGGAAACAAAATCCATGGAAGAGAAGAAAATTCTCCATGAACACTCTGTTTCATACAAAAGCTTATAAAAGATATACAATGAAGACGAGCTCAAACATAAGATAATAAAACAGGCAGAGAGAAAGGGTAGGGAAACTATACAAGACATCATCATAGAATGAACAGGCTGAAAACTAAAACGTGATACTCAATGAGATGAAAAATGTGAGATGACCACAGGGAATGCATGAGGGAAATAAAGACATGTAAACCATGAGCTGAAGTCACATGGTGAAAGACTAGAGTAGATGCATTTTGGGGTGTCTGCCTAGCCCCTAAGGAGCCTTGGTGGTGCAGTGGTTAGGTTCTTGGCTGCTAATTGAAAGGTCAGAGGGTCAAGCATACCAGCCACTCGGTAGGAGAAAGAAGCAATCTGCTTCTGTAAAGATTACAGCCTAGGGAACTCTATGGGGTAGTTCTACTCTGTCCTATAGCGTCACTATGAGTTGGAATTGAATCAATGGCAATGGGTGATTGTAGCCCAGTCGCTCTTCTTTGAGAATGGTCTCACCATCCCTCAAGTAAGTCTTATAACCAAATCTGTGCCACGTGAATGCTTCTTGACTATAGGTGAACAGGGGGAGCCTTGATGCAGGTGGGCAAGTAGAATTTCCCCTGGGAATGTGGAGTTGAGGTTCAAGGATGCAACCAGTTTCTCGGCACAGCTGGACCTGAGGGATGTATATGCGTGTGCTCTGGGAAGCAGACTTCTTTCACAAGCACAGAGATTTAGAGAAAACTGATATGAATAAAAAAAAGAAACAAAAAACAAACAAACAAAAACATTGCCATGAAGTCAATCCTGACTCATAGCAACCCTATATAACAGAGGAGAGCTGCGCCACAGAGTTTCCAAGGAGTGTCTGGCAGATCTGAAGTGCCAGCTTTTGGGTTAGCAGACATAGCACTTAAATATTATACCATCAGGGTTTCCACTGATCTGAATAGAGAGGAGAAAAAGATGACACAGACAATGACAGATGAGAGCCCAGGTAGCCCCAGAAACAGAGAGGCAGTGTTAATCCCTGATATGATGCCCAGACCTGATTCCAGGACCTTGTGAAATTCACCTCCTTCCCAGCTATTCCACTTTAAATCCTTAACTGCATCCTCCTTTCTTCACTGACACTAGATTGAGTTGATTTCTACTATTTACAACTATAATATCTTAAATACTCAAGATTCTTTCAGATCAAATTGAGGAGTTTAGACTTTCTTCATCAAGCAACCAGAAACAGTGCATAGCCAGGAAAGCAAACTATAGCTTTAAGAAAATGTTGAAATGTTTCTGACAGACAGTTTGCACACAATAGCCACTCAATAAATGACTCACATTAAAAAGATGGACCTGGAACAAATAACAATTGAGAATATCAAAGACATAAGGGAAAATGAGCCCAGGAGACAGATGGACCATATGATTGGGAGAGTACATCAGCATGAGACCAGAAGAACTAGATGGTGCCCAGCTACCACCAAAGACAGCCTTGATAGGGGACACAATGTAGAGTTCCTGACATAACACGAGAAAAAGGAGTATAGAGATCAACAACTCTATTAAAAGATCAAACCTGATGGTCTGACAACCTGGAGGGTCCCCTGAGAACATGGCCCCTTAACTTGCTGCTAGCCCTGAGCTGATACCAGTATTGAAGCCAATATTTCAGACAAAGAATGGACTGGACTTGGGGACACAGAGTGATGCATGTGATGTCTGTACTTTATGGTTTAATCTCTATATGAAGCTATCCTACTGGTTTCTTTTTAGAGGGGTGAGGAGTAGATGCAGAGGAGACAGGGTTATGGGATATTGGAGGTAAATAGTGCAAAAGAAGAGAGAGTTGTCAGAGGGTGAGGACAGTAGATAGAGTTGCAAAGAGGTGGTAACTCTGGGTTTTATATGGAAAATTGGATTGCAAACTTTCACTTAACCACAATGAAAAGTTTTTTTTAAAAAGTCAAGATGAGACAAGAGTCATGTGAAATACACTGTACTGTAAATGAGTAGAGAACAGAACAGTAAGAACAAAATGTTTCTGTCTTTCACAAATCTTTACGACAATCAAATGACCTGTTATTTAGGAAATGATCAGTGGGAGGCCTTCAAATTGCCCAGGTAGTACAGTACATTTTCAGAATATATCGATGTCATCTAGTGGTGTTTAGATGGTACAAAGAAGTCTATATTTACAAAATTTCTTCTTATATATGATAATTACTGACACCAAAAAAAAAAAAAAACGAAAAAACATTGCCATCCAGTCACGTCCATCACATGCCAACCCTATAGGTCAGAATAGAATTGCCCCATAGAGTTTCCAAGGAGCTCCTGGTGGATTTGAACTGCTGACCTTGTGGTTAGCAGCTGTAGTATTTAACCACTATACCACCAAGGTTTCAAGTACATATAAATATTAGGGAGATGCCAGAGGTGGAGAAAACTATGTATTTCCTTTCCATCAGTCACCACCTCTCAACCTTCTTCTCATTGTACTATTTGGAAACTGTTAGGGACCACAGTAAAACAGAGCCAGACAAGCTGGGGCATGAAAACATAAAAACACCATGATGAGGGGATTTAACACTGAAGAATGAGATGTTGGACCAGAGACTGTCTGGCACAAAGATGATTTCTTAATCTTTACACCTGACGTTAACACACCTGTGTTAAGGAGCCTTGGTAACACAGTGTTTAAAATGCTGGACTGTTAACAGAAAGGCTGGCAGTTCAAAACCACCACTGGATGTTGTGGTCTGCTTCTCTATGGATTTACAGCCTTGGAAACCATGTCGGGTCACCATGAGTCAGAACTGACTCAATGACAGTTAGTTGGGTTTGGGTTTACATATTTTCAAGATTGTCAAGTTGGAGAAAAACTGTCTTGGTTGTTTTAAAGGGAGAAAACATGGGTGCAAACTTTTCATCCAAAAGAAAGAATATTTTCCCAACGATGAGTAGTTGGTATGGTTTTTTCTACCTCTTTCTCTGGTACCAGCTCCTATGCTTGGCCCCGCAATGGGATGGGTCAACTCACGAATCTCATATCCTGTCTCGTTTCACGGTTTGGTGCGTTAGTTGTGATTCCACCTTTCAGATGAATGCAGTTTATGTTGTAGGCAACTGAAAACATCCTGCCCAGGACTCATGAGAGTCATCTGACCAAGAAATGGCCTCTTTCTCAACAGGGTGATCTCTGCATATGGCATGTTTGCAAAGGGGCAGGAAGCAATTTAAGTGAGACACTGAGGGAATGAAAAATCCCCTTTCCTGAGAGCACTGCCTGAGCTGGCTTCTCTTCAGGGAATTAAATAATGGCAACACTCCTGCTGCATGATTTATTAATTTACAAGTTGAAAATAATGCATAGTATATGGTATTAAAAAATGAACACAGTCAGTGGAGTCAGATCCGACTTGACGGCACTTGGCTGGCTTGGATACTTGATTATAACTGAAATTTATTACTCAGCTCATCTGTATTTAATATATACCTCCTCTCTTAGACTGTAAGTTTCTTGAGGTCAGGGTCTGTGTTTTACTTGTTTATTCTGTATCTCCAGCGCCTAGCACAAACATTTTTTTAAATTAATTGACATATAAGTAGACTTTTGTTTGCTTATAATTGTTTTTGACATTTAAAGGAACAGAGTTACTTGAATTCAGCAATTCATCTCAAATAGCAAGTGCAGTTTAATAAGAGGGGAAAAAAAGCTTTTCCCAGCCCCACCCTAGGTCTATTCCTTTCTCTGGAGGAAGGAGACACCTTGTCGTAACCATTGGCACTGGGATTAGTTGTTATTTCCCCTCTATCATAGGACAATGGAGGGCGGTGGGGGGCAGTGGAGGGCAGTAGAGGGCAGTTTGCAGTATGGGGGTGTCTGCAACAGGCTCTTTCATGTGCCAGAACAGGTTTGGCTCTTCCGGCAAGTTGTCATGCTGCCATGGGATTAAATTGGAGTCGCATTTCTTACCTTAGCCCCTGTTTTAGCCATCTAGTGCTGCTATAACAGAAAAACCACAAGTGAATGGCTTTAACAAAGAGAAATTTGCTTTCTTACAGTTCGGGAGGCTAGCTCTGAATTCAGGGTGCCAGCTTTGAGAGAAGACTTTCTGTCTTTGCTGGCTCTGGAGGAAGGTCCTTGCTGTCTCTCTGAGCTTCTCTTCTGAGAGTTTCATGCAGATTGGCATTTCTCTTCCTCCACTGTCCAATCACAGGTTTTCTTTTAAAGCCTCATTAGAAGCACATTTGATGTCCACATTGCTAGCAACATTTTGTTGCTGGCGCCATATGTATTCTCTAAGACAATAGAGACTTTCCTCACTTCTTGTGAGCCTCACCTAAATTTCCTATGCTATGCATAATTCTATCAACAGTCTTTTCAAGGTAATCTAGGCTTTTACTACTAAGTGCTTAAAAGTCTTCCAGCCTCTACCCATTACCCAGTTCCAAAACCACTCCCACATTGTAGCTGTCTGATAGAGTGGTGCCCTACTGCTGGTATCCAATTCTGTTTTAGTTATTTAGTGCTGCCACAACAGAGGTATCGCAAGTGGGTGACTTTAACAAATACGAATGATTTTCTCACAGTTTAGGAGATTAGAAGTCTAAATTCAGTGTACCAGCGCTTGGGAAGCCTTTCTCTCTGTTAGCTCTGGCGGAAGGTCTTTGTCTCTTCTGAGCTTCTGCTCCTGGGCTATCTTCATGTGGTGTGGTATGTCTTTTCCCCTAACCCTGATTGCCCTTTTTTTATCTTTTATGTCTTGTAAGAGATTAACTCGGACACATTTTACACCAATCCTGCTTTATTAACATAACAGAAAACTCATTCTCAAATGGGATTATAACCACAGGCATAGAGATTAGAATATATAATACATATTTTTGGAGGACACAATTCAATCTATAATGGCCCTAGACCCAGAAAGACATGGAAGCCTCTTCCAGAAGGCAGTCATGGTAACATTAATATCACCAAGCTCCAAACAGAGAGCACTACGAATCTGCAAACTGAGCCTCTGAGCAGCAGAAATTGTCTGAAATTTTAAGCATGATTTCTTGTGGCTTTAGCACCTTGGGCAGCCTATACTGTCACTCTCTGACCACAACTGGCCATCCTAAGGGCCTCAAGGATCATCAGCAGGACAGTGGCCTCAGATCTCTTCCACAAACACTTGCCCACAGTCATTAACCAATAACATTCCTTAACCAAAAACCAAAATCAAACTCAAGGCCATTGAGTTGATTCCAACTCACAGCAACCCAATAGGACAGTGTAGAACTGCCCCAAAGAGTTTTCAAGGAGTAGCCGATAGAACTGAACTATTGGTGTTTGGGTCAGTAGCTAGGCTCTTAACCACTGCACCACCAGGGTTCCAATAACATTCATGGGAATTTTTAATTAACATACCGAAGAACTAAGTTATACAGGAGCTTGTGTTCCTCTTCTTTTTTTTTTTTAATAGAGTAAGGATCTTCATGGAAACCCTGGTGGCACAGTGGTTAAGTGCGATAGCTGCTAACCAAAAGATCAGCAGTTCAAATCTGCCAGGTGCTCCTTGGAAACTCTATGGGGCAGTTCTGTTCTGTCCTGTAGTATTGCTAGGAGTTGGAATCAACTCGGTGGCATTGGGTTTGGCCTGGAAAGGGCCTTCATAGGGGTAGGTGAACTAGTCCAAACTGCTGTCTCTATTCCTAGAGAGAAGAAAAGTTAAAAAATCATTTAATTTTGATATCTGGGCTTAATAGTAATAAGCTCAAAAGTTTTCTAACACCCTTCAACAAAGCCTCTCAGCCTCCAAATGACTTTAGCTGCTTAGAGACAATCCATTCTGTGTCTGGGGCATCAGTTTGATTTACAAAGCATTTCAAAATATTTATATATTTTTTAGGGTTTCCATCACAGCCTCAGCCAGTAACCTGCTGTGTTTGAAAATGTCTGGGCAGTAATTGTCATTGTTTGCAACAGCTATTTTGAACTCCAGTAAGCGTCGTGGCATTTGTAGAACCAAGGAATGCAATTACCAAGGTTGTATACATAATCCAAGTGACCTCCTGGCTTCAGAAGCTCAACCCCTAGGGGAAAGAGTATAACAACAGCAAAACGTTTGTTTAACTTTTCTTCTGTAGTTGGTCAGTGGTAGGTGGATTGCATTATGGTCAATTTGGCAAAAAGATGTTAGTGTAACAACTCCTTATAAGTACAAAACAATGCTGATTGAAACATACAAGAAATAATATGACTGGAACGATGGGCTCTTCTGACCCACTTTCCTGCTCCAGTGTTTGTGGAGGAAATCAGATACTGAAAGGGTGTCTGGTTCTGTAGTGACTCAGCCGTCATGATGCAAGAGATTGTTTTTCACCAATTAAAAGAGGGCACTCTGGTGTCATTTAAAAACAAGTGGCTAACAGCTTAAGGATTTATGTGTAAAAAAATCTAGTCGATACAAAAGAGGCCACTTTGGAGTTAGTAAATGAATTTCTAAGTTGCCATGCCTGCCACTAGGGATTTGGGTTTCTCGCATCTTATCAGTTTCTGACAGGCTCAGGTTACTCTCACATCAGTTTCCCTCTCCTGTTATTTTTTGCTTTCAGATACTCTCTGGAGACTACCTTTCTAAAGCCTCTCCTGTAAGCATGAAACAGAACAGTTAAACCTAAGTAAAAAAAAGAAAAAAAAATCTATTAACAGAATCTCTTGATTTCTGAACACAGCAGTGGTTTGAGGCACTCTGCTCCTGGAGGTAGAGAACTGCCAACAGCAGTCTCAAAACTTCAGACTTCCTTTAAAAAAAAAAATCATAATTTGTCAAATAGAAATACCCACAATCATTTTGCTCAAACCTGTTTGGCTTCATGCAAGAGCTCACATCTCTTGTCTGTCTATGCTCACATCAGGTGCCTGCGGAAGAAAAGCTAGCATGCTTTTTAGGGCCTAAGAACCCGAGAGCTTCCCCCAGATCCAGTGCTGGGGGCGGCTTTGTTCTACCTGCTCCCCAGGGCCTTTTCCGAATGGTTGTCTTCACTTTCTGGTCTGTTTTTAGACTGTCAGGAGCCTGCTCGGAAACCAGAATGACGCTGGCTGCTAGCAGGTCCTCTAAAAGCCTAGGAGAGCCACCCTGGGGCGGCTCAACACCGAAGAAATGAGACCCAGGTGCTTGGAGTTCTCTCCCTGTCTGGGAACTGTTTTTATATGTCCCACTTGTGTACCAGCCACCTCACTTTACCTGGAGGCCCTGGCTAGTATAAAGATTTAGGGCTTTTGGCAGTTAACTGAAAGGTTCGAAGTTCAAGTCAGCCCAAACGTACACTGGAAGAGAGGCATGGTGATCTATTCTGAAACAATCAGCCGTGAGAACTGTATGGAGCACAGCTCTGCTCTGATACACATGGGGTCGCCATGATTGAGGCCGGCTCCACGGCGACCTGCTGCTTTCACTTCACCTACTGTTTTCTCAGCCCTGCACAGGGCTCAGAAATGCATGCATGTACGCGCGCGCACACACACACACAATCTGTTCTGAAGCACTGCTCTAAACTCACGGCCAGGCTCACTCCCTGCCAGGCTCCCCAGACATCTGTGAGAACTGCAAATGCGGTGCGCCAGGAGCACACACAGTCTTCCTCCAAAAAATAAAAAATAAGCCCAGCCAGCAATCTCAGTGGGGGAAGAACTTCGTCAAGACAGGCTAATCATTCCCAGTCATGCTGGATGCGGCAGGACTGCCTGTAGACAGCTGTCATCCCCATTGTAGCCGAGGAGACAGCCAGCCTGGAGAGGTTAGGGAGGGGCATCCTGACCCCAGACAGCAGCACAACTCAAAAGATGGTAATAATAATCATATCAAAGTGTCAACCACTTAAAGGGGAGGCGTCGGGCACAATCGCTTGACAAGTCATCCAGAAAACTCCAGCCGGAAGTTGTCCTCAAGAAAGATCTCAACGTTTTTGTTTTCGGATTATGCATGGGACCAAGATAAAATATCTTAGTAGCTACCATTTACATAATTTATATGGCTCTGAAATGTCAATTCTGTATCTCAATAGGCACATCTTTCAGCCAAAGGAGCCTTGATAGTATAAGCTTTATTAGGTACTTCCTCCCTCTTTCATGCATGCTCAGTTACCCTGGTTTGCCTGTTATTACTGTAAGCACGGCTTTTGATTAAAGTGAAGGCACTGACATTTGTGTTCATTCATTCATTCATTTTAAAGGAGATTGATGCTTTTGTGATGTAAAGATGTTCCCTGGGAAGCAATGACAACCTCTGCTACCAGAGCTGACTTAACAACAAATACATTATTCTTGCAGAATATTCCCTCGTGACAAGAAAGCAAACTGCTCTGAGCTTCAACGGGGAAAGTTGTTTATGTTCATGCCATTCCAAGAGAGTGAAAAAGGCTCAGATACTGCAGTGTCCACTCCAGTCTTTGGCTAAAATGCCTTACACCACAAGCTAGTGAATTAACCCTTTAATTAAAGTTTTTAAGCCTTTTAAAATTTACATACTGGGACCACGGGAAACAAAATTTATCATCTGTCATGTATGCCTAAAGCCAAGCCAAGTGCCTAAATCTGAATTAAAACTTGAAAGTAGATTTTTATACAAGGGAATCATAGCTTGTTGGCAGTGAAGAAATCTAGAAAGAATCTCAAGCCCAATCCTCTAGTATTAATTACACTTTTTAAGTGCCCCTTAAACAGCTCCTGTCAGTCTAGGGAATAGTTCTATGAGAAAGTTGGTCTTCTGAATTCTATCCCCAAGTGACACTGGTCATTAATTCCATTGTTTGGAACAAAATAGAAACAATTTTTTTTTTTTTACCTAAAACTCTTCCAATGCTTGAGGACAACCACCATGTCTCCACTCAGTTCTCTGTTCTCTAGGTTCTGGTCTCTGTTCCTTCACCCTCTCTTTGTGTGGTATGAAATTCAAATTCCCTCACATCCTGGCTCTCACTCACTAAAGCTATTCCATTGGATCAGTGTCTTTTTTAATACGGTGTCTAGAACTGAACTCCACATTCTGGGTGTTCTATAGAGCACAGGTGGGCCGCAACAGTCTGTGATCCAAATCCTACAATTCTCTTCTCAGAGCCCACTCTCATGGGCAGCTTGAAGTCAAGTGAAAACCACAGATTTCTGTCTCGAGAACTTGTATCAAGCATGTCACCCATAGCCTTACTTATTTTTAATGACAAGTTTGCATTTATCCATATTAAATTTCTTGATGCTTCCAATCTCTTGAAATAAGCTTATATCTCAATTCTGACAAATTTTGTATTTGCTACCCTACATAGTTTTGTGTTATTCTCAAATGCAACAAACAGGTCTTCTTTATGTGTTTATCAAAATCATGGATAAAAATATGGACCTTGGCCTACACAACTTCCCGAGGCTGGAAGCTCAGCTCACGGGTCTTGGCTACCTTACTGGTCAAGTCCTGGTCCTTAGGTTTCGCTGCCATCCTGGAAGAGATAACAATTGTCAGGCTGTTTGGTAGTTCTGGGAATCCTGGTAGTATCGTGGTTAAGCTCTATGTCTGGTAATTAAAAGGTTCATATCCACTAGGAACTCCATGGAAACTCAATGGGGAAATTCTACTCTGACCTATAGGGCACTATAAGTCAGAATTGACTAGACAGCAGTAGCTTTGGCTTTCTGGCTTTTGGCATAGTAGTTCTATGTTTCACTTTTTGAGGGACTGTCACACTTTTCTACCATGACTCTACCATTTGCATTTTTACCAGCAAGGGATAAAGGTTTCAGTTTTTCAGAGGGAGAGACTGAGACAGAACCAATAACGACCTCAGCCAAACTCATGGGAGGCTCTGGCACTAAAACAGCCCTTTAGAATTCTCCCACATTGGGGTTGTTAACCAAAATAATAAAACAATATGTGTACTAAATATTTAATGAGAAACTAACTTGTTCTGTAAACCTTCATATAAAGTACAATAAAATAAACAAACAAACAAAAAGAATTCTCCCACATTGGGCTGAAATGTCTAAGCCTATACGACTCTGCCTCAATCAGTTCCTGGATGTGAGCCACCGCCAGAAAGACATGACCTTGGGTGGACAGCTCTTTGTAACTGAGGCAATCTATGAAGAAGCCATCAGCTGAGATCTGTCCACTGAAAGAACTCCCAGCAGCTGAGACAATTCCTTCTTGGTCACCATGGGAGTCAACATCAAGATTATGCTATAAGTTATAATTATTTAATTCATTATTTCTTTTTTAAATAACTTTTTATGCCTTTTAAACTTTACATACTCCTCTTTGGCCTTAATCTTAAGATCTTATTTATATTTTCTTTAACTTATCTTGAGGCAACATGGAACACTAAGCTGATTAGAATGCTCATTAGAAACTTCTTACTACACAAATGCGGAATTAAAAAAAATAGATTAAAAAACAGGTGAATTTAACTTAATACTTCTCAATTCATTTTAGATACCAAATCACACAAAGACATTTTTAGAAAAGGTAACTAAAGACCAGTTATCCCTCGTGAACATAAAAACAAAAATCATGAAAAACAAAAGTAGATCTAATTCAGTTATATAGAGAAAGGGTGAAGCATCTTAGTGAGGTTTCCCCCAGGACTGCAAGATTGATTTAATATTGGAAAGCCAGTCAATGTAATTCACCACATAAGAGCCTTGGCTATTAGGCACTCAGCTGCTAACCAAAAAGTTAGTGATTCAGACCTACCTAGTGGCTCTATGGGATAAAGACCTGACAATGTGCTACTAGAAAAACTTACAGGGCAATTTTCCTCTGTCACATGGTGTCACTGTAAGTTGAAAATCAACTCCGTAACACCTAATAACCTAACAAAAGCAATGCACCATGTTTCCGCAGCCACCAAGTCGATTCTGACTCATACAATTTTGTTGTTACGTGCTTTCAAATTGGTTTTGGCTCGTAGCGACCCTATGGGATACCGAAGAGTTGTCCCACAGCGTTTCTGAGGAGCAGCTTGTGAATTCCAACTGCAGATCACTGTGCCACCAGGGCTCTGATCTCTGGTAGATTAAAAAAGAAAAACCAGATGATGATTTCAATAGATGCAGAAAAAATACTGAACAAAATTCTATATGCATCTATGATACAAATTGTTATCAAACTAGGAATAAAAGCACTTCTTCAGTGTAAGGAAGGGAATCTGGAAAAAAACATAACTAACACCACAATACTAATGAAGGAACAAATACCAGCAAACACCCAGAAAAGTCTACTTTCCCTATTCCTATTTAACATATGAATGGAGGTCCTAAGCAGTGCAGTAACATCTTAAAAGAAATAAACTCTTAAAAGAAAGACACAGCAAATGTAAAGGAAGAAGTAAAATTGTTGATTTCCAGATGGCATGATTGCCTACACAGAAAGTAGTAAGGCATCTGAAGAGCCACTAATTGTCTACTAAGGTCAGAGCCATGGTGGCACAATGTTTAAGAGTGTGTCTGCCAACCAAATGGTCTACAGTTGGAATTCACAATAGAATAAGTGAATTTAGTAAGGTTGCAGGATATAAAGCAATTGTATACAAAAAGCAGTTGTATTCTTACAACAACAACAAAAATGATGGACAAATTCTTATAAATATGCAAACTTCCAACACTCACTCAAGAATAAATAGGAAAACCTGAACACACCTACAGAAAATAAAGAGACTGAATCAGTAATCAAAACAACTTCCACTGAAGAAAAGCCCAAGAGCAGACGGCTTCCCTGGTGAATTTTATCAGTATGTCCACCTGATCTACTTTATCTAATTTCTTGGCATACCGTTAACTATAATTTTATAATTCTTTACATTTTTCACAAGATCAGTAGTAATGTTTCAATTTTACATCTGATTTTGGCATTTTGATTTTTTCCCTTTCTCGAGCATGTGAGCTAAGATTTGTCAATTTTATTGCTCTTTTCAAAGAATCTTCTTTTAGTTTTGCTGATTCTTTGTGTTGTTTTTCTCAGTTCTAATCTTTATTACTCCTTCCTTCAGCTGTTGGGTTTAGTTTACTATTCTTTTTCAAGCATCCTCAAGTGCTAAATTAGGTTATTGATTCAAGGTAATAGTTTTTTTTTTTTTAATTTTCTTTTATTTTTATTTAACATAACTGAGTGAAAATGTACATTCACATGTAAATTTACATGCCCCCCTATATGCAACTTCCACTGCTCTCCCTGTCCAGTGACTGCACACTATTCCTCTCTGTTCCATACATGTCTCACCCTCCCAACAGTCTCCTTTCCCCTCCTCTCCGTCCACTCCCCTTCCTCCAGCGAGAGGTCAGCAAGATGATATCCTATGGATGTATAGAACCATAAAGTGCTTCCAATATATGGTTACTCTGAATTGCCAAGTCCAATCCATTCCTGTCCAAAGAGTGGACCTTTGTTATAATTTACGGGAACGGGCAGCATCAGGGCCGGGGGCCATGCTCTCAGAGGAACCCCAAAACCGCTGGACCATCCATTGAGGTCTTTTAGTGGAGATCTCATGATGCACCTCTTTTTATTCTCGTGTTGCCAGTGAGGCTTCTCTCTGTGAGCTCCGTCATGGCTGTCACTGGTGGTGGCTGGGCACCATCCGGTTCTTCCGGTCCCAGGTCGATGTAGGCACCCACTCTTGTGGGTCTCTCTGTCTTCTCGGTTGCTTTACCGCATGCCATTTTGGCCCTCGGTGAGCATCCATTCCTGCTGAGTTGGGACCATTTGCTGTGTCCTCGGATGGCAGCTTGGCAGCTTTTAAGACCCCAGACGCCACTCACCAATGTGGGGTGCAGAGAGCTCTCTTAGCAAAACGCTAGTTGTGCCAATTGGCCTGGAATTCGCCTAAGAGCATGGTCCCCCGCCCCCCGCCCCAGCTACTCTATCCTTGCAGTATTGAGTTAAGATGGAAGGAGTACTCAAGTTATGCTGAAGTCCACTTAATGTTGTTCTTGTTCCTAATGTGTGCTGTCACCGCTTTCTCCCAACTAGATTTCTAGTAACTACCTAAACTAAACCCTCCCCCCCTCGCCCTCCCTTCCTCCCCTCCCTTGCAGCTGTCAAAGAGTCTTGTCTTCTATACACAAGTCTGTTTTTGAGATCTTATCGTAGAGGTCTCATACAGTATTTGTCCTTTTCTCGCTGACTACTCTCACTCAACATAATGTCTTCCAGTTGAAACCAGGTTAGGAGATGTTTCCTGGAATCATCGTTATTCTTTATCATTCCGTAGTGTTCCATTGAGTATATGTACCACAGTTTACCTATCCATTCTTCTATTGTTGGGCATCTGGGTTGATTCCACCTTTTTGCTATTGTGGACTGTGCCGCAATAAACATTCTGGTGCATGTGTCCGTTGGTGTGAAAGGCCTTGAATCTGTAGGATATATTCCAAGTAGTGGAATTACTGGGTCAAATGGTATATCAACATTCATTTTTTTAAGGAAGCGCCAGATTGCTTTCCAAAGAGGCTGGACCATTTTGCAACCCCACCAACAGTGTAGGAGGGTTCCACTTTCTCCACAGCCTCTCCAGCATTTGTTGTTTTGTGTTTTCTGGATCATGGCCAATCTCGTTGGGGTGAGATGGTATCTCATTGTTGTCTTGATTTGAATTTCTTTAATAACTAAAGATCGTGAACATGTCCGCATGTGTTTTTTGGCTGCCTGGATCTCCTCTTTAGTGGAGTATCTGTCCATCTCCTTTGCCCATTGCTTAATTGGATGGTTTATCTTCTTCTTATTGATATTTTGTAGTATCTTATAGATTATGGAGATCAGGCGTCGATCTGACATAGAGTTGCCAAATATTTTTCCCACTCTGTGGGTGTTCTTTTAATTCTATTAATAAAGTCTTTGGATGAGCAAAAGTGTTTGATTCTTAATAGTTCCCATTTATCTACTTCCTCTCCTGTTGATTGAGGTTTCTTTGACAGATTTTGGAGTCGGTCCTCATTGTGTATTAAAACTTTCATTGTTGTTCCTACCTTTTCTTGGATGAGCTTTATGGTTTTAGGTTTGATATTTAAGTCTTTTATCCAGTTGGAGTTGGTTTTTGTATAAGGTGTAAGATATGGATCTTGATTCAGTTTATTGCAGATGGATAACCAATTTTGCCAGCACCATTTGTTGAAGATACTGTTTTTACCCCAGTTTAATGTCTTAGGGCCTTTGTCGAATATCAACTGTTCACAGGCAGATGGTGTAATCTCTGGGGTCTCAATTCTGTTCCATTGATCCATCTGTCTGTTCTTGTACCAGTACCAGGCTGTTTTGACCACTGTGGCAGTGTAGTATGTTCTAAAGTCGGGTAATGAAAGGCCTCCCAGTGTGTTCTTCTTCTTTAGTAGTACCTTACTTATCCGGGGCTTCTTCCCTTTCCAAACAAAATTGGTGATTTGTTTCTCCATCTCATTAAAAAATGATGCTGGAACTTGTATTGGGATTGCATTATATAAATAAATTGCTTTGGGTAAAATAGACATTTTCACAATGTTAAGTCTTCCTATCCGTGAGCAGGGTAGGTTTTTCAATTTATCTAAGTCTCTCTTAGTTTCTTGTAGTAAGGGCTTGTAGTTCTCTTTGTAAAGGTCTGTTGTTTCTCTGGTTAGATTAATTCCTAGGTACTTTATCTTCTTAGGGGCTATCTCAAACGGTATAGATTTGATAATTTCCTCCTTAACAGTCTCATTGTTGGTATAAAGGAATCCTACTGATTTACTTATGTTTATCTTGTATCCTGAGACTTTGCTGAACGCTTCTATCAGTTTGAGTAACTTACTTATAGATTCCTTGGGGTTCTCTGCATATACAATCATATCATCTGCGAACAGGGAGATTTTACCTTCCTCTTTGCCGATGCAGATGCCCTTTATTTGTTTGTCTTGTCTAATTGCTCTGGCTAGAACTTCTAGCACAATGTTGAATAGGAGAGGTGACAGTGGGCATCCTTGTCTAGTTCCTGATCTCAGGGGAAAGTCTTTCAGTCTCTCTCCATTCCAGATGATGTGGGCAATTGGCTTTGTATAAACGGCCCTTATTGTGTTGAGGAATTTGCCGTCTATGCCCATTTTGCTAAGAGTTTTTAGCATGAATGGGTGTTGGACTTTATCAAATGCCTTTTTGGCATCAATGGACAAAATCAGGTGATCTTTGTCTTTTGTGTTATTTATGTGGTTAATCACATTAATTGTTTTCCTGATGTTGAACCAGCCTTGCATCCCTGGTATGAATACCACTTGGTCATGATGGATTATTTTCTTGATATGTTGTTGTATTCTGTTGGCAAGAATTTTGTTGAAGATTTTTGCATCTAAGTTCAAGAGTGATATTGGTCTGTAGTTCTCTGTCTTTGTTGGATCTTTCCCAGGCTTAGGTATCAGGGTTATGCTGGCTTCATAGAATGAGTTTGGGAGTACTCCATCCATTTCTATATTGTGAAATAGTTTCAACAGTATTGGGGATAACTCTTGTCTAAATGCTTGGTAGAATTCTGCTGTGAAGCCATCTGGGCCTGGACTTTTTTTGGTTGGCAGTGTTTTGATGACCTTTTCAAACTCTTCCTTTGTGATGGGTTTATTAAGTTGTTCTGCTTCAGGTTGTGATAATTTGGGTAGGTGGTATGAGTCAAGGAATTTGTCCATTTCCCCTAGGTTTTCAAATTTGTTAGAGTACAGTCTTTCATAGTATTCTGTTATGATGTTTTTGATTTCCATTGCATCTGTGGTGACAACTCCCTTCTCATTTC
This sequence comes from Heterohyrax brucei, assembly GCA_028571685.1. Taxonomy (NCBI): domain Eukaryota; kingdom Metazoa; phylum Chordata; class Mammalia; order Hyracoidea; family Procaviidae; genus Heterohyrax; species Heterohyrax brucei. The sequence continues at coordinate 68,876,163 of CM053141.1, read as the reverse complement.
TAATTTGGGTTATTTCTTTCCTTTCCTGCTTTTCTTTAGTAAGTTTAGCCAGTGGTTTATCAATTTTGTTGATCTTTTCAAAAAACCAGCTTTTGGTCTTTTCAATTTTTTCAATTGTTTTTCTATTCTCTAATTCATTTAGCTCTGCTCTAATCTTTATTATCTCCTTTCTTCCGGTGCCCGAGGGGTTCCTCTGTTGTTCTCTTTCTACTTGTTCAAGCTGTAGAGTTAGTTCCTTGATTTGGTTTCTTTCTTCCTTCCCGATGTGTGCATTTATGGAGATAAACAGACCTCTGAGCACTGTTTTGGCTGTATCCCATAGGTTCTGGTAGGAAATGTTTTCGTTCTCATTGGAATCCATGAATTTCTTTAATTCATCCCTGATTTCCTCTATAACCCATGTTTTTTGTGAGCAAGATGTTGTTCAGTTTCCAAGAGTTCTGTTGGGGACCACAGGAAAGCCCCGGGCCCCCAACATACAGGAAGCTTGGAAAGTCCCTAAAAAGCCCGCGCGCGCGAAAACTTCCCGCCCGCGGGAAATTTGAACTTCCTGCCCGCGGGAAAACTTCCCGCCTGATGTCACTGCCTTAGTCTTATGCATACCCAATCCCGAGCCGACAGCTACCTCAGTCCAAATGTCACCCGATCCCTACGTCACTTAATCCCTCCCTCCATTCCCGCTGCTATATATACCGCGCTGTAACAATAAAACCTTGAGGCTTGATCAGAACTTTGTCTTGCCTCCATTTCTTCGCGTCTCTTGCCCCACCTTCATTTTCACAGGCTCCCCCTCGTCCCTCCGTTGATTCGCCCCGCAGGTCGGGGCAAAATGGCGCCCAACGTGGGGCCCGAGGTACGGAGCTGCTAAATAGACCCACCACAGAAGAGGAAGTCCTGCGCAGGCATCCTGAGCTGCCGCACCGGGTGTGAGCCGGTTCGACCGGAGTTTCCATCGGAAAAGCTGCTCATGAGTCAAACTCGTCCTGATCACCGCGGGAGTAGCCGCCCTGCGAGCCTGATCTGTCAGAGGTGAGTGGGTAAAAATCATGGGGCAAGAATTGAGTTCACATGAACTCTTTCTTACGGGAATCAAGGATTCTTTCAAAATGCGGAGAATTAAGGCTAAAAAAAGGATTTAGCTCAGTGTTTTTATATTCTTATCAGATGTATGTCCATGGTTTCCTCAAGAGGGCACTATTAACCCTCAAATCTGGAAAAGGGTTGGAGACTGTTTAAATGACTATTATAGAACCTTCGGGCCCTAGAAGGTTCCGGTCACTTGCTTCTCTTATTGGAGTTTGATAAACGATGTCCTTCAAAGTTCCCATAATGCTCCTGATGTTCAGCATCTCGCCCAGATGGGTGAAAATATCATGAAAGATCAGTCCCGTCCCTCTTCTGCCTGCCCATCAGTTTCTCGCAGTATTCCGGAGGAGCCTCAGGCCTCTGGAACAGACACTCTCGCAAAAGAACCATAGTGGTCCCCCCGAAGGTTTGTACCCGTCCCTAAAGTCCTTCACCGACAAACCCGATCCTAACCCACTGTCCCCTGAAGACCAGACCACTCTTGAAGAGCAAGCCGCCCATTATCATAATGATGCCTATACTTGGACCCTTACGGCCCCTGCCTTTCACGCCCCCCCGAAACCTCCCCCTTACCCTTCAGGTCCTCCTAAACCGACCTCTCCACCTCTTGGCCCGGGACCCAGCCATTCTCCCCAGCCTACCGAAAACTCCCTCGATCATGATATTTCAATGTTAGAGAAGCTTGTAGCCCGCAGACATAGACAACTAGACCTCCAAAAGGAACTCCAAGCCCTTGAGCAAGAACTTAACTCACTCAGCCTTGCCCAAAATCCTAAAACTCAATCCCGGAGCAATGTGTCAAAAGGTACCTCAGGCTGCCCTAAGACTCTCCTCACCTTTCCGGTAACTCGTAGCCAGCACGGGCAAGTAGAGATTGAAATAGAAAGTGAGGAAGAGCAAGGAAGCCCTAGAATAGAAGAGGAAGAAACTGAGAGTCCTAATGCAGATGACACCCAACCTGACAGCCTTAGCCCCCCAAAATATCGCCGCTTAAATGTAAAACATATTAAGGACTTAAAACTGGCTGTCAATAACTACGGCCCGACAGCCCCTTACAGTCTAGCACTGCTTGAGAGCCTTAGTGACCGATAGCTTACGCCTAACGACTGGCATTTCTTGGCCCGGGCCTGCTTATCAGGGGGTGACTTTGTTCTCTGGCGAACCTAGTTTGCTGAACAGTGCCGAGAAACGGCACAATGTAATGGAGAGAGCAAGGCCTCCTGCACCTGGACAACAGATAAGCTCTTGGGGCGGACTCCATATGACACCAATGAAAAGCAGGCAAATTTTCCCCCTGGTTTATTATCACAAATACAAAATGCTGGCCTCAGAGCCTCGAGACGTCTCCCCCCAAAGGGTGCAGCAACCACCTCACTGGCTAAGATTCGCCAGGGGCCTGACGAACCATATAGTGAATTTGTCAGCTGTTTGATAGACGCTGCCGAGAGACTGGTAGGAGAGGGTGAGACTAACAGTGCCTTTATCAAACACCTTGCCTTTGAAAATGCCAACCCCTCGTTTCAGGATGCCTTAAGACCTCATCGCAGGGGAGATCTTTCGGACTATGTCTGACTCTGCTCAGGCATAGGAGCCTCCCATGCCATTGGAATAGCCATAGGAGCAGCACTCAGAGGCCTTGACCCTCACCCACAACAAAAAACCTACTTTAACTGCAAACAGCCTGGCCATTTTGCACGTGAATGTCCCCTGGGGAAACAACATCGAGGGCCTCCCGCCTCAGCGTGCCCCCGGTGCAAAAGAGGCAAGCATCGGGCTGCAGATTGCTATTCCAAAACTGACATCAACGGTCAACCTCTTCCCCCGAAGCAGGAAAACTCCCAGTGGGGCCAGCCCCTGGCCCCATCCCCGAGACAGAACCTAGGGGCAGTCAGGTTCATCCCCCCAAAACAGACACAGAGACAGGTTTCAGCTCCCTCTGCCGTGCCACCCCTGGAAGCGCAGGATTGGACCTCTGTTCCGCCACCAGTACAATACTAACCCCTGAACAGGGCATTCAAGTCATTCCAACAGGGGTCCGAGGGCCATTACCCCCGGAAACGTTTGGACTGATAATAGGGCGAGGCAGCTCCTCCTTGGCCGGTCTTCAAATCCTCCCAGGAGTTATTGACAATGATTATACAGGACAAATAACTCTTCTGGCTTCTGCCCCATCGGGGCCAGTATCCACATATGTAGGTCAAAGAATAGCTCAAATTTTACTGCTCCCCTTATTACCTACACCCCATAGGCATTTAGTACCCCGGCGGCCTGACATTGCATTCGGGTCCTCAGACGCATATTGGGTACAGCCAGTCACCCCCGATAGACCAAGGCTTACTCTCCAGTTAGATGGCAAAGCTTTTGAAGGAATAATGGACACAGGAGCTGATGCCACAGTAATTTCAGCTAAATATTGGCCTTCCAACTGGCCCTGTGAGACCTCAATAACCCATCTTGAAGGCATTGGCCAGTCTGTCAACCCTAAGCAAAGCTCAAAAATTCTTACTTGGAAAGACTCTGAGGGTAACTCAGGACAAATCCAACCTTACATTGTTCCGGGTTTACCTGTTAATCTATGGGGTCGTGATGTCTTATCCCAACTGGGAATCATCATGTGTAGCCCAAATGAAATAATTACCCAACAGATGCTTAACCTAGGCTTCCTACCGGACAAGGACTGTGAAAAAATAATCAAGGTATAAAGCAGCCTCTCCTTGTGACGCCTAAAAATAATTGTTCAGGCTTGGGAAGTGAAAATTTTCCTTAGTGGCCATTGACTCCCCTGTACCCCATGCTGATAAGATTGAGTGGAGATCTGAGTCTCCAGTGTGGGTAGATCAATGGCCCTTGACTGAGAAAAAACTCGCAGCTGCCACAGAGTTAGTGCAGGAACAGCTGGCTGCTGGACATTTGGAACCAACCACCTCTCCCTGGAATACTCCTATATTTGTAATCAAAAAGAAAAATGGGTCATGGCGACTCCTTCAGGATCTCAGAGAAATTAATAAAACCATGTTTACAATGGGGGCTCTCCAACCTGGACTCCCCTCCCCCATTGCCATTCCAGCTAACTATTTTAAAATCATTATTGATCTCAAGGACTGCTTCTTTACCATCCCTCTTCACCCACCTGATAGAGAACGTTTCGCGTTTAGCCTCCCAGTTATTAATTTTAAAGGGCCAATGCAACGCTATCAGTGGAAGGTTCTCCCTCAAGGCATGGCCAATAGCCCTATGCTGTGTCAAAAATTTGTTGCCCAAGTGGTGGATCCTCTCCGCCGCCAATGGCCTTCTATTTACATCATTCACTATATCAATGATATTCTGCTGGCCGGTGCCACCCGTCTTGAGGTGCTTAGCTGCAGCCAAGATTTGACTCACAGCCTGGCCCTTTTGGGGCTTCAAATTGCCCCTAATAAGGTTCAGCTCACAGACTCCTATTATTACCTTGGCTTTGAACTAAACAGTAACCAAATTCGTACCCAAAAACTTAACTTCCAAACCTCTCAGTTACAAACCTTAAATGAATTCCAATGGTTCTTGGGAGACATAAACTGGCTCAGACCATATCTCCAACTCACGACAGGGGAATTAAAACCATTATTTGATGTCCTGCGAGGGGACTCCGACCCTCTCTCCCCTCGACATCTCACCCCAGAGGCGTCAAAGGCCCTTCATGCTGTCGAGCTGGCAGTGCAACAACAACGTTACCTTTCTTGCTTATGACAAACCCTTTGCTCTAATTGTCTGCCAGACACCTCATACGCCCACAGGAGTGTTGTGGCAAGAAGGACCCCTCCTATGGATACACCTGTCGGCCAATCCACCCAAGGTCCTTGTCACGTACCCTGCTCTGGTGGCAAAAATTATAAAAACGGGCAGAGAAAAGGGGCGCCTACATTTTGGACGAGATCCTGATCACCCTGTAGTCCCATATACCAAAGAACAAATAGACTGGCTGTCTCAAAATGATGATGATTGGGCAATTACCCTAATCACATTTCAGGGTACTATAGATAACCATTATCCTTCACACAAACTTCTTCAGTTTGCCCAAAGGCACTCCTTCATCTTCCCCAGAGTAACATCTGCTCAACCCTTAAAAGGGGCCTCCCTAGTTTTTTCAGATGGGTCTTCTTCTGGTATCGCCGCGTGGGTTATAGATTCACAAGAAGGTAGTGTCCAGTCTCCCTTTAAGTCTGCCCAGCTTGTAGAGCTTTTTGCTATCCTACAGGTCTTCACCATACTACATGATGTCCCCTTCAATCTCTATACCGACAGTGCTTACATAGCCCTCTCAGTCCCAGTGTTAGAAACTGTTCCTTATATCAAACCATCTTCCAATGCTGTGCCTCTCTTTCAACAACTCCAGGCACTCATCCTAAAAAGAAAACACCCCTTTTTTATAGGGCACTTACGAGCCCATACTGACCTCCCGGGACCCCTCTCCGAAGGTAATAACCTTGCAGATAAACAAACACATTTAGTCCTCTCAGCTGCCCTAGAACCCATCACCAGGGCCCAACAAGCTCATGCTCTTCACCATCTTTAAGGTCACTAGAGAACAGGCAAGACAAATTGTTAAGGACTGTCCCACATGCGTGACTCTCCTGCCTCTCCCTCACCTGGGAGTTAACCCAAGAGGCCTGCTCCCTAATGAAATCTGGCAAATGGATGTTACCCATATTCCTGAGTTTGGTAACCTCAAATATGCCCATGTGACCATTGACACCTATAGTGGGTTCCTCCATGCCACCCTCCACAGTGGTGAGGCCTCTAAAAATGTTATAGCACATGTTCTCCAATGTATTGCCATCATGGGAAAGCCCCAACAAATCAAGACAGACAATGGACCAGGTTATACATCACAATCCTTTAAAAACTTTTGTAGTCAATTCCAGATCAAACATGTAACTGGCATTCCCTATAATCCTCAGGGACAGGGCATAATAGAACGAGCTCACCAGACTCTTAAAAACACCATGTCCAAGCTTAAAACTAACACTGTTTACCCCACTAGAGGTTCTCCCCGTAACCTCCTCAATCATGCATTGTTCATCCTTAATTTCCTACAATTGGATCTTAATGAAAGGTCTGCAGCAGACCGCCTTTGGCACCAAGAGACTAAAAATCAATATGCCAAGGTTATGTGGAACGATCCTATAACTCACAAGTGGCTCGGTCCTGATCCAGTTCTCATCTGGGGAAGAGGCCACGCCTGTGTATATAGTACTCCTGAAGGAGCCCCTCGGTGGCTGCCTGAACGCCTTATCAAACCCATCAATGATAACCCCATCTCCAGAGAAAATACCCCTGAGAAACCTTCTCCTCTCTTATAGGCTGCAAAACCACCTGTGTCCAGCGCCACCAGAGTGAAGCACAAGTAGAACTCTACAAGATGAAAATCAACAATCCACCACAGATAAGCCTTTTACCCTTCTTGCTAATCATTCCCTCTGCATTTCTAAAATTTAGCTCTGCCAATCCCCAACCTAATCCGCATACTCCCAAAATCCTTAATTGGACAATTGTAGACCTGAGTGAGGGTATTGTTCTCAATAGTACCTCGCACGAGGCCCCGCTTGGCACCTGGTGGCCTGATCTATATTTTTGCCTGCACCAGCCCATTCGCTCTGCAGGGAGCACCCCTCCTAATCTGGTGCGTAGTTATGGATTTTACAGCTGCCCCGGAAATAATAAGGGTAGACACTGCGGGGGAGCAGGAAGTTATTACTGTAGTAGTTGGAGTTGTGTCACTTTGAATGACGGAGATTGGAAATGGAATGTAGGTAACCGAGACCTTTTAAAATTCTCCTTTGTCAACCAAGGGCCTGGCAAATATGTAACCCAAGAACTTTACAGGCGCCAGGAGTGCAAAACTACCGACTTAGATTTCATAAGACTCCAGTTTAATGAAGCAGAAAAACAAGACACCACTCCATGGATAACTGGTTTAACTTGGGGTGTGGTGTTTTGGAAGTATGGAGGAGGTGAGGGAACCCTTATCCAAGTCCGCCTCACAATAAATAACCCCTCATCTCAGCCCATAGGACCTAATACAGTATTATCCGAACAGGAAACACCCCTAAGGCCCCCAAACCCGCCTCCCCAAATTCCACACGACTCCCCCTCAGCTGCTCCATCACCCCCGTCCCTGGATTTATCCCAAGCACCCCCGTCCTCAAATTTATCTAGTGGCCAAAGACTATTAAGTCTAGTACAGGGTGCCTTCCAAGTCCTCAACAACTCTAACCCCAACTTGACCGAATCTTGCTGGTTGTGCTTAGCAACTACCCCCCCTTATTATGAGGGACTCACCTTGATAGGAAAATTTTCCAATCAAACTGGTCACAGTAATTGCAGCTGGATATCTGAAAAAAGACTCACCCTTACTGCAATCTCAGGATCAACGGGAACCTGTATTGGTACCCCGCAAAATTCCCAACAGGCAAAACTTTGTAATCAAACTTTAAAAAGTCCCCACACTTCTAATACATATTATCTAGTCCCCCCGGTGGGAGGCTGGTGGGCTTGTAACACTGGGCTCACACCCTGTGTACCCACCAGTGTGTTTAATCAGTCACGTGACTTTTGTGTCACGGTACAAATCTTCCCCAAAATCATCTATCACACCGAAGACAACTTCATAACCCAATATCAATTACAAACCACCAAGGTTAAGAGAGAACCCATCTCTTTAACCTTGGCGGTCCTTTTGGGCCTGGGCGTAGCAGCAGGGGTTAGCACTGGCACCGCAGCCTTAGTAGAAGGCCCTAAACATATCACCAGGCTAAACATGGCCATAACTGAGGACCTAAAAGCCATCGAACACTCCATCTCAAAATTAGAAAGCTCTTTAACATCCTTGTCGGAAGTAGTCCTCCAAAACCGAAGAGGGCTTGATCTACTTTTTCTTAAAGAAGGTGGCTTATGTGCAGCCCTCAAAGAACAATGTTGCTTTTATACAGATCATTCAGGGGTCATCAAAGATACTATGACTAAGCTCAGGGAGCGGCTGAACCAAAGACAGCGAGAGTGGGGAACCAATCCCGGACCACTTGGTTTTAGCTTGACCGGAACTTCATGGCTCACTAACTTGCTTCTCAGTTTTGCTGGCCCTATTTTAGGTATATTGCTGTTCCTGACCTTCGGCCCTTGGGCGTTCAGAAGAATAACGAACCTCATTAAACAACAAGTAGACTCTTCACTAGCTAAACTTATTCAAGTTCACTACCACCGCTTGGCAGTTGACGAAACTTATGCCGCTGATAATGAGAAACCCTAGCTTCCTCCCCAAGGGGACAGCATGAAAAGTAGAGGCATGCTTACCTCCTTACCAGCCTGGGAAGAGAGGTATGGGCATCGGGACGAGTGCGAAGCAAAGCATTGCAAGGGAAAGTTATCATTAACTCCTCTACATTTCCCTGGAGCATACCTGGCTTGCACAGAGGTTGGTATCCATCACATAACAATACTGTTGCTCTGCCTCTCCTCCACAAAAGATACCAAGAGCAAAATTCATGATAGGAGGAGCCATGGTCACTACTCCCTCCCCCGATTAAAGCCCGCCTCCCATCAAATAAAACAAAAAGGGAGAAGATGTTGGGGACCACAGGAAAGCCCCGGGCCCCCAACATACAGGAAGCTTGGAAAGTCCCTAAAAAGCCCGCGCGCGCGAAAACTTCCCGCCCGCAGGAAAACTTCCCGCCTGATGTCACTGCCTTAGTCTTATGCATACCCAATCCCGAGCCGACAGCTACCTCACTCCAAATGTCACCTGATCCCTACGTCACTTAATCCCTCCCTCCATTCCCGCTGCTATATATAACCGCGCTGTAACAATAAAACCTTGAGGCTTGATCAGAACTTTGTCTTGCCTCCATTTCTTCGCGTCTCTTGCCCCACCTTCATTTTTGCAGGCTCCCCCTCGTCCCTCCGTTGATTCGCCCCGCGGGTCGGGGCACAGTTCCACTTTCTATCTCTGTTTTTTCTGCTATTGATTTCAACTTTGATGGCTTTATGATCTGAGAAGATGCTTTGCAATAACTCAATGGTATGGATTTTGTTGAGCATTGCATTATGGCCTATCACGTGGTCAATTCTGGAGAATGTTCCATGTGCACTGGAGAAGAAGGTGTAGTTGTCTGCTGCTGGGTGGAAAGTTCTGTATATATCAATGGGGTTTAGTTGGCTAATTGCGTCAATGAGGTCTTCTGTATCTTTACTGAGCTTTTTTCTAGATGATCTGTCTAGTAATGAGAGTGGAGTGTTAAAGTCTCCCACTATTATTGTGGAGTCATCTAACTCTCTTTTGAGCGTAGTCAGTGTTTCTTCGACATATTTAGGTGCTCTGACATTAGGTGCATAAATGTTCAATATAGTTAAGTCTTGCTTGTGTACTGAACCTTTCAGCAATAAATAGTGTCCATCTTTGTCCACGATGGTGGATTTGACATTAAAATTGATTTTGTCTGAGATTAGAATTGCCACCCCTGCTCTTCTTTGTTCATTGTTAGCTTGATACATATTCTTCCATCCTTTAACTTTCAGTTTGTTCCTGTCTTTAGGTCTCAAGTGAGTTTCTTGTAGACAACATATGGATGGGTCGTGTCTTTTGATCCAAGATGACACTCGGTGTCTCTTTACTGGAGCATTCAGTCCATTCACATTCAATGTAATTATTGATAGGTATGTGTTCACTTCTGCCATTGTGATATGTTTATTTTTATGTTGATGTTTTCTCTGTTGTTCTTATTAGTCTGTTCTGGGACACTCTTTTTTGTGAGTTGATTTTTCACCTTTTTCAGAGCTGGTTTTATAGTTGTTGAGACTCGTGTGTTAGATTTCTTGAAATGGTATGATACATCTTTGTTGTGCTTTACAGCTGCCCCTATGAACCCCCTTAATAAACTATTTATAAACCCAATTTTAATTACTACCAGTCTGGTCATCTTCCTCTCCATCTGGAAGGACTATAACGACTGTAGTACATCCCTCTTTTATTATGATGACACCATAGTTTTCATGATGATCACTGGATTGCTTCTTTCCAAATCAAAGCTGTGATTTACTTTGGAGCCTTCCCTAAATGAGTATTGAGTAGTGTGTCGTTCTAAAATATAAAGTTAGTGGTTTTGTTCTTCTAAGCCAAAGCCAAGAACTTCTTTCAGTATTTCTTGTAGTTTGGGTTTGGTTTTTACAAAGTCTCTGAGTTTCTGTTTATCTGGAAATGTCTTAATTTCATTTTCGTGTTTGAAAGACAGTTTTGCAGGATATATAATTCTTGGTTGGAAGTTCTTCTTCTTCAAGACTTTGAATGTGTTGTGCCACTGTCTCTGTGCCAGCATGGTTTCTGCTGAGAAATCTGACGAGAGCCTACAGGGTTTCCCTCTGAATGTTAGCTTTGCCTTGAGTCTTGCTGCCTTTAAGAGTTGCTGCTTATGTTTCATTTTGTTAAGCTTGATTATAATATGTCTTGGAGTCTTTCTTTTGAGATCTATATTGGGTGGTGTACGATATGCATCTGAGATGTCTATATTCTCTTCCTTCATGATTTCTGGGAAGTTTTCTTTCAGCAGCTCAGCAACAATACTCTCTGTGTTCTCAGATGTCTCACCCTGTTCAGGGAGTCCAATTAATCGAAGGTTGTTCCTCTTAATAGAGTCCCACATGCTTCTTAATGTTTCTTCATTTTTCTTGTTTCTTTTTTCTGATTTCTGCTCATAGACACTGGCATCAGTAGCTCTGTCTTCCAAGTCAGAAATTCTTTTTTCCATTTGTTCCATTCTGTTTTCTTGGGTTTGCATGGAAGTTTCTATGTCTTTGATTTACTTCTTGATCTGTTGGATTTCAGAGTACTGGTGTTCCATCAGATCGAACAACTTGCTTAATTTTTCATTTTGTTCTGCTGCATTTTGTATAAGGTTTAGAAGGGCCCTGTATATAATCAATTTGTATTCACTTCCTGATGCTTTGATAAAAGTTTCTTGATCTGGAAAACTCCTTGGTTGCTTTGTTTGGGAGCCTTCTGAAGCCATGAGTGATTGCTTGTATGCCACAATTGTCTGTTGCTTTTTGGGTCCCATGTGACTATATAGAGGCTGGAAGAGGTACTGTGAGGATGGATTGCAAATGTTTCTCTAGGCTGTCTTCAAATGTAAAGCAAAAGGTATCTGGCCAGTTCACAAGTCAGTTAGGTTTTCAGGTGCAGAGGTCCCTCTTCTCATCTCACAAAGTAAGCGCCACTGTATCCAACCCCAGATGATAACAAACTGGTTCAGAATACAGCACTGCTAGTGCCCTGGTGGCCTCTGCTGACAGGGCCTAGCCTTATCCAACACTGCATCGAGTACTGGTTTTGTGATAGAAAAGCACTCTCTTGTGGGCAGGCTCTGGCTCCCAAGCTAAGAATTAAGTCCAGCTGCGGCCACCGTACCCAAGATGGCGTCCTCCACACAGGCAGCAGACAGAGGAGCTAAAGGTGCTGAGAGGTAGTGATTCCTCTGCTTCTGTTGCAGGGCCCCCAATGTAGGCAGCACTATGCAAAATCACTACTTTTCTGATGGAGAAGCACTGTCCCGTTTGCAGGCGCTGGCTCCCAGGCTAAGAACGAGGTCCCGCTAAAATCTCGGTACCAACATGGCGTCCCGCACCCTGACCACGGAATTCCACACAAACCCCACTGAGGCAGCTACAAACGAAAGGCTCAAAGTGTCTAGATTAACAGAGTCCCGAGCCTGGCTCTCAGAACATATGGGAATTTCGCCTGCCTATCCCCCCAGCAGCGTGTCTGAGTCCAGCCGCCGGACAAGGCCCAGCTCCGCCCGCCAGCCTAGACCGAGGAAAAAAAAGTCAAAATGTGCGTTTACCTTCCGTCCGTGAGAGCCGGGGCTAGCCAGGAGCGGGAGTCAGCGAAAGAGAGGAGGTTTTTCGCTGAGTGGTATGAAGTCCCAATTAACAGCTCTGTGCCGTGTCCTGAGGCTGATTAGGTGCTCAGAAGGCTCTGTTTGATTGTCAGTTCAGGTCTTGGTTTCCAGAGGGATAGAAGGAGACGTGGGCTTAGTCCGCCATCTTGACTCCGCCCCCCATAGTTCTTTTTTAATGTAGGCGGTATAGCTATAAATTTTACTTTGAACATTCCTTTTGCTTCATTCCTTAAGTTTTGCTATGTTTTCTTTTTCATTAATCTCAAAGTATTTTCTAATTTCTCTCGATTCCTTCCTTAACCCACCGGCTATTTAAAAATGAATTGTTTAATTTTTCATATATTTGTGAATTCTCTACATTTCCTTCTGTTATTTTTAATTTCATAATTACCTGAATGTTTTTACATACTTTCTGTTGGTGTATGCCCTCAAGTCACTTTTGACTCAGAGTAACCCCAGGGGACAGACTAGAAGTGTCCCTCAGGTTTTCTTGCGTATAATCTTTATAGAAGCAGATGTTTTCTCACTTGGTGTCACTGGCTGGGTTGCAATTGCCAGTCTTTTGTTAATAGTTGTCAGAGAAGATAACATGGTATAATTTCAGTCTTTTAAGACTTGCTTTATAGGCGAACATATAGTCTACCCTGGAGAATGCACTTGGCTTGGCTGGAGAATGTTTCATGTGCAGTTAATAAGGATATGTATTCTGCTATTTATTCAAATGTTCTATATACAACGTCTGACAATTCAATCTACAAACTTGATTATTGGCCATTGTGCATGGTGGCAAGTTCAGGAACTTGATGTCGTGAATGACACCCAAATGTCTTCATTTCAATATTTCCTTAATCTTCTGACAAAAATGATGGCCATTCTAGAAAAACAGCCCCAAAATTGCTTTGAAGGGTGGACTAGGTGCTGGTGTCAGTGCATAGCTTCCCAAGGGGAGGACTTCAAAGGTGACCATAATGATACTCAACAGTGAGGTGTGTAACACTTTTTCTAGGATAAGTTCACAAACTTAATTGGCAGACCTCGTGTGTCTATTAAGTGTATTTGGTTTATAGTGTTATTTGAGTGTTCTGTTTTCTTGTGTTTGGTCTGGTTGTTCTGTCTAATACTTAAAATAAAATACTGAAGTCCTCAAATACTATTCTTGAACTTCAGTTCTGTCTTTTTTTTTTTTTGGCATCCTATATTTTGGGGTTTTGCTGTTAAGTGCATGTGTCTTTGTAATTATTTTACAGTTTTGATGGTTTTACCCTTTCTTTCATAAAATAGAGGAGCCCTGGTAGTGCAGTGGTTAAGAGATGGCTGCTAACCAAAAGTTTGTCAGTTCAAATCTACCAAACGCTCCTTGGAAACCATGTGAGCAGTTCTACTATGTCCTATAGGGCTGCTATGAGTCAGAATTGACTTGACAGCAACAAGACAGCAATAGCTTCTTTGTGTCTGCTAGCAATTTTCATCTAAAGTCTATTTTTGTTTATTATTAAGGAAATGATGCTAGTTGTCTGTGGTTACTATTTGCTTGGAATACATTTGTTATCTTTTTTTTTATCCTTTTACTTTCAGTCTACTTCTGTCTTTGGATCTGAAGTGAATCTCCTGTAGACAGTATGCAGTTAATCAGGTTTTTTAATTCATTAATTGGAAAGTCTGTTGCAAAAGTGGTTGTCTTCTTGTTAATTTCATAGTCATTTGTGAAAAACAAGGCTCCAGAAAATGATGGAATACCAACTAAGACGTTCCACTGAATGGATGCAACGCTGGAAACACTCACTTGTTTACATCAAGAAATTTGGAAGTTAGCTACCTGGCCGACTAACCTGAAGAGATTCATATTTGTGCCTCTTAAGAGATCTAACTGAAGGCAGGGATTGTTGAATAATATCATTAATATCACATACAAGTAAAATTCTGCTGAAGTTGAAAATGGTTGCAGCAGTCCATTGGCAAGGAACCACCATAAATTCAAGACAGATTCAGAAGAGGACATGGAATGAGAAATATCATTGCTGACATAAGACAGATCTTAGTGGAAACAGAGAATATTAGAAAGATGTTTACCTGTGTTTTACTAACAATTCAAAGGCATTTGACTGTGTGGATTATAACAATTTACAGCTAACATTGCAATGAACAGGAGCTAGAGAACATCTAATTGTGCTCATGCAGAAGCTGTAAATAGACCCAGAGGCAGTTGTTTGAACAAAACAAGGGGATACTGAATGGTTTAAAACCAGAAATGTATGGGTCAGGGTTGTATCCTTTCACCATACTTAATCCGTATGCTGAACAAATAATCCGAGAACCTGGACTCTATGAAGAAGACCAGGCCATCAAGATTGCAGGAAGACTCCTTAAGAACCTGCATTAGGCAGGTGACACCACCCCGTTGTTGAAAGTGAGGAGGACTTGAAGCATCTAATGACGAAAGTCAAGACTACAGCTTTCAGTATGGATTAGACCTCAACATACGTAAAACAAAACTCTTCACAGCTGGACCAGTAAAGCCCACCATGATAAACAGAGAAAATACTGAAGTAGGTAAGGATGTCATTTTATTTGGATTCATAATTAATGCCCACGGAAGCAGCAGTGAAGAAAATAAGTGAGATATGGCAATGCGCAAAGCATTTGCGAAAGGACCCTTTAAAGTGTTCAAAAGCACAGATGTCACTTTTAGGACTGAGTTGTACCTGACCAAAGTCATGTCTTTTCTATCACCTCATATGTATGGGAAAGCTAGACAACGAATAAGGAAGACTGAAAAAGAATCGATGCCGCTGAATGAGTGTTGGTGAAGAATACTGAACATAGCACGGACCGTAAGAAGAATGTACACATCTGTCTTGGAAGAAGAGCCAGAATGTCCCTTCTTGGGAGGACAGTGAGACTTAGTCTTACTTACTTTGGATGTTTTACTAGAAGAGACCTGTCCCTGAAGTAGGACACGACACTTGGTAAAGTGGAGGGTCATCAAAAAAGAAAAATCTTGAATAAGATGGATTGATGCAGTGGCTGTAACAATGGGTTGTAACATAGCAACAATTGTGAGGATGACACAGGAGTGGAAAGTGTTTCCTTCCATTGCACACAGGGCCACTATGAGTAGGAACAGACTTGATGGTACCTAATAACCTAGCTACACAATGGAATATTATTCAGGTATAAAAGGAATGAAGTACTGATGAATGCTGTGGCATGGATGAACCTTGAAAACATTATGCTAAGTGAAATAAGCCAGACATAAAATACTTACATATTATATAACTTGATATATATGAAACATCCAGAGTACGTAAATCCATAGGGAAAAAAACAATTAGTGTTTGCCAAGGGCTGGAGTAGGGAGAAATGAAGAATCACTGATTACCAGCTGTGTGCGTGTTTTTTTTTTTATTGGGGTGGTGAAAATATTCTTGAATTAAATAGCTGTAATGGTTACACAGCATTGTAAACATATTTAAAATCACCAAATGTACACTTAAAAATTATTATAATCAAGAATTACACGGGGGGAAAAAATCTCTGAATGCCTGATTCAAAGAGAAGTTAAAAATTAGGAATAAAAGACAAGGAAGATATTTTTGTCCTCAACATATGTCATGATAAATTATTAACTGGATTTTTGTTAAAGAAAGGTTTTGCTGTGAATCAAATCAGGGTTGACTACGTAGGCATGGGAACTGTGTATGCTACACCTTATTAAAACAGGCTAAGTTAATTAGTTGTATTATTCTATATATTAATGAATCATTCTGTAATAAACAAACAAGGCTAGACAAGAAAATAAAGAAGTTAATTTATAATTTAAGTGGTGATTCCATCTGCTTTTCCTCTCAGTGAGGCTATGTCCTTGACAAGGATTGGACTGGACTAGAAGACATACAGTAATGCTGGCAAAGAATGTATTTCCTGGCTTAAATACTTACACGACCTGCATCTGCAGGTCTTGTCCAGAAGTGACACGAGAGGGTGGAGGGGGACAGGAGATGGTTGAATGAATGCAGGAAGCAGAGGGTGGAAAGGCGGAGTGTGCTGTCATAGGTGGGGTGGGCGGGGTGGGCCGGGTAGGAGGAGAGCAGTTAGGGTTGCATAGTGGTGTGTGTGCGGGATTTTATATGCCAAATAGATTTGGATTGCAAGTTTTCAATTAAAGTGAGGGTCAAGTGGGAAAAACAAATGAATGATTCTTTTAGTCTCAGTTCCTGTAAACATCTCAATATAAGAATCATTGCTCTGAGTGCCACCCTAGTATATAAAAATGTGATATTTCTCACACAATGTGGCCCCTAAAATGCAGGTTAATTGCTTTCTCAGTGTTCACATCAAGGAACAAGAATGCATGTAAACTCAGCCAGACAGTCTGGCTGTGCTGAATTTACTAAGAGATGACTACTGGTTGCCCCTAACAGTAGCACCTTCCTGAAGAACTACCCCAGGGGACTAGGACATTACAGGATGTCACATTATCTGCTGGCTTCAGAAACTTAAACCCATAGGAGCTGTGCTCCACTGCCCTGAGAACCTTCCCATAATTGGGGGGTCATGTGCCCACATCTGTTCTCTCTAGTTTTGTATTATTCTGAAGACTAGGATGCAAACACAAGTACACTGATGGAGGAGGAGAGGGGAATCCTTGTTAATGTCAAAATTTGTTTGATATTCAGAGACAAAGTGAGTCATAAAATATTCTAAACTTGCCACTCTGCATTCACTGAAATATTCATGAAAACGATACTTAGAGTTACTTGCTATATGCCAGTCACTGGGAACCAACTGGAAAAATGCATGGGCCCTCCTTTCAAGGTATTCTCTCATAGGACAGGTATAAACATAGTCAAATAATGTATGCAGTGACAAAGAAAATAAAATGTATAACTGTAATAATTAAGGTACAGAAAGCAACACGGTATAGTGAACTAGCATCCAGACATGAGAGCCAGTGAGATCCAGGTTCCAATCCTGGCACTGTAAACTTACGGGCTATGAATACTTGGGGAAGTCACTTACGCTCTCTTCAACTTAGTTCCTAACTTCTTTGTTGGAGATAATGATCCAATATTATCACACTGGGTATAATACTCAGTGTGTCAATAATAACACAAAACACCTAATCCAGTTGAGGGTTCAGAGAAAGCCTCCCTGAGAAAGTGATCTTTACGGTTTGACTTACAGGATCAGTTGCCACTAACTGCAGAAGAGCAGCTCAGGCAAAATGAACACCGGGTGCAAAGGCCAAGAGAGAGCATTGCTCGTTGAGGGATCTGAAGGAAATTCAGGATTATGAGAGCCAGGAATGCAAGAGATGGGATGAGAAAAGTAAGTACAAGAGAGGATGTGAATGGTCTCCTAAAGCCTTGGAAAAGAATTTAGACACTTAGGTTTAAATGAGACTTGACAAGAAGACTTGAATTTTAGACAAGTTTTGGCAGCTGCTTGGAAAGGATGAAACAGACAGGTGTGAGGCTGTTTGCAGAGATCCATCAGAAGGCTTTCAATAGCTTGGATGTGACGCAGTGTGTACAGATGGGATGTGCAGATGATGGTGCTGTGTACAGAATGAATACAGAAACAGAACACATTTGATTTATTATACTAGCTAGCACTCTTTCAAAGAGAAAAGAGCCATCTTGAAGAAGCTCAGCTAAAAGTGGACAACTTTTGGTTCTGGTAACTACATTATGGAATGGCAAGAGCACCATTGGTCCGAGCAATGGCTGAATCAATATTCTCATTTCTGCTTACGTCTGAAAGGTGTCTAGTCACTTTTTCAGGTCTGGTAGGGTAGAGGACCTATTGGTAACTCAGAAATGATATCCTTACAGCTTCTGACTAACGAACAAAGAGACTTTCTCTGGGATTCAGAATGTAGAATCCCAGGAAAGACTGTAATTGGCTAGACTTAGATCATATGCTCACATCTGGACTCATCTCAGTGGCCAAGGGAAGAGGTACTTAGTTCACGGGACATGATAAGTGGTAGGGAGATGCAGGCAGTCCTGGCAGACATAAAGAAGGCTCTGTGTGTATTCAGGTGGTAGAAATAGCTGGATTTGGTGATAGATTGTGGGAACGTGTAGGAAGCAGCCAAGATTGACACTTAGATTTCTGGCTTGAGTGTCTGGAAGGATGTTGGGGCCCTTCTCTGAGATAGGAGACAGAGGAAAAGAAATACATTTGAAAGAAAAGATAGTTCAGATTTGTACCTGTTGAATGTTGAGCACACTAGGACATTCAGGATTCCCAATAACGGGCATAGTTCTTAGAGGTAAGTGCTAAACTGGGGAGATACCGGGGAACCATAAGTGTTGAGATGATCATCATAGCCCAGAACTTGATGGAATTTTCCATGAGAATGTACGGTGAGAAAAGAAGCAGGTTGAGGAGTAATTCCAGGGAGCACCAAGATCTAAGGGGGGACAGAAAAAAACAAGAAGGAAGGGAGGTCCTATTAGTACGTGAATTCTCATTCACAATGATTGGACAGTCTGGCTCAGAAGGATAAAAAAAACTTAGCAGGAGAGTGGAAGAGAGAAGACTTGCTCACCAGTCCACTAAGAAGCTCAAAATCTCACTAAGGAGATAAAATGACCTGAATATATTAGCTAACAACAAAAGTCACATGTGATAGGTACCGAAAGGAGCTCTAGGCAAGAGGGAGAACCCTGTGGACCAGGGTAACCAGAGGATGAGGCGTTGAGAAGAATCCTAAAACTAGGTCAGATCTGAAAAGCTGGACATGGGGGGTGGGGTGTTGAGAGGTAGGGGGAAAATTACAAGTTGGAGCACCTCATGCACAAAGGAGGAATTATACCAGAAACATTCAGGAGCCCTGCTTATACTGGGGATTGGTGAGGATAAACTCAGACCAGATGGAGAGAGCCTTGAATACCAAGTTAAGGCATCTGATAATAAACTTAAGTTGCTAGGAAGCCTTCACAGGTTTTGCATATTCCCTCCAAGAAATTGTCCTGTGTTCATTTATTTATTTCCCTTCAAAGCATCCCTGTCAAGCTGGACCCGATACATAAACGTATTTCTCTCCTATCACGGTGCATCTGCCTTCGTCGACTTAGTTTTAACGAATGCGAGATATGAGGCTTTGACACTTGTGGTATCTGGGATTGTCCAGAAGCTTTCTCCAACAGGTAGTGAAGTTTTCTTTTCTTCATTCCTATTACTTCCAGTTATGTCCCTCGGAGACCATGCAAAACAATTCCACATTCTCCTTATGTTTATATTCCGAGGATGCTCATAGGGTTTCCATATTCCCTCTGCTTTGAGCTTAGCCAAGGTATACATGTTTAATTCTTTTAATCTGTCCCCCTGAGTCACTCCCTCTGGCCCCTTAATCATCCTAATTGCTCTTCCCTGAACAGCAGCCAGCTCATTATGTGCATCTTCCTTGCAAGGCCATGAGGAACATAGTCTTCCACGTGTGGTCTCCCTAGACCCATATATTTCCTCCCAGTTTCATTATCTGATGGCTTCCTCCTGCTATCCTCACCCTCCCCGTAGTGCACCCTGGCTTTGCTAAATCCCTTATCTCTGCAGGTTATCTTCTCATTTCCAGGTGGCCTGTTCCAAAGCTTGGAACCTCTGTTCACCACATGTTCTCCCCCCAGCTTCTATGCCAGGAGGTCTCTGACTGCGGAAGGTGGCCTGGGACCAGGCTGAGCACCTCTGGAAAATTGCAGCTAAGCTTGCATAAGTCAGTTCTGGAAGAGGAGAGCCCGAGAAGTGCCCAGAATGAAAGGATGCTGCCGCCTGCCACGAGCTCTCTGGCCAGGAGAGCTGTGACAGCCTTAAAGAAGGTGCAACTTGGAGACTGCCTTCCTGTTTCCAATTATCCTTTTTATCTCTGCTCTAGCCCCTCTCCTTACCTAAGTGTTTTCATAGCTCTCAGCCATTACTGTTTAGCTTTGTGAGGATAAATGTGAAACAAATTATAAATATCCTGTTTCAAGATGTGTTATCACCCTGTGAATAGAAACCTCCAGAAGCCTGGATCTTTTGAAAGGTTTTTTTTTTTTAAGCTTTGGAGGGGTGGGGGGTGGGGGGAACAAAACCCTTTGCAACTCTAAGGATGTGGTGGCAGAGGTTAAACTGCCTTTGAGAAAGCCAAATGTTTGGATTTCAGCGAAGGTTGACATGGAAACCCACCTGAGGCTTCCTCCGTCGTCTTGGGAGGAAACAAAACCCGACATGGATGTCGTGCTGCAAGAGGGGTGCGGGCGCAGAGCGGCGAGGTGGGTGGCAGCGCCCCAGCAGGGCTGGCCGCGCGGGGCTGAGCTGCACGAGGAAATGCCCGAGGCACAGCAAAAGGAAGACTGGAGAGGGAAAACGGAAACCCAGAAAGGGCTCCACCGCAGGTGGGAGCCCGGGGAGACCCCCGTGGCCCCGGAACTTTCCAGGGCAGGGAGGCCTGCGCCGCCGCCATTGGAAAGTCGCTGCGTTTATTCCAAGCCCTTTCTGCGAGCAGCTCGGGGAACGGCCGCCGCCGGCCCGCAGCCGGCACCCCTGGGGGCCGGCGTCCCGGGGGGCGCGGCGGGTGGGCACCGCGCTCTCCCGGCCCGGGCGGCACAGCCGCCCCCTAGGCGCCGCGGCGGGCCCGGCAGCCGGCTTCGGGGAAGCGCCCTGCTTCCAGCGTCAGCTGGGGAAATGCAGACACGCGTTCAGCCGTGCCCACTGCTCACACCTTAGGGTTATTAGCTTAAACCCGATCTACATGTGGGCATATGAAAACTACAGTGAAAAGGAGGCATTTGGGGTTGGGAGGGTTGGGGGAGAGCTATTCACAGGGAGATAGGGCAGAAGAAAGAAAGAGAAGGGAACCTGCAGGAACGGGATAGGCTGCTTCTCACCCTCCTGGCAGTCTGAAACTCCAGTTCTTCGGGTACTTGTAGATGCCCTAGAAAAGAAACCTTCAGAAGCTTTCCTTTCAGGTCTCCGGGGGCCTGTGTCTTCCACCGCCACCAAGTTTCCTCCAAGTTGGGGTTATGCATAGGGTTATCTATTCTGATACAACACAGGATGCCCAGTTCCGTCTGAATTTCAGATAAATAAGAAATATTTTTTATTAGCCTGTGTCCGATGTACTATTTGTTGGTTTTGCTAAATCTGACAGCCCCAGTTCAATGTGTATTTATAATTCTAGTTCTCACTCATGCCCAGGCAGCAATTCTTTAGAGCAGGAAAGCGGCAGTTACGGCACTCATGTACCAGACACAATACCCCTGTCTTCCTCTTCCTCTCTCTAATATCGGTAGGAGTTCAGTGGCAGACCAAGCATTCTGACCCCAGTGATGGCGCCCTGGTGGCATGGTGGTTAAGAGCTCAACTGCTAACCAAAAGGTAGGTGAGTGAATACACTAGGCGCTTTTTTGGAAACCGTGTGAGGCAGTCCCACACTGTTCTATAGGGTCACTGTGAGTCAGAATCGACTGGGCGGCAATGGGACCGCAATAGATACAGCTGAGGTGGGTCAGAGGTCCGGGTACAGTCATCTGAGTTATCTCAGCCTGCTGTAAGAAGCCCAGGTGGCACAGTCATTAAGAGCTCCTCCATTCACCAAAAGGTTGACACCAGCCACCTCTTGGAAACTCTGTGAGGCAATTCGACTCAGCTCCATAGGGTCGCTATGAGTCAGAATGAGCACCCTCGCACATAGCATCAACGACAGCAAGCCTGCTGCTGGAATTCCCAATGTGAAATAACAGGAGAGTTTTATTTTCCTGTACTGGAGAAATTTACAAGATGTGCTATGAACCTAAGAGTTAAATAGTGATTGCCTTTTGTAAGAGGCAACTGTAACTGGGGTTTACATTTGGGATTAATAGTAAACTCTCCAGGCCTTGCTGACAGAAGAATGCAGTTGCCTAAATAATAATGTTTTCGATCAGGACTCAGAACCAACCCTCAGAGCACTCAGCGTCTTCCCAGCAAGGAGCATTTCCCAACTCTGAAGTAATTTGTAATGTGCTTAGGAAACGTTTTCAAAAAATGGATATCTTAGATACCATAAAAGGGAAAACAATGCTCTCTTTTGAAGAATTAAATACCCTTGGTAGCAGAATTCCTTCAGTTTGCTTGTCTGAATTATTTCTTGATAATGCCAGGTTCACAGTGCCTGCGTGGTGCCCACTGCCTAGTTAGGAGCAGCCCAGCAGAGCTATATGAGTCTGGGCTTTACTGTCCTCCATGCGTGGTGCCCACTGCCTAGTTAGGAGCAGCCCAGCAGAGCTATATGAGTCTGGGGTTTACTGTCCTCCATGCGTGGTGCCTACTGCCTAGTTAGGAGCAGCCTAGCAGAGCTATATGAGTCTGGGGTTTACTGTCCTCCATGCGTGGTGCCTACTGCCTAGTTAGGAGCAGCCCAGCAGAGCTATATGAGTCTGGGCTTTACTGTCCTCCATGTTTTCTTTGCACATAAAACTAAGAACGCCCCCACTGACTGGGTTAGCACAGGCTGTCTGGGGCTAGTAGCCTTTCAGACGCAGAGGTGGAACTTCTATCACACTGACTCTCAGGGGCTGCCATTCCTCCAGCGTCCCCATCAAAGAAATAGAAACAATTATCGACATTTCCTGATAGCACTTTGACTAGAAACATGAGTGTCCTAAGCACAGAAAACCTTTTCCACCAGAAGGTCTCCAGTGGCTTGGTGAGGATACTCTTGAAAGGCACTGACTGTAACTCCAAAAGTGCTTACTTACTCTGCCCCCTGCTGCAAGTTGGTGTTCTGCTCATCCAGGAAGGAATTCCTCCCACTTCCTAGTGATTTGTGAGCACCTTGGAAGAGTCCTGCCTCCCAGGGGGCCAATGAACGTTTCTCACTTTGTGTGTCTTGTGCTTAGGGCTTCAGGAAATGGAAGAATTGGATTTCCTTCTAACTCCTTCCTTCAACAAAATATTTGTTGATTACCTGCTAGGTCCCCATCACTCTTCACACAGCTGTCAAAGGAGGCAAGCTTGCAGATAAATGGGATTCTGAGTCATCCGTGGGTAGTGAGGAGGGAATGGGGCAGGGAGGAGAGAGGATGAGCAGACAGAAGGCTAGGAACAGCAAACAAACAAACAAACAAAAAGAACAGATGTCGTTGTGTCTACTCAGACTCATAGCGACCTCGTGTGTTCCAACTGCTGATGTTCCAGCAGTGACTCACCTTTCTTCTGTGGTACCTCTGCCTAGACTTAAACCTCCAACTTTTCAGTTTGTGGCTGAGAGTAGCAATCATTTGTACCACCCAGGGTCTCCAGAAACAGGAAAATCCCCTGCCATCAACTTGATTCCGACCCATAGCTACCATATCAGACAGAGAAGAACTGCCCCACAGAGTTTCCAAGGAAAACCTGGCGGATTTGCACTGCTGGCCTTCTGGTTAGCAGCCATAGCACTTAACCACTATGTCACCAGGGTTTCCAGAAACAGTAAAGCCACTTATAAACCCAGTGTCTAGCCTTGTGCCTGACATAAAGCAGATGCTCAGAAAATGTTTGTTGAATCTATGTGCGGATGCATTACTCTGAATGAGTAACTTTAAAAATCTCTTCTCGATACTACTTTAGTAATGTTGGTACTAAACAAAGCTGTCTTTTTTCTGAAGGTTGAACTCATCCTGGAAAAAGTGCTACATACCTTGTTGCTGAATATCACCATAGTCACCTTTGAAGTACTCCCCTTGGAAAGCTATCTATGCACTGATGCCAGTGCCTAGTCCACCTCTCAAAGCAATTTTGAAACTCTTTCTGGACTGGCCGTCAGAGATGTCCTGTATGTCATCCAAATGTCTTCCTTTTAATATTTCCTTTACCTTGTGGTAAAGAAAAAAGTCATTGGGGGCTAGATCAGGTGAGTAGGTTGTTGTTGTTAGGTGCCATCAAGTCGACTCATAGCGACCCTATGCACAACAGAATGCAACACTGCCCAGTTTTGAGCCATGTTCACAATTGTTTTTATGCTTAAGCCCGTTTTTACAGCCACTGTGTTAGTCTATCTCATTGAAGATCTGGCTC
This sequence comes from Heterohyrax brucei, assembly GCA_028571685.1. Classification (NCBI taxonomy): domain Eukaryota; kingdom Metazoa; phylum Chordata; class Mammalia; order Hyracoidea; family Procaviidae; genus Heterohyrax; species Heterohyrax brucei. The sequence continues at coordinate 68,852,128 of CM053141.1, read as the reverse complement.
TTTTTTGCTGAGCCTCCACTCTACCAACTATGATGTGTCCTTCTCCAGGGACTGATCCTTCCTGACAACATGTCTGAAGTATTTAAGACACGGTCTCACCATCTTTGCTTCCAAGGAGCACTCTGGCTGTACTTCTAGAATTGATCTGTTGGTTCTTTGGGCAGTCCATGGTACATTCAATATTCTTCTCCAGCACTACAATTCAAAGGCATCAATTCTTCTTCTATGTTCCTTATTCATTGATGCATATGATGTGACTGAAAATAAACATGGCTTGGGTCAAGCACATTTTAGTCTTCAAGGTGGCATCCTTACTTTTCAGTACTTCAAGGAGGTCCTTTGCAGTATATTTTCCCAGTGCAATGCATCTTTTGAGTTCTTGACTGCTGCTTCCATGGGTGTTGATTAGGTGAATAGGTAGTGTGTTCCAATACAGTTATTTGTTTACTGGCTAAAAACTCTATCACAGATAGTGCTGTATGAGCATTGTCATGATACAAGAGCCTGACTTGCTGGTGAAAAGTTCAGGTCAGTTTCATCTAACTTCTTCACACACTTCCAAATACTAAACTTGGTTAATTGTTTATCTAGTTGATACAAATTCATAATGAATAATCCCTCTGATATCAAAAAAGATTAGCAACATCATTTTGACTCTTGATTTGGACTGATGGAACTCTTTCAGCAATGGAGAATGGGCTGGCTTCCATTATGCACTCTGATGCTTTGTTTCAGGGTTGTATCGGTACATCTATCTTTCATCTCCAGTGATAACACGGCCAGAACATCGTCCTGCCTCTCCAAAAGGTCTTGGCAAACTTGGACTCTCCTTTGCTTTTGTTCGTCAGTGAACTCCTTCAGGACCATTTTTGCACACACCTTTGTCCTGCCAAGATTTTAGTTAGTTTTCCTAACTGTTTCTCTATCAGTTTTTACTTGGTTTGCTATGCTTCTCACAGTCAACCAATGATATGGATGCACAATTCGATGAATTTTTGCAATGTTTTCTTCAGTTCTGCTCATTACTGCCTGCCCTGACCTCTCTTCATTAGTGACACTTTCTCTCCCCTCAGAAAAACATTTAATCCATTTGTAAACTGCTATTTTTTTCATGTCATTATCCCCATAAACTTGGACTAATGTGTCCCTGATTTCATTTCCACTCTTGCCAAGTGTCACAAGAGATTTAATGTCTGTTCATTGCTCTAATTCAAGTTCTGACATTTTCGGGACAGCACAAAACACACACAACAATAATGAATGCCACACAGCAAAACATCGCCACACCTTGACCAGAACACACCTGTGAGACACTGTTATACCAAGGTTATAAAACCTTACCAAGTTGTTTGTACAGTGCTGCCAACATAAGTGTACAGTGGCAAGTTCTCGAATTGAATTGTCAGACCTTGTATTAAGTTCTCATTCTGATCTTAGATTGTGATTCCTTGAAAGTGAGTCTTATAGCTACAAATGTCGTAGGAGATAGGGTGACTATGCACTGACCCAGGAGTTAATGCTCACAAATGCTAGCCAAAATGTTGAGGTTTCAAGTCCAGAAAGAGGTGCCTGAGAAGAAAAGCCTGGTGCTCTGCTTCCCAAAAATCAGCCACTGAAAACTCTGTGGCGCACAAGTCTACTCTGACACACGTGAGATCAGAGTTAGGAGTCAGAATCAATTCAGTGGCAAATGTTTTAATTCCCTGATCCAAGGACAGGCCTGACTTTTCTGAAAAGAATCCCTCATCTGAATTTGTTGAGAGTATTCACTGGGTCGAAGTCTAGTGTATGATGTTTTTAAGGTTAGAATGGGGAAAAGAGAAAAGCAGATTGCCAAAAAACTGGACATTCCTTAGGAATCCTGTATCTGCACTGTGACAACATGGAGGCTGTTTAGTTTGCCTGAATAAAGTGGGCGCATCTCTCCTCAGTCTTTGACTAGCAAGTGAAAACAATTCTGGGACCCCCCACCCCCCATCAAATCCACATGATTACCAACTTATCTTGCACCATAGTTTAAGGAGAATTCTGCCGAGGAGTTGGCATAAGAAACCATGACACTTACTATTCAAACATTTATTTATTGAACCCATACTGTGAGAAACTTCCATGATGCTTGGTGTGGTAGGAGATGGAGAAGAAATAGTTAAGTCTTTGTCCCTAACTGACTCAAGCTTTGCAGGGTAAGAGGACTTTACAGGCAAAACAATTAAGTAGCCATATAAGAAAAGTAATGTGGAGAAGACAGAGCAAGATGCGGTTCAAAGGAACTGGAAGAGCAGGAGGAACTTGAGCTGAGAAAGATAACAAGAAGGTGCCAGGCACTATGCTAAAGAACTGCATAGATTATATTTGGACTATTGCTTCCCCCATTGTATACATAAGGCAACTGAGCCTTCAAAAAATTGAGTCATTTGCCTGAGGCCACTGTGCAAGTAAAGGGCAGAGGGGGGTGGAAACATTTGCATAGGAGAAGGTAAGAAGGAGGATGGGTGGAAATTCTAGTTTAGTGGAAAAAACCGTTTCCCCCCTCATCTTTAAAGTGCGAATAATAATACCTACCTTTGAGAATTGTTAGGCAGGATAAATGAGGGCATTTGTGAATGTTCCAGACACTGCCTGGTGCTCAGTAGGAAGTCAGACTGCAGTAGTGGAAAGGGCGGTGAGGACAGACATCTCATAGAGGGAACTGTGACATGACTAATGGGGAGAAGTGGGAAATGAATTTGGAAAGGAAAAGGGACCCAGTTTATGGAGGATCTTAATAGAGAGGGTAGAGATGGATGGGCTATTAGATACTTTAAAAAGTTACTGTTCTTTCCTGGTTTTAAAGAAGTACACACAAATATTTTGGGAAAAACCCCTAGGAAACTATAAAGATGAAAATAAAGTAATGCTAACACCCAGAGTTAAGCATTTATAATCTTTTTCCTCTTTTACCTTCCTTCAGAATCCTAACTTTATGAAAAATGTTCGCAACAAAAGGCAAAACATGTAAAGCTTATTATATAGTATAATCACAAAGAATTATAAAGTATAATCATGCGGTGTATAATAAGCTCTACTTTTTTAGCTTTTGTTGTGAACATTTCACTTATCACTAAATAATATTAGAAAAAAGGTTTTTAAGGCTCTGGTGTATTAACAGCATGTAAGTACTATGTTTAACATTTTCTCTGTTGTTGGCTATTTAAGTTGTTCTAATCTTTCACTATTAGAAATAGCTCTGTGATGAATATCTTCATGTATAAAACTTGAATTTTTTTTCTTTTCTTATTTAGGCTGAATTCTTAGAAACAGAGACACTAGGTCAAAGAGTATAAACATTTTTAAGGGTTTTGATTTGTACTGCCAAATGGTTTTCCAGGGAGCTTGAGTCAGTTTCTATTCCCACCAGGTGTGTATTGAGAGTGCCCATTTGATGGAACCCTAGCCAACAAATGAGCGCTCTTTTTTTTTTAACTTAGTCAATTTGATAGGGAAAAAAAATGGCATCTTGTTTTAATTTATATTTCTTGTATTTTAAATGTGACAGGACACTTCATTGTTTGTTGGCCGTCTGTCATTGTTCTGTTCTCTTTTCTTGACCATTATTCTAGAACAAAATAGAGATCTAATGTGAGCCACATAGAGAATTTTCAATTTTCTGGAGGCTGCAATCTGCAAGTTAAAAAAAAAGTAAAATAAATTTTGTTAATAAAATTTTTTATCGAAACATACTCAAAGCATTATTTCAACATTGGCACTAGCTATAAGTCTAGTGCTTTTGTGGTTAGTGGCTACCATACTGGACATTTCTGTCATCACAGAAAATTCAGTTGGACAGCACTAGTACAAAATGCTAGTATCTTTGATATTTATTTAAAAACTTGTTGGCAACCTATCGCCTTCAAGTCACTTTTGACCCTAGTGACTCCTACAGCACAGAGTACAACTGCTCCACAGGGTTTCCAAGGAGTAGCTGGTAGACTCAAAATGTCAACCTTTTTGTGAGCTCTTAACCACTGAGCCACCAGGGCCCCTAATTAAAAAACAAACAAAAAACCCAAACCCACTGCCATCAGATCATTGCCGACTCATAGTGACCATATGGGACAGGGTAGAACGGCTCCTTCAAGTTTCTAAGGAGCACCTGGCAGATTTGAACTGTTGACATTTTGGTTAGCAGATGTAGCACTTAATCAGTATACCACCAGGGTTTTATATTAGATTAGGTTAGCTTTTGGTCTTTCATAGTAGTAATTTTTCCACTATGCTATTTGCCCTAGTTTGTCTGCTATTTTGAATCAAGTATTTTTAACTTGTATTAAAATCTATCATTTCTTCTGTTTGTATTTTGTCTCATTGCTTTTGGACTTACCCATTCCCAGATTAAATTGTAACCTGTATCTTCCCCTAGATTTTTAAATGGTTTCCTTTTTAATGTAACTATTTTTGGAATTTGTTGAATTTATTTTTAAAATTTAGCTGATCTATTAAAAAGGTCACTGGAGTTGTATCTCTAACAGTTTCTCCTTGTGATTTTTAATAGTTTCTATGCTACGTATTTTGATTCTGTTTAGTGCATAACAGTTCATGATTGTTGATACTTGTAAAAGACTATGATCCTTTTGACCCTTGATAATGCTTTAGCCTTAACTCTTTATTTTGTTTGAAATTAGTATTGCAACCCTGATTTGGTGTCTGCAGTTGCCTAAGAAATCACTGCCCAATTTCAATTTTTAATCTAATTTATCTTGCCAGGAGCCCTGGTGGCACAGTTGTTTTACACAGTTTTGTAAACATTTTTATAACTCTCATTTCTTTAATCTTAACTGCTAAACCGGTCTTGGTTCTCATCATTGGTCTTCCTTTTATATGACATTTTCTCTCGTTTTTGAGTTCTTAATTTTGCTTTATCACTAAGCTAAAGTATGAGCTAAGTAATTATGTTCATGTATCCATCTTGTAGTAGGAATCCCTAGTGGCACAGTGGTTAAGTGTTAACAGCTGCTGCCCTAAAGGTCAGCAGTTCAAATCTGTCAGGCGCTCCTGAAAAACTCTATGGGGTAGTTCTACTCTGTCTTATGGGTCGCTATGAGTCAGAATCGACTTGACAGCAGTGAGTGGATCTTATAGTAAGTACTCAATAAATATTTTCTAGGTCTATGCATGTCCTAGAATATCTTTCTGTTAACTTTTACCCATGAATGACAGTTTAGTTGAAAATGAAATTTCCCCTCAAAATTCTACCAATACTGCCTGATTATCATTTAGTAGAACAGCAGAAGAGAACCAAAAAGCAGCATGACTTTTTCATTCTTATGGATCTACCTTTTATGCCTGATTCAGGTAGTCTCATGTCTCTCTCTTTAAAAAAAAAATTTTCTTTTGACTCTTGTACGTATTTACCAGGATGTGTCAGTGTGCGGGTTTCCATTCATTGGTTTTACCTGAAACAGAATGAGACTCTTTCATCTGCAAATTTAAGTCTCCCTTCAACTTGGGAAAGTTTTGTTCTAAATATATATCTGTCTGTTTTGTACAGATGTTCTAGATGCATTGTCAGGAACACAAGTGATGCTTAGGTTGGAGTCTAGGCTCTAGTCCTCATCTTTTTCATTAATATTTATCTACCTGTTCATTTCATGTGTGTGTCAAATGAGGTGCAGCAAATGGAATAAGGTGAGGAATTAAGTAGTTCTTTTCTAAGAAGTTTGCCTTCTGAAAACTGAAGGAAAAAAAAAAATGCACCAGTTTGTTTTCTGTGTTTCTCATTCCACTTTCAGCAATGCTGATTGTGCACTTCTTTGGCTGTGATGCACATTTTACTTCTGATAGTATGCTTTGGGTTTTTTCTTTGCTTTTTTATCTCAGGCAGCTGGGTTTTTGTCCTTCCCTTTTTGTACTCATGGTTTTCTGCTCTTGTTTCATAAAGAACATGTGTCTTCTGTCTTACTGATGATGCCAAACTCCACTAAATCTTACGATTGTCCTGAGAAGTAATTTGCAGATGTCTGCTTTAGCAAGAAACTCTTCTTCTCGTTCTTCAATCATTTTCTTTCTTTTCTGTTTATTTTTTGTGTTTGATTACCAGCATATTTATTCAAATTATTGATTAATGACATATCCATAAAAATGCAAAAATTATAGACTGCTCCACTCCTGTAACTACCAGCCAAATCAAGAAAGAGAACAGACAATATCAGCATCAGAGAGCACATTTCATACCCACTCCCAGTTAAATAACCCCAAACTAACTACTAAGCTGATTTCTATCACTGTCTATTAGTTTTGCCTGGTTTTAAGCTTTCTACAGGAGCCCTCAGTTTTTATTGGTTATAGGAGCCCTGGGGGTACACGGGGTTAAGTGCTGAACTGCTAACTAAAGATTGGCAATTGGAGCCCACCCAGTAACACAAGAGAAGCCAGGTTCTTCCACTGAGATTATAGGCAAGAAAACCTGTGGGGCACTTCTAGTCTGTCTCATGGGGTTGCTTTGAGTCAGAATTGACTTGAGGGTATACACCAACAAGAATTCTATAAAAGGATTCAAATAATTATTTATTTTTTCAGTTATCCTGAAACAAGAAGAGATAGATCAGTCTAGATCTGGTGTTGGCTAACAGACTGGGCAGTCGTGACCCTTTGTTCCTTTCATCATCTACTTCAATAGATGACTTCACCTTCTCAGATTGACTGCAGAAAGGATGGCAGCTAGGTACTCATTCTCCCTGGTCTGATTTCCTAGGAGACTAATTTGTTGTATTCTTCTTTCCTTTCTAGTTCTGAACAGATGATGTATGGAAAATAAAATTCCCAGAATTGTGCTATGTATAAATTAGGATTAGGTTCAGTGTATGACATAGTGGGGGAAAAAATAGCACAGCAACTTACAAAAGATGGACCTTTCCTTCTTCCTGACATAAGATCCCAAAGACACATCGTCCAAGGCTGATGTGATGGCTCTTCTCCATGAAGTCCTCGGGGACCCAGGTTTTTGTCAGCTTACTGTTTCACCATCTTGAGAGTGTAGTTCTTGTTTTTAGTGTCTAGAACAGCCATCAGAATGCTAGGCAATAGATTGGAGAAAGGGATGAAGAAAAAGAGACAAGGAGCATGCACCATTTCCCTCTTAAAGAGAGGCATTCCTCTGCCACTTTGTCAGTGCTGTGAGTGCTGTGAGCACTGCTGGATTTGCTAGTAGCTACAGTTCTGAGCTTCTGACAGGGAGCAGGAAGTGGAGAAGAAATGACAATCTCTTTGCCTTTGTCCAGGCTTTAGTTTACTCAATTTCAAGTGGCAAAAATGTGTTAGCCTTGTAGAGTATTTCCCGATTCAGTTTCCTAGCTTTGTATTCCTTAAAATTTCCTCCTAGGGGTTAGAAATTGGTTGACTGACAATCTTGGGTTTTAATTTTTCTCTGATATTTTAGCTCACAAGAGAGGTTGTATTCAGAACTGCTAATCAAACACCATGTTTTCCTCTGTGTTAATAATTAAGTTTTGACTAGAAGTTGAGAACAAGAGAGCCATACTTTAGAAGGACATCTGACTTTAAAGAAGGTGTTTTGAAATTGGTTTAAGCCTAGGGAATGCTACTAGAAATTGCAACAACCCCAACCCAAGCACGAGGTTTTTCCATTAGGCTAGTGACATCAGGAAAGAAGTAGAAAGTGTTTATCTACCAAACAGGACCCCTCAAAGAACACAGTAGGTCTTTGTGAAACACTGGCATAGCAGATGAAAGAGATAAAAAGAAAAAAAAAAAAAGCTTAGCTTTAGATTTTGGGGTCTGGAGCATTTAAGAAAACTCTAGTAGTGCAGTGGTTAAGTGTCACATTTGCTATTCAAAAGATCAGAAGTTCAAATGCACCAGGTGCTCCTTGGGAACTCTATGGGGCAGTTCTACTCTTTCTCATAGGGTTGCTATAAGTTGGAATTCACTCGATGGCAGTAGGTTTTCTTGGGGGAAGGGTCACCGAAAGAGTAGGGTTGTCTTTGCAAAAATAAATAACAGGTGAATCTGATTTACAGGAAAATTATATTTTAATTTGGGAGATGCTGAAAGAAAAGCAGTTCATTTGCAGAAGAAACTAAAGATTGGCTCATTTGCCATCCATTCCCTTCAAGCTTATGCTCTTTATCAGAGAGACTAAAATGCTAAACAGACCGAAATATTTCTCTCAGTCTCCTCAGCAGATAAGCTCTAAACATATGACTTGGGCCACACCAATAGCTGTGCCTTGTGACATTTAATTGCTGAATTGAGCACACAGGTTTGTGCAAACAGTAACCTTTGAATTAGGCTTGATAACTATGTGTTGAGTACAATGGGGTGGTTGGAGACCATTCACAGACAGGAAGAAAAGTACATTGGTAGAAATGTGTGGGGACTGTGTTAAGGAGATAATTTGAGAAGCATAAAAGTTAATAAGAGGTGTGAGCTGGTTAAGGCTGAGTAGTGTGAACCTATGAGCATCCTTTCAATTCAGTGGTATGTCCTTTCTCACAGGGAGCAAAACACACTGTGAACAATGGTTGACCCAGGGTCAAAAACCTAGAGAGTAAAAACATACATGATGCCACAGAAGATCAGAGATTTCAGAAAGATGCTAATGGGTTGAGTAAAGTGAAAAGCGCTAAGCAATTTAAAGTTTGAACAGGTGAACACAGCGCTGATGGAAGAAACGGTAGAGGTGGGCGGTGGAGAAGACGGCAGACCAAGAGTCTAGGGCCACAGAGAGGGTAGAGTGCCTTGTGGCGAGGAGTCCTGTGCATAGCCATCATGAGAATGGTTGACTTGGGGAATCTGAGGGGTTAGGAGAGGGTCTGTAAGTCTGAACGCTTATCTGCATATGTGCAGATGTCTCCCAGGATTCTGGAGTTCAAATCTCAGTTCCACTAAGTAGCTTTGAGATTTTAGAGCATGTTAGTTTACCTCTCCTTCCTCATCTGTAAAACAGAGACAATGAATTAAATGATGTAATTCAATGTAAGTTGCTTGGCACAGTAAAACAATCTTTTGTAGTCAATAAAGATTAACAATGGTGAGAATAATGATATTTGGAGATGTCAAAGATGAAGAGAAGAATGAAACAGAGGCTGAAATCATAGGGAGGGGTGGATGTGGGTAGCATCATCCGAAGCAGCAATAAATGCAGAGTGGTTTTGAATTAAGAAATCTAGAAAGAACAGGTGTCAGAGCACTGAGGCGTGAAGGGTAGTCTGAATTCCACCAACACCAGGACAGTGTAAAAGGGTGAGGCCTCCGAGGGGCCTCAGTGGATATGGGATCTTCATTTAGGGTAAGAAGATTGAGAAAATAAGATAATAGCTTTAGGAGAATGGGAAGTTTCTTCACAATGGACTAAATATCTCTGAGGACACATTGGTAGAGAGAAGGTGAGAGAAAGCACACGGCCAAGATAAGATGGTCCAAGGCAGAAAGGTTGTGAGAGTTCAAAGGAAAGTAAAGGAGTGGGAAGTTAGAGTCCATCAGAATGAGGACAGATCAGGAAGACAATTGGGTAATTCAAAACAATGGCTTGTAGTTATATCACTCAAATGTCAAATGAGATAATTCTGTTGTCATCACCCCTGGCTTCTATTACCCTGTTTCTACTGCATCCTTGACCTCTTTTGTATCTTGGCTCTCTCAGCTGCCCCTCTTCCCACCACCTCCCACACCACATGCCCCTACTTTTCACATCCTCTTTTTACTGAAGGTTGAATTCAGGAATGAAAGTGGTGGGGGGATACTAAAAAAACCAAACCCACTGCTGTTGAGTCAGTTCTGACTCATAGTCAAAGTAGAACTGCTCCAGAGAGTTTCCAAGGAGCACCTGGCAGATGTGAACAGCCAACCTTGGGGTCAGCAGACATAGCACTTAACCACTACACCACCAGGGTTTCCAGTGGGTGAAATGGGGAGCTGTGAAGCACAGCCAATACGCATAGCAAGCACTTTAGAGTAGATACTGCTGTTCCTCACCACAGGCCCCTAGCCAGCCTTGCCTCCCTGATTAGGATATTCTCACTGGTCAGCTTTACCGGCTGGGCTCCAGCTTATCCTAGCTATGCCCAGAAGACTGCCATAACAGAGCATACCCTTAAAAAGTGTGTCCCTAGAGAAGTATAGTGTAGAAGTGACAGCTGAATTTAAGCAATTGAAACAAACTGCTTGTGAAATGTGTCGGTCTACTTATGAAAACCTGCAAAGACAGATTTCTACTATAAACTTTTATGAGATCACACATCTTAGGGTGCCAATAAGGCAGCACTTCATTTGCTGTAGTAGCTCCTGGCTGGCTCTTGTCTACCTCTTTTTCTAGATGGACCTGGCACATCACTTTGGACCAAATCTTTGTTCAGGGAGAATCTCTTGCGTTATCGCACTTAATTAGACAAGTGTAACTCCAAAAGGGGCAGACAGGATGTTTTGGGTTTAGACAACGTCTGCATCTTCCAGAACTGGAGTTGTGAAGCTAGTGAATAAATAGAGACAGAAGAAAAAGAGCCTGTGACTCCTCTTTTGAAATTCAGTGTTACTGGTATCTCTGGTGGATGGAGAAGTTGACACTGAGGTGTCCTACTAGAGTAGGACAGCAAGAGTACCAAAGGGAGATTTACTGCAAGAGAAACGGAAGGCTGAAGTGCTGACCTGGACTCAAAGCTGTAATTTAGCACTTTGTGGCCCAGGTCTGGAGCTAGGCAGTGTGTGGTTAAAACTAGCCTCCTTTCTCCACCCAGACACCCTAGAATGAGAATCTTGTTTAAAAACAGTAGCTAAACACATGAGTTGCCACCCAAAAGATGAGCAACTCTGAGGTCCTCCATGTGTGACCACGCTGTGTGCTATGTGGGGGTGCTTTATGTTTGATGGGAACATCATGTAACCCAAGTCAGAGGATGCTGGCTCTGAAGTGATCAGTAAACACATTATTTTCTATCTAGTATCTGGAAGTAGAACCAACACTTTCAGATTGCATTAGGTCCCAAATTCTCAGACTTTCTACTGTACATGGAAAGTTCCAGAGAACAAACTGGGTTTCCTGATAGTATGTGGTTTTAGTGGTTGGTTAGATGTACCTCAAACTGTAAAGCAGGCTAATATCATTTATCTATGACTTCACTTTTGTACAATCACTATTCAAAAGTCATTCCTATAATTAAAGCTCAAACCTTTTCTCTTGTTGCACACATTTTCTTATATTAATTTCTTGACTGTTAGTCAATTTATGTAGTAAATGAGCTGGAATCAACTTGATGGTAATAGCTTTGGTTTTGGTTTTCCAGTAGTATTCAGAATCCACAGAGAGGTGAAGAAGGACATAATTTCTATTCATTTATCCAAACCTTATTGAGTGTTTTCAATATGAGGAACAGTAGGGAGTGAATCTTCAAAACCAGATGGCTCAGACCCTGTTCTTGCCACTCAGGAACACAGGCTTTGTGCCAGTCTGCTTGGACTCAAATCCTGGCTCCATCACTTCAGCACTGTGTGACTTGAGGTCACTGACTTGAGGCCAGTGGCCCTCCGTACCTCATCTCCATAGTAGGGATAACAACAGCCTCCTTCATAGAATTGTTGCTCAAATTAATTTAGATAACACACGTAAAGTGCTTAGAACAGTGCCTGGCACAGAATGGGCATGATATAACTATTTACTATGATTTTGGTATTACTTTTTTCCCCTAGGTATACAATTGATTGACAACAGTTACCCTAATTGGCTGTGGAGGACCCTTAATGAACAAGATTTTTCCGTTACAGTTAACTCCCCTTTTCGTCCCTCCTTCCCATCCCTGGTAACCACGAGTAGACTTTGGTCTATGTATGTTTGCTTTTTCTTGTCTTCTTGTATGACTGAGGGCACGGAAAATTTGTCCTTTTGTGACTGGCCTGTTTCTCTCAGCATAATGTCTTCAAAGCTCCACCCATACTTACACATGTATGAGTATTTTATTTCTCCTACTGGCTTAGTATATTCCATTGTATGGTTGTGCCACATTTTATTTATCCATTTATCTGCTGGTGGGCATTTAGGCTGTTTCTATCTTTTGACTATTGGGAATAGTGCTGCAACAACTATCAGTGTACAAGTCATTTTCTAAGCCTCTGCTTTCTAGTCTTTTGGCTGTATACCTAGGAGTAGAATTTCTGGACCATATGGTAGTTCTATTTTTAGTTTTTGAGGAACAATCACATTGTTTTCCACAATGGCTGTACCATTTTGCATTCCAACCAGCAAGGGACAAGGGTTCCAATTTCCCCACATTCTCATCGACATTTGTTATTCATTTATTTTTATCTTAGCTGTCCTAGTGGGAGTGAAATTGTATCTCATTACGGTTTTGATTTGCAATTCTGTAATGGGTAATGGTGCTAAGTATCTTTCCATGTGTTTGGTGAAATATCTATTCAAGACCTTGCCCATCTTATGACTGAGTTATTTGTCTTTTTGTTGTCAAGTTGCTGAAGTGTTATACATACATTGGTTATTAGATTCTTGTGAGATCTGTGGTTTCCAAAAAACTCTCCTAGTAGGCAGCTTTATCTTTTCACTTTTGGGGGTAAAGTATTTTGATAAACAAAAGTGTTCAGTTTTTATGAGGTCCTATTTATTTAATCTTTTGCCATTTATGCTTTCATTAGTATATTAGCTAATCCATCATTTAAAGCTAAGTCTGACAGTGTAGCTCTTTCTTGTTCTTCTAGGAATTTTATGGTTTTAGTTTTCTCATTTAGGTCCTTAATCCACTGTGGATTTGTTTTTGTGTATGATATGAGGCATGGGTCCTGTTTCATTTTTCTAGATGTAGAAATCTAATTTTCACAGCACTGCTGAATCAAGAGACTCTTCTTTCACCAGTGAATGGATTTAGTACCCTTGTAAAAAATCAGTTGACAATACAGGTATAGATTTGTTTCTGGACTCTCCAGTCTGTTCCATTGGTCAAATGTGTCTGTTATTATACCAGTACCAGACTGTTTTGATTACTGCAGCTACATAATATGTTTTAAAATCAGGAAGTGTGAGTTCTCTTACTTTGTTCTTTTTCAACATTGTTTTAGCTATTCAGAGTTTCTTGCCATTCCATATAAAGCTGAGGACTGGTTTTTCTATTTCTGTAAAGAAGGCTATTGGAACTTTGATCAAGATTGCACTAAATCTGTGCATTGCTCTGGGTACTATTGATAGCTTAACAATACTATTTATTCCAACTCATGAACATAGATTTATTTATGTCCTATATATCTCTTGGCTGGCATATCTTTTTCAGCAGTGTTTTATAGTTTTAATTATAAAAGTCCTTTGTGCACCTGGTTAGATTTATTCCTAGATATTTTATTCTCTTAGACACTATTGTAAATGGAATTGTTTTCCTAATTTCCCCTTTCAGATTGCTCATTGCCGGTGTATAGAAGCCCAACTGATTTTTGTTTTCTATTACTTTTAGTAGAATGGCTTGAAGCAAGTTACTTACAGTCTATGAACTTCAGCTTCCTCATCTGTAAATTGACGATTATCTTACCTATTAGGGTTTTTGTGAAGCTTGCAATATTTTCTAAAGTGACTGTTCAATAGTAGTTTCCTTTTCTTATGAGTCAGGCAATATGCTAGACAGTTAGGATACAAAGGTGAATATGACAAAGTTCCTGCCCTCAAACAGTTTATATTCTATTGAGGGAAACAGATAAACAAATGATAATTATGATGCAAATATTGTCATGATAAAGGCACACACAAAGCTCATTTTGCTTGGGAAGGGATGAGGAGTGGAGATGAAGAGCTGCAGTGGAATCAGGGATGAATTCTAAGATGAGGTCAGATTCGACCTGGGTCAGAAGGTGAATCTAAGCATCTGGACAGAAAAAGCAGACGAAGGCATTTCCAGCTGAAAGAGCAGCATGAGCAATGGCATATTCTTGATGAGCCTAGGGAAGGACCAGTAGGATGTCTAGGTATGTCAGTAGGAAGGAGTAGCCTTGATCTGACCCTTCTATTGTCCTGGGATTTTGCTCTGCTAACTGTCTCCTCTCTTTTTAGTATCTTAATCAATCCTTTCCCTTGGCTCTTTTTCCTTGGCCCAAACCTGCAAACTCAAGCCTCCTTGGTCCTGAAATGATTGTTTTTGTTTGTCTGTCTATATTCTGTCCTGTTTTTCTCCTTTGTTTACTTTCACTCTTAGATCCACTCCTCTGCGAATTCAGTTCATGGTCCCCTTGCACTTAGTTCTTTTAAATTTTCCTACCACAATTCACCAGTGGTTTCTTGGTGCTCAGAGTCCATTGACATTCTTTCTAGTCTCTTCTGATTCAACTCTGTGATATTTTTCCTTTTGTTATCTCTTCCTGAGGTTTTTAGCTCACCATTCTCTATGCTTCCCCTGAATCCTCTGTCAGCCTTGACAGTTCTCTTCTGCCCATCCTGAGAGATGGATGTTCCATGGTATTCTTTTCTGAGTTCCTTTCTTATAATCAGTAATTTTTTAAGAGGAAGGTAATTCACTCTTGAAGTTTTAGCTACACCTCCCAGTTTTTCTAGAGATTTCCTAGTCTTTATCTGCAGTTTCTAGCACTTTTTAAGGGGGTACAGACTCACATTTCTTATCTCATACCATAGATGAGGTTCCATTTGTCTGTTCCCCAGGCGTCTCAAGGCCAGTGTATTCCAAACCTCCTCCAACTTATTATCTTTCTAGCAATTGTATTTCTCATATTTGCATTCCCATTTCAAAGTCCAACAGTGACATCCTAATCTTGTCCTTTGAGATTTTAACAAAGAAGTCAGAAGAAACTTCTCCAGATTTCCCTTAGAAGTAATTGCTCCTTCATGCAGCAGTAACACTTCATATATCACCTCTAACAAAACATTTATTATGCTTTACTGGGCAGGTTTTATGTTTGTCTCCTTTACCAGATTTTGAGTTCCAAGGTGAAAGACACTGTCTTACTCATCTTTGTCTCCCAAGCTCCTAGAAGACTGTCCAGTACATAGTAGGTGCTTGCCTGGTAGATGTTAGTGGATTCATAGTCACAACTAGAATAGCTCTGGCAATCTTAGAAAGAGCAATTTCCTGGCAGAGGAAGAAAAGCAAAATAACCCTGCCTTTGGAACCCAGGGTTCTTCTTCATAATTACCACTCCATCCAGGAACAAATAATAATCAATCTTATATTTAGCTGTTAAATTGTAGAAAGTTACAGCTGGAAGAACTTGAACTGTCCTCCAGTTTGACTCCTTTCCTATTACAGATCAGAAAATAGTCATCACTGAGACTTTCCTGTTCCACATTCAGGGACACGGTTTTCAACTTCCTTCATATTCTGCTTCCTGACTCATTTTTTTTGGATCCTGACACTTCAATATTCCTCCTAGGTTGTCACAGTAAGGTACTCATTTACAAAAGGTAAATGAATGCCTGCGATTCATAGAAAATTTGTTTTTTAAAATGATTTAGACATGTCAGCATATTTTACCAAGTCCTTGGCCAAGTCCTTTACCAGGCAATATCTAAAAAGCAGCAAAATTGGCAGACCTGAATTCTAACTTCATTTTCTTCTCTTGCCCAGGCTCTGGCAGAGGTGTGAATGGACAGTGATGTGCCAAAAGGCAAGTGGCCAGAGGAAGAGCAGCAGCCTGGACACTGAGGCTGTGGACTGATGAAAGTCCACTGGAGCCCACTGATGTCTCAGAGGTTCGGACCTGCCTGGTATTTGTAACTTCTGAATGTTGAAGCTCAAAATGTCAGGTATCAAATATGAGATGGGTGATTTTGTGGTGGATGAGTTTGTGTGGGGATGATTAGGGTGAAGCCGTGCAGTAAGCAGTTCGGGGAAGAATATGGAGACAATTTGTCTTTGGCAAGATGCTCAGCCACTTAAGTGTCTTCAGGGCACTGTGTGCAACATGCAAAAAGTGAGACTTTCTTCTGTTGCATCCAGCTAACTGAATGGTCACTTTAGAACAACTAAGTAGTAGTTATTCTTGAAGACTGGTTAGAAGAAAATACAGCAAAAACAAATTGCAACTTAGTAATTATGAACATCATTAATATTACACACAGGTACATGTGCTGAAAAATTATTCAGAATGGTTTCAGTAGTACCTTAACAGGGAAATTCAAGCCAGAATCAGAAGACCTTTAATGAGGAATATCATTGCCAATGTAGGATAGATCTTGGCTGAAAACAGAATACCAGATAGATGTTTACCTGTGTTTTATTGACTATGCAAAGATATTTGATTTTGTGGATCATAACAAATTATGGAGAACATTATGGAGAATTGGAATTCCAGAATACTTAATTGGCCTGTGACAAACCTGTAAATAAGTCAATCGATAGTCATTTGAATAGAACAAGAAGATACTACATGATTTAAGATCAGGGAAGGTATACATTAGAGTTGTATGCTGTCACCATACTTAATCTGTGTACTGAAAGAGTGATATGAGAAACTGGACTATATGAAGAAGAACAGGGCACCAAGCTTGCAGGAAGAGTCATTAACAACCTATGATATGCAGATGTTACAAGCTTGCTTGCTAAAAGCAAAGGTGACTTGAAGTACTCACTAATGAAGATCAACGACTTCAGCCTTCAATATGAAATACACCTTAATACAAGAAAACGAAAGACCTCCCACTGAACCCATAAGCAACATCATGATACATGGAGAAAATATTAAATTGTCAATGATTTAATTTTACTTGGACTACAATTGATGTCCATGAAAACAGCAGGCAAGGAATCAAACAACATAGTGTACTGGGCAAATCTGTTGCAAAGGGCCTCTTCAAAAGTGTTGAGAAGCAAAGATGTCATGTTGAGAACTAAGGTGCATCTGACCAAGCCTTGGTATTTTCAGTTGCCTCATATGCATACAAACGCTGGACAGTGTGTAAGGAAGACTGAAGAATTCACACATTTGAGCTTTGGTATTAGAGAAAAATACTGATGGATTGTCAGAAGAATGAACAAATCTGTCTTAGTAAAAGAACAGCCAGAATGTGCCTGAGAAGCAAGGATGGCAGGACTTCATCTCATGTACTTCGGACATGTTATCAGGAGACACCTGGAGAAGAAAATCATGCTCAGTAGACGGTCAGCAAAAGAGAGAAAAACCCTCAAAGAAGTGAGCTGACACAGTGGCTGCAACAGTGGGCTCCAGCGTCACAGAGACTGTGAGAATGGCACAGGACCAGGCGGAGCTTCGCTCTGTCGTAAATAGGGTTGCTGTGAGTCAGAACCAATTCAAGGGCACCGAACAGCACCAGTAGTAGTTTTTGGGAGTCTGCCCAACATCTCAGCAATACCATTGCTTCTCTGGGGAGAGAAAACCTGGGCATCTCTCTGAATTTAAATGAAGTATTAGTGCTAGTCTTTAAAAATGAAAACCCTCCTAAAAACTTCTGTACGTTCAGTAGCTGATGGCTATGCAAGCATCCTACCAATCTTATGATCCATCTTTTGGCAAATAAATGTGACCTGAACTCATCTGTCTATTTGTACTTTATACAAAATCCCTAACTCCAAGGGATACAAAGTTCAGGCTCCAAAATACCGGTCTGCAGAAGTTATAATCCTGATTGTTTACAAAGCTTGTCCATCAGACGTAGCTGGTGCTAGTTACCTCTGGTATCCCTAAATTAATTTTGCATATTTAGTGGTTGCTATGAAAAGTTGGGTCAGAAATAACAAATGCACAGACAGCACCATTAACAGAGTGCAGGCGTTACATATTTTTCCTTGGGTTGCTTCTGTTACCGATCAAACTTGCAGATGTGAGACTACAGCCTTTTTGACAGTAAGTCCCATAAAAAGATGCTATTCATTTATCTTGGCAGTGGGTTGCACTATTCTAAGAAGGCAGCTGTTTGTGGCAGAGCCCAACATTATAATTCAAAACCGTTCTTTCTCAACATTTGCAGGATATCGGACTATGGCATTTTAAAAGGAGATGGAACTGACTGAAGGGTGCATTGAGCAACAGCAGACTTGTAACATCCCTTACGTGTGGTCTAGTGTTTTCAGTTATTAAAGAAAACATCATTTAAAGGGCAATTTACTTTTCACCCCTTATACTTTGTATATTCCTCTCAGATTGGTTAGCTCTTTCTCTGTAGACAATGTTCAACTTGGGCAATTCAAGAGTAGCTCAGAGATATGTCTAAATCTCAAACCAAGTGGTTTCCATGGATATTTTATAAATTCCTGTGAGATTTTTTCCCAGGTTATGTTAAGTTCTACAAATACCCTATTTAAGTAGTATATTCTGAACATAAATGAAACCAGGAAAAAAAAAAACAAAAAAACTAAGAAGTGGGCCTTTGTGTCTCACCTGATACCCTTCTGGACAACTCAATTGTGAACTCACTTTGTGCTGATTCCAAGGCATGAAGGGAAATGCCCATATACACAGTCTTACCTAGTGTAAAGGGAAGAATGGCTTTCTGCTTGGCTCACATGACAAAAAGATTCACACACAACATCTCCTGGATGTTGGCAGAATGCCCACCATAAGCTGACAGCAGGCTAGATGCTAAGCAGAGTTGGAGGGTGAGTAGACGGTAACAGCGTTCCCCAAACAATTTTTGTTCCCGCATGATAAGTATACAACTTGTATTTGTTTCCTCAGTAGGTCAGCCCACAAATAAATACCCAACTATGTTTTGTACATTCCAATTAACATGCTTGGTAATATTTCTAGAACAGAATACCACCACCATCAGAGGCCACAGATATACATCGTACATTATTTTCTTTTACTGATTAATTCAATTACATCGACATAAGTAGGATTTCATTTGTGTTTTATGGTGTTGAAATAGACATTTAGGCTTGGAATTGAAATTCACCTATGTTTTGTTCTTTATTTTTGAAATTCTTCTCACCTGATCATTCCCTTCTTTCCACTCTTTTTGATCAGATACCCTTAAAAGAATCTGCACATTGAATAAGGTGGGCATCACTGGTAAATAATGTGCTGCAGTTCCATGTATCAGAAAGCAAATGCCATACCTCTTGAGCTGATACTGGTGTATGTTTTACTATTATGACACCTGACATGTGAACTGGCCAGATGTACCTGCAAGAGTAGCTACAGAGGGTGCTGTGAAGGTTGGAGCTAGTCGGAAGTGATACCATGCACAGGCAGGCCCATCCCTTCTGCTTCTCTGTGGGGAAACAGGTTCCTTTCTAGTGCTGATGACTTTACTGTAGTGAGAGGAAGCATCTGCTACCTTGTGATGATCACTTGTGAACCTAAGACCTTGCAGTATGGTCATAGAAGGAGGGAATGAGACAGGCCAGATGAGCCTCCTTTCTGAATTCCTGGAGAAGACTGAAGCAAGCCAAGTGACTGAAGAGTTCAGTTAATCAAAAGAAAAACATAAAATATAAACCTGTTGCTGTTGAGTTGGTTTTGACTCATGGTGACCACAATGTTACAGAGTAGAACTGCTCCATAGATTTTCTTGGCTGAACAACAACATCAATTTTTATAGGAGCAGATTGCCATGCCCATCTTCTGCAGTTGGCATGAACCACCAGCCTTTAGCTTAATGGCCAAACTGCCTGCACTGCCCAGAAAATCGTATGGTAAGAAGAGGTATCTTAAATAAATAAACAAATCAAATAAATAAATAAATCTTAGTATCTCCAAATGATTGACCAAATAGGTTGCTTATCTGTTATCATTTATGGCAACATGGGGCTGCTGTATGCCAGCAGTTAGCAAACTATCACCTCCAGCCTGTGTTTGTATGTCTTACAAGTTAAAAATGGGTTTTACTATGAATTCAAACATGCTTCCATCATGAAGGTGGTGCAAGAGTAGGCAATGTTTTGTTCTGTTTTACTTAAGGATGCTGTAATTTGGAATCAACCTGATACCATCTAACAACAATAACAACAAAGAAAAACAAAAAAAAAGAGTATGGAACAGAGATTGTATGTGGCCTTCAAATCTAAAACGTTTACCATTTGGCCCTTTACAGAAACATGTCAAAGCTGTGAAGATGCTTTTCATTTCTAGCTGGATGCCATTTCTCTCCCACCCTCCAAGTCTCTCTGTTTTGTCAGTTAGTCCAGGAGAGGATTTGGCTTTGGTTTAGGGGCTCTGTGAGAACCGTATGTAGTTCTAGAGTTCCTGGTACCACTTTCAGGCAGGGCTCACCACTCTCAAGACCATTATTCCTTGAATTCTGTGGGTAATTGGATGGGGAATGAAGAGCTTACAGAGAATTCTATTAAACCTGAACTTCCCAGCCTTTGACAGGGCTCTCATGGTGACCAGACTTTCAATGAGCACACGTTTATCAGATCTTGAGCTATTTGATATTTTGGTGTTTTTCTTCTAATACCCTTCTTTAAGAGCTGGCCCATCTCCAAGGCTTTGAGAAGATCAGATTCCAAATTAATTTCTAAAGTTTCTAGTTAGAGGCTGCCTTTCAATCCAGGTTCTTCCATTATGTTCTTTGATCTGAATCCCAAGATATTCATGAGTGTTTCTCCTGCTGCAGCTTGATCTGAATACTGGCAGTCTTTTGAACCAATATGGTTAGTCTGCTGAAGTGTCCTAGGCTGATGGGGGAACGTCCCTTGTCTTGCTTTCTCTTTAGGTCAACTTTCTCTTCTTGAAGGAACACAAATCCCAAGATTGAGATTGGTATCCCCATAATAATCAATATAGTAAAAACCTAGGATTTACAAAAGCTCCAGTGTTGGTGTCTGTTATAGACTGAATTATGTGCCCCCGCCCCCCTCCAAAAAATATATATACTGTTAATTGTAACCTCTATCCTATGAGTCAGAATCCACTCATCAGCAATGGGGGTGAGGGACAAGAGTGGTGGGCGGTGTTTGGGGTGTAAATGTGGGGAGGGGAGGGTTATGCCTGTGGTTATAATCCCATTTGATGATGGGTTGTCTTTATTATGTTGATGTGGCAGGATTAGTGAAGACAAGGTCTTGAGTCAATAGTTTCTGAGATATACCAAATCCATTGTCATGGAGTCCTTTCTAATTCATAGGGACCCTATAGCATAGAGAAGAACTGCCCTGTAAGATTTCCAAGGAGCAGCTGGAAATGTGAACTCCTGATCTTTTGATTAGCAGCCAAGCTCTTAAGCACTGCACTACAAGGGCTCCAACAGAAGACACTGAACAAGCAAAGACGGGGGAGAGCAGCAAGGAGTCAGGAAACAAGGCCCTCCCAAAGCTGACAGGGAAAACCTTCCGCTGGAACCAGCACCCTACGTCAGACTTCTAGCTCCCTGAACTGTGAGCATAAGAATTTGTTAAAGCCACTCACTTGTGATACTGCTGTCACAGCAGCACTAGGTAACTAACACAGCCGTCATCACTGTTTTCTTCTAACTCTGTAGTTTTCCTCCACTATTCTCCATCCTCCTTGCTATTGCTCTAGCTCGGGCCCTCAACATCTCTGACCGAAACCAGAGCAGTAACTCTTCGCTGGTAACCCTAACCCCAAATGGGGACTCAGCCTGACTGCGTTGTGCTGCCGCTAAGCTAAAATTCCAACCACATCACCAAAGGTTAGAACCTATCTTTTGGCTCTCGACTGCCTGCAGAATGAAAATAACATTTGAGATCGCCTACTTCTCTGGTTGTTGCTGTTTTGCTGTTGTTAGGTGTCTCTGTGTTGGTTCCAACTAGTAACAATCCTGTGTACAATGGAATGAAACACCGCCCGCTCCGGTGCCACTCTCAGTCATTGCTGTGGGTAAGCCGACTGTCGTAGCCACTGTGTCCGTGCATCTCGTTGAAAGTCTTCCTCTTTTTCAGTGACCCTTTACCTTACCAGGCATGATGTCCTTGTCCCGGAACTCGCCCCTCCTGATAACATGTTCAAAGTATGTGACACGAAGTCTGGCCATCCTCACTTCTAAGGAGCATTCTGGCTGTCCTTCTTCCAAGACCAATTTGTTTGTTCTTCTGGTAGACCACAGCATAGGAGGTTCTTCTCTGGTGTGTACAGTGGGTCACTATGGAATAGACTCAACAGCAATGGGTTTGGTTTTTGAGTAATTTACTATATAGACTACCTGGATGGAACAAACAGCTCACATGCAAGGCTGGTAACAGGAAGGCTGATGATTTGAACCTACACGTAGTCACCTTGGAAATCTGGTGACATAATGGTTAAGTGCTACTGCTGCTAAGCGAAAGGTCAGTAGTTTTAATCCACCAAGCACTCCTTGGAAACTCTGTGGCGCAATTCTATTCCATCCTATAGGGTCACTGTGAGTAGGAAATTGACTCAATGGCAATGGGTTTATTTTTTGGTTTACAGTCACTTTAGATAAAAGACTTGGAGATCTACTTCTGAAAAATCAGCCATTGCAAAGCCTATGGAACATAGTTCTGCTCTAACACATACTGGGTTACCAGGAGTCAGAATTGCTCCCCAGTTTGTGGGTTTTAAAATTACTATCTATTTTTTAACCACTGAAAGGCCATCTCGGTGACCTTTTGACATATCTCAATTTAAAGCTTTCCTGTTTCTTTGGAAGCAGTTTTAAAGTTAAAGGTAATATTATTTATATTCATTTGTCAAATTATATGACAGTTTTTGAAAACTGAGATGAGAACAAAGCAAGAACAAGCAAAGATGAAGAGGAGAAAAGGGGTAACTGGTTAAAATGAAGTGTGATATATGTGAGGCAGGTTCAAGAGAGAGTAGAGGTCCTGCTCTGATGGATTGGAATGCTTTGGGTGAGTAATAAATGGGAGGCCAAGACCCTTAGGTTCATCTTCCAACAACAACAACAACAACAAAAACCCACAGCATTTGAAAAGTCAGTGTGATCTGTCTGAGGAGAAATCAATACCAACAAATTTGTTCTTTTAACATACAGACAAACCACAGAGGTTGTTTTCTAGACTGGATTTTTTATTCCAAGCTTCTTTGAATGAAGAGACTCTCTACAAATTAAAAGCACATTCCCCTCAAATAATGCAATAAATTACTGAATTCTAACAGAATTCTCTGGTTCAACACAAGTGTCTGTGACAAAATAACTGCAGTCTAGCAAAAACAAGGAAAACATGCTTTCAGTCTCTTGTTAACCATACTTTAAATATCTCTTTTCTTACCATTTATTTATTTATTTTGCCATAGCGCATGTCTGTCTCTTTTCAAGATAATTTTGTAATTAGTGAAATAAGCTGCTACACTGGGCTTTAGAGCTCAAAACACAAGACAAAATACATAGTTTAAAAGAATTCCAGCTTACCAGTTAGAACCATATCTATTGGGCAAATAGTCTTCATAAAATAATTATAAATATAAATAGTTAACTTCAGTATTCATCAGCCATGTAGAAAAACTAGAGGTCATTCCTCTGGTAATAATAATACTACTGGGAAAGAAAGAATAATAAAGGAAAAGAACATTTTAATAAGATTTGACATATATTCATGCAACATAAACAAAGCTTTCAAGAAATATAAACACCTAGGTACAAATTAAATACTTTCCTAAATTTCAACTGTTTTTAACTACTGTTTAACCAATCTTAGTTTTTCTTAGTTGGATTTTAGGAAAAGGCCATTTCCATGTAGCACTTTAAAGAACAGGAAAATCTCTGCAATAATCTCCTATAAGCTTGCAGCTCATATGTATCAAAAGTTTTGAACTGTCTCTTTGTCCCTTGGACAGTCTTGTTGGCATAATGGTTAAGAGCTATGGCTGCTAAACAAAAGGTCAGCAGTTCAAATCCATCAGGCTTTCCTTGGAAAGCCTATGAGGCAGTTCTACTCTGTCCTTTAGGGTTGCTGTGAGTAGGAATTGACTCAATGACCACAAGTTTAGTTTTTTTTTTTGTGTGTGTGTGTTTTTAATTTATCCATCATCAGAGAGATGGTCTACTCAGCACATTCAAAAAGAATCTAGACTGCTCTCTCACTGTGAGAGAAATTCCCATTTCCTTCTAGGGAAATGTCAATTATGTTTGCCTGTACTCCCATTTTACCATTTTTCCTTTCCAAGTTGGAAATTTCTAAGTCAGAAACCTAGAAACAAAAAGAAGGAAGAGCAATATGCCAAAGAGACTCCCTATAGCCTATGAGAACTCAGAGATGGTTTATTTCTATCCAAAAAAGATTTCTGAGAAGACACTCATTTTTAAAATTTTTTTTCTCTCTCTATAGCATTGAAGCTCAAATTTGTGTCAAATCACATAAGCAACTCAAGATACACAATTACTTAGCTCCTACTTGATTCCAGAAATGCTTCTCAGGGAAGCTTTGACCTTTTCCTGAACATTTAAGATCTGTTGTGGAAGCAACCAAGCTGTCTTTCAATAAGTGAATGGACAGACAAACTGTGGTACATCCACACAAGGGAGTATTATTTAGCGATAAAAAAGAAGGAGCTATGAAGCAACAAAAAAACATGGAAGAAACTTAAATGCATTTTGCTAAGTGAAAGATGTCATTCTGAAAAAGCTATATAGTGTATGACTCCCAGCATATGACATTCTGGAAAAGGTAAAACTTGAGAGATAAGAAAATCTGTGTTTGCCAGGATTTCTGGGAGTAGAAGAGAGGGATGAATAGACAAAGTACAGGACATCTGAAGGGCAGTGAAGCAGCGCTGCACAGTGCTGTGTGTATGTCAGACCCATAAATCTTGCCTGGCCTCGCTCCTCCTGCTCAGCCACCACTGGCAGAGGAGGCTTCTGTGTTGCTCAACAGCTGTCAGCAGAGCTTCTAGGCTAAAATGGACTAGGGAGATAGGTCCGGCAACCTGCTCCTGAATGTCCTGAAAACCCTATAGATTACCAGGGTCCTATCTGCAGCCGATCATGGGAACTGTGCAAGACAGAGCAGTGTTTTGTTTCCTTGTGCATGGGGTAGTCACGAGTTCTGTGCTGAGTCCACTGCAGCCAACAACTACAATGGAGTTCACAAAGAGTGAACTCCAGTGTCAACCATAAACTAAAACCCAACCCACTGCCATGGTGTCAATTCCAACTTGTAGCGACCCTACAGGACAGAGTACAACTGCTCCATAGAGTTTCCAAGGAGCACCTGGTGGATTCAAACTGTGACCTTTTGGTTAGCAGCCATAGCACTGAACCACTACACTACCAGGGTTTCCATGTAAGCCATGGACTTCAGCTAATAATAATATATCAATATTTATTCATCACTTGTAACAGATATACCACACTGACAAAGATGTAGTAACAGGGGAGACTGTACAAGGGAGGGAAAATAGGGAAGCCCTCTGTACTCTGTGCGTAATTTTTCTATGCATTTAAAAATGATACACAAAAGAGAGAAACACCTAAAGCATATTAAAACAAATAGATTTGAATTATATTTCTTCAGACTCCAAGCCGCAGCCTAGGGAAAGACAGTATTATCTATTATCAGAGTCCATCCTGGAGCATGACAAAAGGACAGTTTCCTACAGTGAAGATTGACTCAAACAAAGAAACACAAACAAACAAAAAAAACAAACCCACTGATGTCAAGTCAATTCTGACTCATAGAGACCCTGTAGGGCATTAATGATTTTAGAACCTATAAGCTAACAAAAAATCCAAACTCACTACCTTCAAGTCCATTCCAACTCATAGTGACCCTATCGGACAGAACAGAACTGCCCCATAGAGTTTCCAAGGAGCACCTGGTGGATTTAAATGTCCAACCTTCTGGTTAGCAGCCACTACACCACCAAGATCTATAGAGCCTATACCAAAAAAAAAAAAAAAGAAAGAAAGAAAGAAAAAAAACCCACTGCCATCGAGTTGGGTCCAACTCATAGTGACCCTGTAGGTCAGAGTAGAACTATCCCATAGAGTTCCCAAGGAGCGCCTGGAGGATTTGAACTGCCGACCGTTTGGTTAGCAGACATAGCACCACTTAACCCACTGTACCACTGTAGAGCCTAAAGCCAGCTGTCGAGCCTATAGGGCCTTAAAAAACTGTATAGGAGTTCAAATGATTTTCAAACCAGCAGTAAATCTAGGGTCACCATGAGTCAAGATGTACTATTGCTTCTAAAATTCAACTACTAAAACTGCTCGTATCCAATTACTTATGTCACTTAGTTGATTTCTTTTGACCTATCCATATCTGTGACCCCAGAAAATTAATATGCAAGGTTCATTGATGTTGCACAGTTTGGTTCTTTGTTTTTCCAAGCATTTTAAAAGATAATTATTCTAGGCATGTGTTAAACTCTTCCTCTATGTTGTGTTTTATTATGGGAAATGAGTTTAAAATGATTTTTGGCCAGAGGTAAGATAAAATATGTTTGGCTCCAATATCATGCCAGACATTTTTGTCTTAACTTTGTAAGACCTTGGTGAACTTCTTGGAAGCCAGGGTCTTGGGGGGAAGGGGCCGTGTTGTTTTTAAGTAAATGCTGAGTTTGGTTCTTTATTTTATACAACCTTAACATCCCTCTATGATTGTTGGCTAGAAACTCGTGGTCTCAGTGTTCCAGAGATTTAATTTTCCCATTGCTCAAGCACTGATGTTGCTAGCTGCTGTGGAATTAGCCCCTGACTCTTGGGGCCGCCATGTACAACAGAACAAAATTCTGTCGGCTTTCGTGCCAACCCCGTGATCTGTCGCACATCGAACCATAGGGAACCATAAGGTTTTCACTGGCTGATTGTCAGAAGTAGATCTCTAAGCATTTCATACCAGTCCATCTCAGTCTAAGTCTGAAAGCTCTGCTGACACCTGTTTAGCATCATAGTAACACACGAGCCTCCACTGACAGATGGTGGTGGCTGCCCACGCAGTGCATTGGCGAAGAATTAAACCTAGATCTCCCACAAGGAAGACACAAATTTCCCTGCTGAGCCACCAGTGCCCAAGCTCAAGGACTGTACCCTTAGATCTGCAAAGCCTTTTCTCAAGAAAGCCTGCTCAAGCAATTTCTAATGTCCTCATTGGTCCTTCTTCATCAGTGTGTTGACAAATATTTCATGGGCCGTGCTCAAAGGGACAACCTCTTTTCCCCCATACTCAGATACCTCACTCATGTTAATTACAGAACTCCCTGTGAGAGTTCTATTGATCTGGATTGTGTGCTCAGATAGCAGTTTATGTTAAGGAATAAGACTTTCAACAATTTCCTTCCCTTATGCTGGAAAATGTGTATTATCCCTAGTCTGTTATCTTCTTTTTGTGTACCAAGAGGTAAAGAAATGATTCAGCCTTTCAGGAGCATGCTCAGTCTTGTCTCACTAACTTCCATTCCAGCCTCTCCTTCAGATTTGAGAATTTACATTTCCTTGCTTTTGTTTGCTGAATCACACAGGATTTTTATCTTTTTGTTTCAAGTTGAGAATCAGAAGCTAGAATTTCCTTTCTTGGGTATTACTTTTGCCCCCTAAGCATTTTTAGCTTAGTTTTGGGTTTGTTCCCACTCTATTTCATTCTTATGTTGTGTCTTTTTTATATTTCCATTAAAAAGGCATTGTTTTCCAGCTCTATCTACGATCTTGTTCAGAAACCCTGGTGGCTTAGTGGTTAAGCACTACTGCTGCTAACCAAAGGGTCAGCAGTTCAGTTCTGCCAGGAGCTCCTTGGAAACTCTATCAGGCAGTTCTACTCTGTCCTGTAGGGTCACTATGAGTCAGAATTGACTTGATGGCAATGAGTTTTGGTTTTCACAGTCTTGTTCTTCTATGTCCTTGGAATGGTAAACTATTGTCTCTGTTCTTTAAAATTGCATTGGTTAAGGGTGATAGAAAAAATGTGGAAACAGTAATGATGACTGTACAACATAATAAATATATATAATACCAATAAATTATAACATGTAAAAAATGTTGAACTGGCAAATGTTTAGTTGTATCTCATATCGATCTATACCACAATTTAAAAGAAGAAGAAGCTAAAAAAAGAAAAGGGCAACATGTCAGTTGTCTTTGTGGGGTTCTATTAAGTATCAGGAAGCCCTGGTCGATAGTGGTTAAGTACTACATCAATTTGAATCCACCAGGCTCTCCTTGGAAACTCTATGGGGGCAGTTCTACTCTGGCCTATAGAGCTGCTATGAGTCAGAATTGACTCAACTGCAGTGGGTTTGGATTGGGGGCTATTAAATATTTGAAAACTCTGGTAGTGTAGTGGTTAAGTGCTATAGCTGCTAACCAGAAAGTTAGCAGTTTGAATCTACCAGGTGTTCCTTGGAAACTCTATGGCACAGTGAGTTACGAGTTATCAAGTATATGGAACCCTGGTGGTGCAGTGCTTAAGAGCTTGGCTGCAATTCCAGTCCATTAGCCACTCCTTGGGAACCCTAAGGGCCTGTTCTACTTTGTCCTATTAGGGCCACTGAGTGGGAATTGTCTCTGTGGTAATGGGTTTTTTAATCAAGTGTTTTCTGTTTATTCAGCTTTTTTGTGTCATTCTAGTCATTGCATGTGAGCCTTTTTGTTTTTTGTTTGCAAGTGGTCTTTCATGATTTTAATTAAGTCTTCCTTCACAGGAGGGGGTGGGAGTGAAGCCCAATATCCATCCCAAAGGCTCCTATATATTTTGTTTCTGAAAGCACCATCAATCAGAACTTGTACACGTGATGAATAGCTGTTTTCAAATCAGAGTCCACTATTGTGATCCACCTACTGTCATTTGTCCTTTGTGGTGTAAGCTTAGCCCTCTTCAGGGGGATGAGATATGCCCTAGGGACCACAAAAGAATAAAGACTATCCGCACTGGGCTTCCACCTACTTAATCACTAGCAAACAAGGACCCAGCAGAACAAATATTTCTAGACTGAAGGTTTCATACTAGGGTTTATACATGCTGGTTGTTTCTATAAGGACCAAGGAAAATTAATGAATGTCATAGAAGACAAAAGAAACAACACTGTAAATTAAATCTAATTTTAACAGAGTAATTGTGGAGGAAGCTATCCTAACAAGGTGTTTTCCAAGTTACAGTTGGAACAGTGCACATTTTGAAAAATAATATCTAGTATAATAAAATTCTAAGTCAATAAAAGAGTTGGAATAGTGCCCTGGAATTTGTTATAAGGAAATTTGGTTTGTATTTAGCTTATTCAGTTGTTTGAAGGTTTTTCTCCTAAAATAATCTTTTTGATTTTATTTAACTGATAAGTTGTAGCACTAGTCTGATTCAAGTTTGTCATAGAGTATAATGTAAAAGACTCAATAGACTATGTAGTCTAAGGAGGCCAAGAAAAGAAAACAAAGTCTAGAAATGTCACACATTTAGCAAAACGGAATCAAACAAAGTCAACATTATTTGCAAACTTGAATTTGACTCTCCTAGAGAATCAGCAACAACAGGACTGAAATACATTGCTCTAAGACAAGTGTGGTAAAAGAATCCAACGCTGACACACCACTTTCCTGATTTTGAACCATTCCGTATCCCCTTGTTCTGTTTGAATGACTGCTTCTTAGTCTATGTACAGATTCCACATGAATGAATAAAGAAGAACCAACAAGAAATGATGCAACTGAATTGTGATGTTGGTGAAGGGTATTGAAGATACTGTGGACTGCCTGAAGAATGAACAAATCTGTCTTGGAAGGCCAGCCAGAATGCTCCTTAGAAGGGAGAACGGCGAGACTTCATCTTATGTCCTTCAGACACGCTATCAAGGTGGACCAGTCCCTGAAGTAGGACACCATACTTAGGAAAATAGAGGGCCACTGAAAAAAGAAGACATCCAATGAAATGGTTTGGTACAGTGGCTGCAACAATGGGCTCAAACAGCAACAATTAATAAGCACGGTCCAGGAGAAGGCAGTGTTTCATTCTGTTGTACATGGTGTCACCGTGAGTCAGAGCCAACTCAATAGCACCTAACAACAGCAACAACTCAGGTAGAAGAAAGAACCCTGGTGGTGCAATGGTTAAGCACTCAGCTGCTAACCAAAAGGCTGCCAGTTTGAATGTACCAGTGGCTCCTAGAGAGACAGACCTGGTAATTTCCTCTTGCAGAATTACAGCCTAGAAAACCCAAGGAGGCCCTTCTGCTACAGTACCCAACACACAGCAAGATGTGCAGCAAATCCTATTATATGAGGATTTGTGGTGTGCAATAAGGAGAAAAGGTCAGGAAAGGGTTAAATTAAGAAAAGTGCTTTTTAAAAGTACAATAATGGTCTATCTGACTGTCCCTCCCTTCAGAACTTGTAGCTTTCATGATTTTTCAGGTATTTTCTACACATATGCTCTCAAGGCTTTGTATCAAAGTCTAAATACACCTTTAAAAAAGAATGTCAGCAGTGGACCACCTTCCTACCTCTCTGCACCCTCCCTCTCAACATATTAGGTCAGTTTTTTAAAAGTCTTGGAGCACACAAGTGGCCTTCTATCAACTACATGAGGTATTCTGGGGAGTAAAGGGAGAATGGTTCATAGTCATGTAGGCACAACAGGCATAACCTGAACTCACTGCACTAAGACAGTATGATATATGATCACACTGCCTAATATTCTATTGTTTACCAGCAGTTTTAGACTATGAGCAATGTTAGGAAGAGCTGGAGAACCAGAAGGAAAAAACTTAACCCCACCATCCTAAAATGACCATTTGGTTAAGAATTTAAGACTTTCTTCCAATTTTGACTCATTTCTTTTATGCAATTGCAATTCTAATGTGTATATGATTTTGTATCCTGTGTTTGTCTCTCAATGTTATGGCATTGACACTTTATCATGTTGCTATAAACATCTATTCCAGTATCATTCCAAAGAGATAAACCTACCATACATTTGGTCATGTATTGCCAGTGTTTTTTTTTTTCCGTTGCTTATACAGCAAGCCCTTACTACTGACAGTACGCCTGCAGGTGAAGAGAATGGCACCACCTGCGAACTTGTTAGAAATAAAGAATTGCAAACCCCAACCCAGAACTACTGCCTCTGTATTTTAAGAAGCTTTTAAAGCAGTGCACATCAAGGTTTGAGAACTACTGAGTTAGGCTACTTATAAATAACCCTGCTGTAAACATTGTCATGCACATAAATTTCCCATTTGTGAATTATTTAGTTGTATTTGATTCCCAGAAGTGCTATTATGTCTTCAAAGAACTGGCATATTTTTATGCTTCCTAGATTTTCTGGGGGCTATTTTAAGAGCCAGAGGGAAGTGCACACGAAATGCTGTAACTTGTGCAGTAGTCCAGTTAGTGCCTTCTCTTGACTGGTGGGATATGATAGATCTGCTGGGGCACTTTAAAAGTTCTATAATTCAAAGGAAAAGCTTCATATTCCCATCTGGAGACACAGCCAGAGAGAAAAATAACTTTCTGTTCCATCTCCCTGCCCCATAGACTCACAGAGCTTCTTGCAGTGCCCATCAGATTGCAAGGCTGACAACTCCTAAATATTTCAGATACAGGCCAGAAACCTCCTTAGATTTCATGTCTAGGGAATTCATTCCTGACTTTCTCTGAGTCATGAAGAGAAAGAAATGCTTCTTCTAGGGGCCTTTAGATTCACCTTCCAAGCCACAGTAATTCTAGCTTTGTTCTGGCATCCATAACCCAAAGGTTCACTGTGCTGCTTCCTTGATGGTTCCCTGAATCTCTTCTCTTTCCCAGGAGCCATAGATACTTTCTTCTACAGATAATCTCAGCCCCTAAGGGGTCTGTTACTTCAGCGTTCGTGCCATTCTCGTTGGGTTCCAACACATTGTCCAGGCATATATCTGTTCACTGCTGATTTTGTATCTGACCTGGTTTTTGACTCCAGCATCTCCAGTGTTTAGCTTGTTTCCCAGTTGCTATTTTTCTCAGGACAATGTGACAATCTGAGGCTTTCCTGATAGTGATATTGTCCAGATCCTTAGTTTGTTTCTTAGTGTTCTTAAGTCTGCTGGTCAAAACTACCACACATAAGGCCTGCTTTTCTGTGTGGATGTCTGGAAAGGAGTCTGGCAATTTCATCCTGTTGGTTTCACCTTCATTCAGGGATCATAAATAGACATCTGAATTGTCCAGGTTACTGGAATATCAATATCCATTCTGATGGGGATGACTCAATTGCTAAGATGCCTTAACTATTTCTTGTGAAGATACTTTCTTTCATTAACTTGCTCTTCCTTTTCCATCAATGATAGATATTACTTAAAGTTATCTCAAATTTACTTCCATACTACCAACTATTATTATGAAATTTAACCTAAATCACTTCTTATGATCAAGTCGTCATGTTTTGTGTTTGAATGTGGTACTATAATAACACCACTTGGAATTGTCTGTGTGTAAGCAGGTGTGTGTGTGTATGACAGACAGAGAAAGGGAGAGACTGACCCTTACCCATTTTGATCTGAAATAGGTCAAGTGGAGTAACTTGTCTCTAAGATGCTCACAGTCAATGCTTTTTCTTCTTGTATGTACACTGTGCCTCCATTTTTTTTTTTTTTTTGTAAGTCCGGGGTGCACTATGAATGCTCCAATTGAAAGAATACCCCCAAAGTAAAGCTACTATTATTGATGGGTGCCGTTGAGTGGTTTCTGACCCACAGAACTCTTATGTGTGACAGAATGAAAGACTGTCTGGTCCTGTGCCATCCTCACAAAAGGCCGTCGTTGCAGCTACTATGTCAGTGGTCTCATTGAGGGTCTTCTTCTTTTTCGTTGATCCTCCATTTCACCAAGCATGATGTCCTTCTCCAGGGGCCAGGCCCTCCTAATAATGTGGGTCCAATACTTAAAAGAAGGCTCATTAACCTCCTTGCTAAACAGCATTCTGGCTGCCCTTCTTCCAAAACAGATTTGTTTATTTTTCTGTCAAAACAAAAACAAACAACCAAAAATCTTGTTGCCGTGGAATCAGCTGTGACTCACAGGGACCTGGCAATCCATAGTATGTTGAATATTCTTCACTAAGATCATAATTAAAAGGTGCCAGTTTTTCTTCTGTCCTCCTTACTCATTATCCAGCGTTTGTATGCATATGAGGCCACTGAAAATACTGTGGCTTCACTCAGGCACACCTGGGTCTTAAAAGTGACAACCTCGATTTTTAAGACTTTAAAGCAGATTTTCCCAAGACAATATTTTGTCTGATTTCTTGACTGCAGCTTCCATGGGCCTTGACTCTGGATTCAGCCAAATGAAATCTTTGACACACTGAGTTTTTTCTCAGTTTATCATGATGTTGATAACTGGTTCTGTTGTAAAGACTTTTGTTTTTTGTACGTTGAGGTGCAATTCATACTGAAGGCTGTAGTCACTGATCTTCATCAGTAAGTTCTTAAAATCATCTTCATTTTCAGGAAGCAAGGTTGTGTCATCTGCATATTACAGGTTGTTAATGTGCCTTCCTCGAATCCTTAAGCCCTGTTCTTCATATAGTCCAGTTTCTCAGATTATCTATCTGCTCAGCATATAGAGTGAATAAGTATGGTCAAAGGATAGAATTCTGACACATGCCCTTCCTGACTTTAAACCATGTAACGTCCCCTTGCTCTGTTAAGACCTCTGCCTCTTGGTCTGTATACAGGTTCCTCTTAAGGACAGTTACGTATTTTAGAATTACTATTCTTCACAATGTTATTCATAATTTATTATCATACAGTCAAATGCTTTTGCATAATCAATATAGTACAAGTAAATATCTTTCTGATATTCCTTGCTTTCTGCCAAGACCCATTGGACACCAGCAGTGATATTTCTCATCCCATGTTCTCTTTTGGATCTGGCGTTAACTTCTAGCAGCTCCCTGTCACTGTATTGCTGCAATGGCTTCTGAATGACCTTCAGCAAAATGTTACTTGTGTGTGATATTAATGATATTGTTCAATAGTTTCCATATGCTGCTTTGTTCACCATTTTTTGAAAGGGCACAAATATGGATCTCTTCTAGTTGGTTGGCCAGGAAGTTCTTTTCAAAATTTCTTAACATAGACTAGTAAGCAACCCCAGCACTGCATCCATTTGTTGAAACATCTCATCACTATTTTGTCCATTCCTAGACCCTTGATTTTTGGCAGTCCCTACAGTGCAACTTGGACTTCTTCCGTCAATATCAGGGGTTCTTGATCACATGCTACCTCATGAAATGTTTGAAAATCATCCAATTCTTTTTGATACTGTGACTCCATGTATTCCTTTCACCTTCTTTTGATACTTCCTGTGTCATTTCGTAGTTTTCCCATCAAATTCTTCAACAGTGTAACTCTAGGCTTGAATTTTTTCTTCAGTTGTTTCATCTTGGGAAATACTGGGCATGTTCTTCCCTTTTGGTTTGCTAATTCCAAATCTTTGCATGTTTCATTATTATACTTTGTTTCCTTGAGCCACCCTTTGAAATCTCCTGTTTAGAAGTGAGGCTAGGTCATATAAAGACTTATAGCTTCTACCTGGCTTTCTTGGAATGCTCCCTCTTGGAGGAAGCTAGACAAGATAAAAGAAATCCAACTACCTCAAGAGGTAGCCACATGGAGCAGTCACATGGCCTGAGACATAATCAATAATCCCACAGCCATTCTAGTTATTATGTCAGATTTTGAGTTAAGAAACCTTTAAGAGACTCCAGTCTTAGCCTCTGTATAACTGAAATTTATGAGGGATTCCAAAAGAGAACCACCCAGCTGAATATTTAAAATCACAGAACTTGACTTTAGAAACTATTACACTGCCATGGTGGTACAAAAAGAAACATACAGATCAATGGAACTGCTTTGAGGCCCCAGAGATGCCACCATCCTCTTATGAACAGTTGATATTTGGCAAAAGCCCTAAGATTTTAAACTGAGGTAAAAACTGTCTAACAAGTGGTGTTGGCAAAATTGGATATTCATCTGCAAAAAAAGGAAACAAGACCCATATCTCATACTTTACACAAAAACTAAGTCAAAATGGATCAAATACCTAAATATCAAAACTAAAATGATAAATATCATGCAAGAAAAAAAACAGGGTCAACAGGGAAGTCCTACCACACAACTTAGCCAGACTTCAAAATCTGATAAACAAAGCATGATCAACAGAAGAGAAAATAGATAAATGAGAACCACTAAGAATCAAACACTTGTGCTCATCCAAAGACTTTATCAAGAGTTAAAAGACCACTTACAGAATGGGAAAAAATATTTGGCAAATATGTGTTGGACTGATGTCTGATCTCCATAATCTACAAGGTACTGCAAAACATTAACAAGAAAAAGGTAAGTAACCCCATTAAGTGGTGGGCAAAGAAGATGGACAGACACTTCACCAAAGAGAATATCCAGGCAGCCAAAAGACACATAAGGAAGTGCTCATGACCATCAGCTATTAGAGAAATCCAAGTCAAAACTACAATGAGATACCATTTCACCCCAGCAAGGTTGGCCATTATCCAAAAAACACAAAATAGCAAATGCTGGAGAGGCTGTGGAGAAATTGAAACTCTCCTACACTGCTGGTGTGATTGCAAAACAGTACAATTTCTTTGGAAAGTGATTTGGTGCTTCCTTAAAAAGCTTGAAATAGACGCACCATTTGATCTAGTAATTCCACTACTAGGAATGTATCCTACAGAATCAGGGGCAGTCACACATATACATGCACACAAATGCTTATTGCAGTAGAGTCCACAATAGCAAAAAGATGGAATCAACCCATCAACAGATGAATGGATAAACCAACTGTGGTACATATACTCAATGGAACACTACACAATGATAAAGAACAATGATGATTTTAGGAAGCAACTCATAACATGGTTTCAACTGGAAGACATTATGTTGAGTGAAATCAGTCAGCAGCACAAGGACAAATATTGTATGAGACCCTTACCAAAAGAATTTAAAAACAGATGTATGCACAGAAGAAAAGACTCTTTGATGGCTACAAGGGTGGGGAGGGAGGGAGAGGGTTGGTCATAGATAGTTGACAGAAATTTGGTTAGACAAAAGCAGTGACAGCACACAGTAGAAAGTAGATCAATTTAACTGGACTTCGTCATAAACTGAAAACTTTTCTAATCTCAACCCAATACTGCAAGGATAGAGTAGCAGAGGCAGGGTCTGAAGACTGTACTCTTCGGGGATATAAGGGCCAATTGACATAACTAGCCTATTGCTAAGAGAGCTTTCTGCAGCCCATGTTGGTGAGTGGTGTCTGGAGTCTTAAAAGCTAGCAAGCTGCCACCTGAGATACATCAAATGGTCCCCACTCATCTGGAACAGATGATGACCGAGAACAACAAAGACACAAGGTAAAAAGGACTCTGGAGACAGAAGGACTCATGTAAATCATGTGACCAAAAGAACCAAATGGTGCCTGGCCACCACCAAAGACAGCTGTGATGGGGCACGCAATGTTGAATTCCTGTGGCAACACAGGAAGAAAAGGTGTGCAGCTGAACAACTCTACCAAAAGGCCACAGTTCATGGTCACATGGCTTGGTGAGTCCCCTGGGAGCATGGCTGCTAGACCTGCTGCTGCCCCTTTCCAGAAAACACTACTGAAGTCAAGTCTTTGGACAAAAGTGGACTGGACTCGGGGACACAGTGTGACCATATGGTATGTGCACTTTATGGTTCTATGCATTTATAGGATGCTGTCTTACTGGTCTCTTTCTAGGTGGGAGAGAAGAAGGTGGACAGGAGAGGACAGGAGATTGTTGGGAGGATATGATAAGCACAGACTGAAAAGGAGGAGTGTGTTGTTGCCGGGCAAGGAGAGCAGAAGTTGCTGCATGTATGTGGGCAGGCACAACTAATTTTGATTGTATACTTTCACTTAATCACACACAAAAAATCCCAGGACCATGGAAGATAATATCACACTGTTGTTTTAAATCACTAAGTGTTGGGTAGTTTGTTAGGCAGTCATAGATAACTGGAATACTAACTACTTATTTTCCCTAAGGAAATCTCTCATTTCCAAGATAATGGAGCAACTACATATATAATCAAGCCACAGAGTTTGAGTTTCTGCTTCAACTTTCTTGAAACGGTATGGCATGCTAAATCACTCTGGAAAGGGTTAAGTAGTATGGCTACACACATGTGAGTTGGATGTGCTATTCTCCAGAGATAGGTGAGGATAGACATTGAGTCTGCCAAGGGAACAGCTCTGTCCTGGGACTTTATTTTTGGAGAATCTGGCTTACTGTTAATATTAACTATCATATAAAAACATGCCATTGTCATAGAAAATTAAAGAAAGATGGGACGTTAGATGGCAATTGCCTTGCTTAGCCACCTAATTTTTTAAGATAAGACAGAAGTGCATAGATGTGAAGTGTCTTGCTGAGATCACAGAGCTTGTTGGTGGCAAAGCTAGGACAAGAATCTAGGTCTCTTGGCTCCTGGAGTAGCTCCTTTCACCATACCACCCTCTCTCCCACGTACTAGAGAAACACTGTGGAAATCAGTATGCATTCTGGTTTTATCCTCCCTTCCAGTTATTGTGTATGTGCTATGTGCTACTGATCTGTACGATAAAGCTACTACCTACGTTACAGGGAAGCTTAAAGAGCTAACTTACGGAAATTATTTGACACTCACTGTGTACTCAGTAAATGGTAGGTATCAAAATCTAGTAAAACAGAAGTTCTTGGGACAGCCATCTCGAGGACCTTTAAACTGAAAGAATTTCACCACAAACAATACTCTAGGTATGAGAAATACATCACTGGGGAGAACTACAGATGGGAATTCAACCTCCACCCAAGTTCTAACCCAGACAAGTAGACATTTAAACGACCTGTGAGAAAAGAAAGGAGCGGGATGTAGATAATTAGTACAAGCACATGGAATAACTCACCATCCTGCAAAGGGAAACAGACAGGGCTGAGTCAGCTCTGGACACGAGAAGTAGAAGAGAGCAGGCCTGGATGTCTGGAGTTCTTTCTGTCAACTTTTTATAAAAATAAGTACCTCTAGCTGCCTGTCTGCTGAGGAGACCATCTATCACCCAGTCTGTGAAGGCAGCTTTCCCTGGGCCTGGCTGTCCAGACTTCAGTTGTGGTTACTCGTCTCCCTGTGGTTATCCCACGTCTACTCCTCTGTCTCGCTTGTATCATATGTGCTGCGTGTGTAAAACTCTTTATGTGGAGTCTGGGAATGGTTTTTAATACATTCAGAGCAATAAGCCAGAACCTCCACCTTTAATACCTGCTTCTGCCATTTCACATCAATGAGGCTGCATGCACATGTGGGGAGCAGCTGCCCATGACGGATTGGGGCCTCTCTGTGCTAGGAGAAGCAGATGGGGAGAAAAGGGAGCTATTGTGTGAACACCTGTCCAGCAACTGGAACTGAAAAAAAAGAGAGAGAGAGAGAGACAGACATAGGGGTTCTTAAGACTATGAAGTACAATGGACAGAGCCCAGGTTGTGGACACAGTTGACAAGGGATGTCTCAAGTGCAGCTATCATAACGATTTCAGGCTATGAACAGAAAAGTCATTTTCACCATTTTTTTTTTCCTTCACTGTATGATAAGGTAAAGTTGTTGTTTCAAAGCTGTTGGCAGATGGACTGTAGAGTTAGAGTGATGAACACATTTTAAAGAAAATTGCACAGGAATAGTGTAAGTCAAATACCTATCACCACTCTGGAATATTGGAGATGCTCCATAAATTAAGGTCATTGTCAGGTTGATAACGATTTTCAGAGTAAAGGGAGAAAGAAGTGATAGAGTAAATAAAATCAACTTACTCATTAGGACTGAGTCTTTGGTTCAACACTGAAAATGTCACTTAACCTCTTTGTATCTAATAAAGAGGATCATTTTGTCTGCCTCAGCTACAGATTTGCAGAGTCTGATCATTAGATCTAGCTGGACTTCATTTTCCCTGTAACATCAATATCTAGTTCCAAAAGATGTGAAAAACCACAGGGTTTTCATTTGGGGGTCAAGATTGGTCTGAATTTGTTTATAAGATAAATATAAGGACATGTCGTTGATAGAAAATTGCTTTAAAATATTTTCTTTTGTACAAAGAGTAAAGATGAAACTTCGAGTCCTATGTGTTTTGCGAAAGTAAATCATGTTTA
Source organism: Heterohyrax brucei (assembly GCA_028571685.1). NCBI lineage: Eukaryota > Metazoa > Chordata > Mammalia > Hyracoidea > Procaviidae > Heterohyrax > Heterohyrax brucei. Next base: position 68,813,171 of record CM053141.1, on the reverse strand, counting down.
TACCTTCAATTAATAATAAAAAGAGAAACAACTACTTATATAGGGCCAGTTAGTTCTCAGCCCTTCTCTGAGATGTGCACTGCTATTCTTATTTGACAGAGGAGAAATCTTGGACTCTGAGACGCCTTGTTGAAATCTCTGCTGGAGATCGGTGGCTTGATTTCTAGAGGTGGGTCCATTTGATGCCAAAACTCTTGTTCTGTATAGTCCTCTTCACTGCTTATAGATTCAGCACAACTTAGCATGACTTTCGTGAGGATGATCCAATAGAAACTCAGCCTCTTGGGCTCATGAGATCCTACGAGCTGCCCTTGCTCAGATCTTTCAAGTGACCCTACTGCTTCCATATGGGCCCAGGTGATAGCAACTCTCTATACCTATGTCAGTTATTTCAAGATGCTGACTGTGAAACTGTTAATCAAGTATTTCAGAGAAAGGGTACATCTGGAAATAGTTATTCAGATGTTATAAACCACTTGGACCAGGAACTGCCAGAGTGTTGTTCAGCCAATAAATATAGGACATGCCTATCAATGTGTGAAAGATATTCTGGAGAGACTGAAAACTGGGAGACTTGTAACTACTGTGCTGCACTAACCCCAGCAAGGGACATCAGGGACCTGTGTCACACATCCCTGGAACGCATGTGTCCTGATGACTCAGGAGACCCTCCAGGCTGAACACTAATTGGCCTTATTTTCCTCACGATTTCTAGCTCTTTCCTCAAGAAGAGACTGGAGTGGCGTCTGTAAACCGGCAACCCTATGGGGCACCTATCCCAGACAATTAGGAGTTTGAATAGGGGTTGTTTTCTTTTGTCCAAACATCTATGGGGAAAGCTCTGAATTCCAGAGTGGCATTAGGGAGGAGAACCATGGAATTGCAGAGCTAACTGTTACCATGAAGTAGGATGGAGTGGTGAAGTCCTGCCACAAGGTCTAGATTTTGTAAGAATGAGAACCACTGTGGTAGGAGCCCTGGTTGCGCAGTGCTTCAAGTACTGGAGTGCAAACTCAAAGGTCAGCGATTCGGAAGCACCATCAGCTCTGCAGAAGACAGATGTGGCAGTCTGTTTCCATAGAGATTTACAGTCTCAGAAATTATACGGGTTCACAATGGGTCAGAATCAACTGGACAGCAGTGGGTTTTGTTTGTTAGATTCACCATGAGTGTCTTGGTGGTTCGGTGGTAGAATTCTCACTTTCCTGGTGAGAGTCCCTAGTTTAACCTGGTACCTGCATGCTGCCTTGTAGCTGAGTCATGTCTAGCTGACTTGTAGACTGAGCAGCATCCTTCCATTGTGCATGGGATTGCCATGAATTCAGAGCTGAGTTGACAACAGCTAACAACAGAATCACTCTGCACAAGAGTGAGGACATTCTATGATTCACACAGCTCCATTATAATGACATCAATAACTGGAGCCAATGTACACAAAGCACTTAGCAAAGTGTAAGTGCTCAAACCTACCAACAATCAGGAGAGAGTCTGAGAAGGACTGAGGACCTAGCTGGTGCTGTTCGTATTCATACTAGACAGACTACTTGTAATCTGGCTCGACAAGCTTTGTTCAAAGCCAGCCTCTCTCTCCACAGGAATGTCACACATGCAAATGAGGATTTTGATGGTGCTTGTAAAAGAACCTCAAGTTTAGTCTGAGCAGCCTCTGCCACCTGACAGCCAACCTCCCTGGAAAGGGCCGAATTGACAGCACAATTGCTACAGTCTACCCCAGACTCAGGAGCCACTGTCGTAACAGTTTTCAGCCTTATCTGTCTGGGAGGATGCTCTCAGCACTGCTGCTGAGTGAGCGAGCCTTCTTGCTGTTGCAGAATTGGGTGAGTCAGACAACATTTAGGGTTAGGAAACAGAAAATTGAACCCAACCAGTTCCTACAGCCTTGGAATAATGTCCTATAGCAAAAAAAAAAAAAAAAAAGTCAGTCAGTTAACCTTTAAGAATGAGAATCCTTAGTCTACAAAATCAGTAGGATCCTTTTAATATGTTCCCACTTGTACATTTTTCTTGACACATTCAACACTTTGGATTTCCTTTAAATTTCATAATTACTCACTTACCTCCTAAGAATTTTCCCCTCCTTTTTCTTTTTTTTTTCAAAAGAGCAACATTGTTGAGTTTTGCTTTTATCCAGTAAATCTGGGTTGTTTTAGACCTAGGCAAAAATCCACAGTTCTTGATTTTAGGTGTTCTAGAGTTGCTTCCATGGGCATTAATTGTGGACCCAAGTAAAATGAAGTCCTTTACAACTTAATCTTTTCTTCATTTATCATGACGTTTCTTATTGGTCTCATTGTGAAGATCTTTTCCCCCTCTTGGCTAAGGTGTAATCTCTACTGAAGGCTGTGGTCTTTGATCTTTATCAATAAGTGCTTCAAGTCCTCTTCACTTTTAGCAAACAAGGTTGTGTCATCTGCACACCACAAGTTGTTAATGAGTCCTACTCTAGTCTTGATGTTCCAATCTTTATTAGCGTCAAACAAAACTATGCTGTCTTTGAATATTTTTCACTAAAATTTTCCACCTTAAAGCAAATGTATGCATAGTCTGATACGGGACAGACTTGTTCATACTGTTACTTCTAGGATGACGTTTTTGTGTCTACTTCCTTTCTTTCTCTCCCTCAAATGTAGGCCAGTCTCAAAGGTCTATCTTTGGTCTTCTTCCCAAATCTCATGGTGATCCTTACTACAGAGGTCTTAGCCACATCGATTATTTCACCTGCTAAATGCCGTCCAAATGTTGACACTAAGAAAAAGAAGAGGAGAATGAGCTCCACTTCATATTTTGAGTTCGAGTGTCATTGTTTTTGTTGGGTGCTGTCCAGCCAATTCCTACTCATAGTGACCCCATATGACAAAGTAGAAATGCCCCATTAGGTATTCTTGGCTATAATTTTTGCAGAAATTTATCATCAGGTCTATCTCTTGCAAAGCCACCAGATGGATTTGAACCACTAACCATTTGGTCAACAGCTGAGCACTTAACCATTGGTCACTGCAGCTCCTAGAAAAGCCCTGCAAGAAGTCCAAATGGAAAAGTTCATCAGATCCATTTACCTCCATGCACGGAGTCACCCTTATACAAGCAGTTGAATCGATTTCCTCTTGCCTATAATAATCATGACATGAAAAGGTTCCTCTTTTAATAAATCATGGGCCATATGTGTTTGCCAGAGAGGCTGATGAAACAGGCTTATTTTTCTAACTCCTTTTTTTTCAGCCTGTGGGGTCACCTATTCCATGCTTCTGCTTATCCAAGTTTTATTTACAATATCCCAATAAATCTCTATTCTGTCAAATCATGTGGATTTGAAGACAGTTTCAGGGTTTACTCACGAGTGTTGTAATGTTAGAAAGCATATGGCAGTGCTCTACTGTTAAGGAATGAGGATCTCACTGAGACTCAGGTCAGGCTTCTCCCTCTTAAGGATTCAGATGGAGACTAAGGCAAAGTCTTACAAAGGTCTACCAGCCAAAGCCAAAGGTCTACAAGGCAGTGAAAAATGCCCTTGTTATCCCTTCCTTGCTTGGATAATGATGTGTGGGAAGCAAATTAGTTGTATAATGAAAGTACAAGTAACAGTTCTTGTCCCAATATCCCTAAGTCTCACTGCCTAGCAGATAGAAATGAGGTCATATCAGTATCAGTTCCTCAGCTCCCTTCTCAAAGCATCATTTTGAGGAGTCCCCAGGGTTGTTCTGTATGTGTTAACATCTTGATGTCATTCCATCTGGGCATAATTTTTAATACAGAGTATCATTTGGTATATGTTGTTTAGTTGTCTACTTTTTCACGTAGTAATCAATATACTGTGAACTTTGTGCTATGTGGTTAGATAAACATATATTTTTAATGGCTATATGATATTCTTTTATATGGATAATTTGTTTAAACTATCCTCCACCATTGTATTTTTACTCCCAATTATAAATAATGCTGTGGTGGATGTCTTTCCTCACACATTTTGGCCCACGTCTTTAATTATTGTACTGAAATAAATTCCTAGACCTGAAAACTAGGAAAGAGAGTGTGCTCATTGTAAAGGCTTAATGTTATTATTTTTAATGAATAATAATAATGCTGAAGCCCTGATGGCATAGTGGTTAAGAGCTGCTAACCAGTAGGTTGGCAGTTTGAATCTAACAGGTGCTCCTTGGAAACCCTATGGGGGCAGTTCTGCTCTGTCCTATAGGGCTGCTATGAGTTGGAATCAACACAAGAGCAGTGGGTAATGATAATACTATTAAGTGCTACTGAGCGTTGGGCCAGTGGGTGACAATTCTCTGGAGAGAGCTCTTAGAAACAAAAATATGACACTCAAAGCATTTTTTAAAAATGTATTGTAAGATGGTGTATTATGCACAGTAAAGACCACCAGTGAATCTATGAAGCGTTTCATATCATGGAGGAAACTGGAGGGCATTATGCTTAGTGAAATAAGTCAATCACAAAAGGACAAATATTGTATGAGACTGCTACTACAAAGACTCATGAAAAGGCTTACCTTTAGAAAGAAACAATCTTTGATGATTACCAGGAAGGTGAGGGGTGGTAATTGAAAAACACTACCTAGGCAACAAGTAACTGGTCACTTTGGTGCAGGGTGACACAGGACACGATACTGGGAAGCCAGCACAACCTGTATAGGACAAGGTCATGGAAGCATCACAGACACATCCAAACCACCTGAGGAACTAAACCATGGATCTGAAGGCTGTGGGAACTGTGTCTCAGGGAACATCTAGCTCAATTGGCATAACACAGTTTATAAAGAAAATGTTCTGCATTCTGTTTTGGTGAATAGGGCCTGGGGTCTTAAAAGCCTATGAGTGGCCATCTAGGGTATTCCACTGGTCTCACCTTTTTGGAAGTCAGGAAGAACGAAGAAAACGAAAGACACGAGGGAAAGGTTAGTCTAAAGGACTAAAGGACCACATCTACAATGGCCTCCGGTAGACTGAAACCAGCACAGTTGGATGGTACCTGGCTGCTACCACCACTGACTGCTCTGACAAGGATCACAAAAGAGGGTCCTGCTGGAGAAAAATGTAGAACAAAGTTCTAACTCAAAAAGAAAGATCAGACTTGCCAGCCTAACAGAGACTGGAGAAACCCTGGGAACATGTGGTTTGACAAGTCTGTGAACTAAGTTGTTCTGGGTGCTACATACCTCATTGCTGAATATTACTATGGTCACATGTGAAGTACTGCCCTTGGGAAGCTATGCACTGACACCAGGGCCTAGTCCACTCTTCAAGGCAATTTTGGAACTTTCTGGAATGGCCGTGGTGCATGGTGGCAAGTTCAGGAACTTAATTGTATAGTTAGTTGTCTGTAGGGGACTCTGTGAGGGAGTTTTTAGCAAACAAACAAACAACTATATTGAAACACCCTCCCTACTCACCTGATCCAGCCCCCAGTAATTTTTTTTTTCTTTACCCAAACACAAGGAAATATTGAAAGGAAGACATTCTGAAGATATTTAGGACATCAACAGTAATTTGATGACAGCTCTGATGGTCATTCCAGAAACAGAGTTCCAAAATTGCTTTGAAGGATGGACTAGGTGCTGGCATTCATGTATAGCTTCCCAAAAGGAGTACTTCAAAGGTGACCATAGTGATATTCAGCAATGAGTTATATAGCACTTTTTCTAGGCTGAGTTCGCAAACTAATTGGCAGTCCTCGTATGGCCTCTGGACACCTTTTCAGCTCAGTAGTGAAATCACTCCTGAGGTCCACTCTGGCTGACGGTCAGACAGGCCCATAAATCAAAACAAGACTCAAGGGTCACACCAGCCCAGGGGCAAGAACTGGAGGGCAGGAGGGAACAGGAAATTCAGTAATAAGGAACCCAAGGTCTAGAAGGGAGAATGTTGACCTGTTGAGGGATTGCCAACCAGTGTCATAAAATCATATGTGTACTAAACTGTTCAGTTAGAAACTGGTTTGCTCTGGAAACCTTCATCTAAAGTACAACAAAAATGAATAAGTAAAAATGCATTATAAAGAGCAAGAACCATTCCAAATTCATCATGACAAAGAAAAATTTTTGAATTTTTAAAGTCTCACTATGCCTTGACATTTTTTCCCCTAAAATTCACTTTAGACACAGTACTCTTGTATATATGAATAATGAACACCTATTTAAATGGCAATACTGTGTAAATTATTTACTAATGATAGTTGTCATCAATGAGTGACACAAGTCAGGACAGATATTCTATACTACTTTTAAAACTTAGCATCCTGGTGTTTGTTAATTCTCTCTACTAGAGATCTTTTAAAAGATCCCCTTGGTAACCTAACTATCTAAGCATTTGACCACTACTTGAAGGACCCGAGATTCAAACACACTCTGGAAGACAGGCCTGGCAATCTGCTTCTGAGAGGTCATAGCCCTGAAAACCCTATAGAACAATTCTAGTCTGTGACACATTTCAGTTTCCAAGAATCAATATCAAATCGATGGCAAGTAACAGCAAGAGACATTTTAAAGTCCTCGTGATCCATAGGAGACTGAGCATAATGAGTGACTTGGCTCTTTAGCCCAATTTTAAGAGAAAGGAGTTGTCACCAATACACTTCAACCAAATGTCTTGTTAAAGACATAGCTAAGAACGAGGCTTGGAGGCAAGGGTAGCCAGACACCCCTGGCAGCTCCATCACTCTGTGCTTTAATAACTCTTTGGCAACGTGATGAAGTAGTTTATGTTCCAGACTTTGCCTCCTGGTATCTAAATTTTTATAGGTGTTTTGACTGAGGTGTAGAGGAGGCATTTTTTTCTTGGCCACTGATTTCTATTCCAGATTGTGAGACGTGAATAATTTGGTAAATTAACATGAATGGGTTAGACTGTTCTTTGTTACCAAAGGCCCCTGGCTGCCCGTTCCACTGGATGGTCACATTAATTTGCAACCACACAAGGATCGCTGCTGGGCACATACGCCCAAGTTGAATTTCCTCCTGCAGGTCCTCCCCACCCCCTTTGGATATTCAGGTAGCCACTGAAGTCAGAGGCAGCTCTCTCTTGTGCATTCATAATTCTGGGTAAGCCTGAGGCTTCCAAAACTAATACCAGGAAGGAAAGATCCAAACCTTAGTGCTTCTGTGGGTTTTTTTATTTCTATTTTTTTCACCCCTGGGGCCAGTTTTCAGCCATGTTTCCAATGATCAGTCTGTACTCTTAGTTATATACTAAATACATAAACTGTGTGTGCTACAAATGATGTTTTTCTAGCCTGTCCATATAGCCTATTAAACCAGAGTTGGCAGTTTTCCATCCCTTAGGAGAAGCATTTGGCATAAATAATATTGTCATTTGGGAAGGCTAGACATAGTTTGAAGAAGTGACCTTGTGTAAATATTGTCTGAGGTATGACTGAGGCTAAATTATATGACAGGGAGCTAGTATAGTCTAGGCTGTGGGCCCTTCTGGTAATGAAGTTGCTTTTTGTAGTAGTGGAATCATTTGAATTGAGAATGTAATCAAGTACAGTAGAGGCTGTTAAAAACACAAAAACTGCCTTATTTAGGGGCCCTCAGGGTCCAGCGGATGGCAAAAGGTGCTGGAACTTCTTTGTTGTTCAAATAGCTTTGTCTTTAATATGAGATAAGATGTCCTAGAAAGCACCTTTTGTTCTTGCAGAACTTCCCTCAGAGCTGAGATTACTGAACATGCCCAGAGTTTGCTGCTCTCCCTGCCTGCATTTAGGGGTGAGCAGTTGATAGAGAGTACAGAATTTGGGGTGTCTTTGGCTTGACCTGGTATATCAGTATCACAACACAGGCCCCAAACAGAAAGCTACTTTCCATTCTCACTCTCAACACCCTACTTTAGGATTTCATTTCCTTTTTCTAGCCCTGTGTTGTTCTCATAGCCCCCTAATTATGTAGACTCCTTCCTTCTATCCCTTCTATTAATTGATTTGCCAGATTTGTCTTCCAAAAGAATGATTTTATTTTTATCAACCCATTTGTTTATCCATTCACTCAACAAATACTTATCTACTGCCAACTATGTGTCAAGCACTTTGCTCTCTGCCATAATCAGGTTTAACAGTCTAGTAGAGGAAACAAATATTTGTCAAATAAAAATATTATTAGACAGATAATTAAAGATAATGTGAGTGTTCTGTAGGAAAGAAGCAAGATTCTTTGGTAGTACAAGACAAAGGCACATCATCTAGACTGAGCAGTCAGGAGGAGTCCTCACTGAAGAAATAATTAAGTTGCAATAGGAAATATGTTTAGGTTGGGAAATGGGGACAAGACGGAATAGAGTGAGTGGAGTGTTTTGCAAGCAGAGGGATTAGCTAAGGTTCAGAATGTTAACAGTGGCGATAAGATAGGTTTCAGTGTGGTTTCTGTGGGGGACAAACATGGGGCTTAATGATGAGTGAACACAAAGAATGAGGGAGAGGAAATTGTTGGAAATGACTGTTAGGTTTCTAACTTGTACGACTGGATTGGTTGAGCTGCTACCTACTGAGTGTTGTTGCTGTTGTTATAAAGTGCTGTCAAATTGATTCCTACTCATAGTGACCCTAAAGGAGAGAACAGAACTGCCTTGTAGGGTTTCAAAGAGAGGCTGGTAGATTCAAACTGCCCATCTTTTGGTTAATAGCCAAGCTCTTAAACACCATGCCACCAGGATTCTAATTGCTGAGTAGGAGGATATTTAAGAAGATAACTTAATTTTTCAGAGAAATAATAAGTAGGCTTTGAACAGGAGCACATTTGGTGATCTTCAAGAAACAGAAAGAGGAGGTGTAACAGGAGATGAAGTCACAGAGGTTCTATGGGGACAGAAGGGGAGTAGATCATGGAGGGCCTTGTAGACTATTGGAAAAGGGTTTTAACTTTTAACTGAGAAGGGAAGCTGTTGGAGAATTCTGAGCAGAGGAATGACTTGATGTAGCCTAAACTTTTGAAAGATTACAGTGTCTGATATGTGGAGAATAGACTCTAGGGGGATGGGGCCCAAAACAAGGGAACCAGTTGAAGGACTGTGGTAACAGTCCATGTGGAAATTGGTGGTGATTGTTTAGATCAGGATGGCAGCTGAGAAAGTGGTGAGAAGTGTCAGATTCTGGATAGATCTTGAAGATAGACGCCAGTAACATTTTCTGATGGATTGGAGGTAGTGAGAAAGACAAAGAGGAATGGAGTTGCCATTCACTGAGAAGTAGAAGAGTGCCATAAATTCAGGTGTTTGGTTTTAAATGTTAGATTTGAGATCTCTATTAAATACCCAGTTATAAATATTGAGTAGACCATCGGATATCTGAAACTAGACCTCAGAAAAGAGATCTGAGATAAAAATTAAAAATTGGGTATCTTCCTGGTATTGTAAATAATATTCAAGGCCATCAGACAGATTTTGAATAAGGTAAGACTAAGGATAATTAGAGAAGAAACACAAAAAGCTAAGCATAAAGAAGATAATACTACTCAGTGATCAAAGTTAATATCCCCAGTATTAACACACAGTGACACAGTGATACAGTAAAAAAGATATTAGTGGGAAAGCCGGTAAGATTAAAATAAAGGCTACAGTTTTGTTAATAGTACTGTATCAATGTGAATTTCATGGTTTTCATCGTGGTATTATGGTTATATAAGTTAACATTAAGGGTAGCTAGTTTTAGAGAATACAGGAACTTTCTAGGGTATTTTTTGTTTGTAAGTCTAAAGTTATTTCACAATAGCAAGATGTACTCCCTGATCTGATGCACTGAGAAGGGTATCAAGTCTGTGATATTTTCGTCCAAAATGCATAACCTCAACCTAACCGTGAGAAAACATCAGAAAAACTCAAGTGGAGAGATTCGACAAAATGATTAGCCAATACTCTTCAAAAGTGTCAAGGTCATGAAAGACAAGGAATGACAGAGACACTGTCATAGACTAGAAGAAACTGTAAAACCATGATGATTAAACGCTATGTGGCATTCCAGACTCGATCCTGGAACAGTAAAAAAGATTAGTGGGAAAACTGGTGAGATTAAAATAAAGACTATAGTTTCATTAATAGTACTACACCAATGTGAATTTCCCGGTTTTGATCATGGTATCATGGTTATGTAATATGTTAACATTAAGAGAAGTTAGTTTTACAGAATACAGGAACTCTCTGGTATATTTTTTGTTTGTAAGTCTAAAATTATTTCACAATAGAAAGATGAAAAACACTGTTTGAGCCTTTAGACATGTACTCCCCAAGGATGTGGCTGCCCTCACCTCCAGCATCTACAGCTTGACAAGGAGCTGCTGGAGAGAAAGGCAGGGCCACCCTACAGGGCCTTGTACAGGGTGTCCAAATTTTTGAACTTTCCTCTATGAGCTGATGAAGGATTAGCAGGGACTGTGGAAGGAGATGGGAACTAGACATGAGACATGAAAACTGAACAAGTATTAAGTTAGGCCTGGGTTCAGGCAAACACTCAGTTACTCTCAATTATTCATCCTGTTCTCCAAACAGAATTGACCATGAGTTAGTTCATGACTCACAAGGGTGTTAGCACATTGTAATGTCTGGCTGGGAAGATTGCTCAAATCCCGAAGGATAATCTTTGAGGAGCATTGCAGCGTCCTGTTTTCCCTGCTACTCCTACAGTTCAGACATAGCTGTAGAGAGGATTTTAAGCCTGTAGACCCCAAAGGTAAATTGCATATGCATTGGATTTGAAATACCCACTCCAGAATGGTTCCTGAACAAAGATTGCAGCTGAATTCAGATACCAGCTTATAGTGAGCAAGGCAATGCCTGGAATAGACCCGCTAAGAATGAGGAGACTCTGCATTTACTTCCTTTCTCACCCAACTGTTTGGGGTAGAAAGTGAGGGAACGTTAAAAACTCCATGACATCAAAGTATCTGAGGGTGCTGCAAGCCAGTCTGGTGTTCATTGGGAATTGATAAGTATAAAATTATTTATAAAATATTAGCCCTGGGCAAATTACAAAAGGGATTCACATAGGAGTTCATAAAGAGATCTCTAAGGGGGGGGGGAGATAATGCCTCTGCCCAAAGAAGTATCGTGAACCACTGAAAAAGATTCACCTTTCACCTTCAAGCCACTTCTCTCCCTGCTGACCCATGTACCACAGGCCAGGAATCAGGAAGAGGGTCTTAATACCTGGAGCCTAGGGTATGATCACCTCCCCACCACTAATCTACCTTCTCACCACTAACCTACCTCATGGTCTGGCCTGATAGTAACTTGTGGGCGTTAGTGCTGATGGCTATCTCTGCTCTCAGAAACTCTGAAATTATGCAGTTCACTTCCCTTAGGCACAAATCCTACAAAATGCTATTTATAGTAGCCAACAACTCCTAAATACTTACACATGCTAGGCTTTTTTATATACATTTCTGATCTTTCCAACAATCCTTCAGGGTAGTTATTATCATCGCCTTTTCATAGGGAATTTTCCTGATGAAACATAGGCTTAGCATGGCTGAATCTGGATACGAATCGAGATCTGCCTCCCCACAGAGTCTGAGATCTCTCCGCTAATCCTACTACCTCCCTAATATTGGAGGAGTCTTGTGCCAGGAATAAGTCATCCACTGGGAGAACACTAGTGACTCTGGGAGGTGTTATAACAGACCTTTGACAGTTGCCTTCTTTGCCCATCCCTACCTGACGCTGTACACTTGACGGAGATACATCATCAAAGTGCAGGATTTCAGGACATTTCACTAGGCACGAGGCATCGGCAGACTGCGACCCACTAGGTTGCACTGGGAATGGCTCTGACTGTGCTGCTGCAGGCAGTGTACAGTAACAGGCCCGAGAGGGGTGAGGCGGAAGGGCAGGAAGAGTCCCGACCAGCACACCTGGGCTCCTGATGCTGGAAAAGCATGAGGATGTTATGTCAGCACCGGCCTGCAGCTACGCTTCTGGCTTAAATTTTGGGTAGCTTTACCAAATCTCAAAGGCGGAAAGAACAAATCATGCTAAGAGAGGCAGGAGCTTTGAGAATGAGTGATGTCTAGAGTGCAAAGCGGCTCTTTGCCAAAGACTTGACATGTGAAAAGGAGCAGAGAAGCTTCCTGTTGCCGGCAACCTCTGTCATCTGGCCTAGGTGTCCTATAGAGAGAAAGGTAGCCAGGCCCAATTCTACTCCCTAAAGCAAATTTCTTTGATGCAGGATTACAGAGGAACTCAGGCCTACAAAAGAAGTTGTGAAGCTACCTACCACATTGACAAAATAAATCCAATATTGACTATTTACATTAAATACAAGCAATGGGTCAAGAGCATTTTTGTGTGGTAAAGGTATGTTAACAAGCTAATGTCTTTCAGAAATAACAAACCAAAAAACCCACTGCCATTGAGTTGATTCCAACTCATAGTGACCCCATAGGAGAGAGCAGAACTGCCTCATAGAGTTTCCAAAGAGCACCTGGCAGATTTGAACTGCCAACCTTATGGTTAGCAGATGTAAGCACTTAACTACTATGCCACCAGGGTTTCAGAAACCTAAGCAGGAAAAAACAAAACAAAACATCAGCTTCCCACTGCAGGTGTTAGGAGAGGCAGTCAGGACTGAACTCCTAGCATTGTTGTATGATCTGACCCTTGACACTTCTGCTTCCCTGTCTCCGGCAGCTTCAGCCTTTGTTCCAGCTGTGTTGTTCCCTTGCTGCTTTGCTCTTGCATGCTTTTTCTGTCTTTGTACAAGTGTCTGACTTATTTCTCTCCTCTCTCCCTGTCACCCGAGTACCCCTACTTCTTCACAGCTCAGCTCATGTATTCCCAACTGGAAGTCTTCCCTGCCCACTAAGCTTAGATAGGGGCCCTCTCATGTATACCCTATAGATTCTTGATCAAAATATTACTCTTCCGTTAACACTTTCAAGGCAGGAACTGAACTTTGCTATCACCTTGTACCAGTTCTTAGTGTTTTAAGCTCGAGATATATGGTGAACAAGAGTCAAGACATCCAGATTCTGATTAGCTATCTCCACGCAGATGTCCCATGGGCTTCTTCTACTGAATTAAACCTATACTTCTTCCTATCACTATCTAATCCCCATCAACCATCTTTTGCTCTTTCGTTTCCCCCACTTCCTTTATTCAACCATCTACCAAGTCTTGTCCACTCAACTAAAAACAAGATTAAGCATTTAATATATACTGGGCATTGTCCAAAGTACTTTGCATGAGTGAATTCATTTAAGTCCCACAATGATTTTATGAGGTGGGTCCTATCATATTCTCATCTTACTAAAGAGGAAGTTGAGGCAAAATAATAATAATACTAATAAATTTGCCTGTAGCCACACATCTAAGAAGTCATGGAGCTAGAATTTGAACCTGAGCAATGTAGCACCAAAATTCTAAACATTTCTCAGTCCCCACAGGCCACCATTGTCTCACTTTCGCATGCAATCCATTTCCCATAATGCAGTCGAAGCAATTTTTCTAAATGAATTTTCCTGAAAACTCTTCTTAGCCCTCTCTTCCTCTCCAGACAGGTGTTGTGACTCACATATAAACAATATAAAAGCAGGAACAGCATGGCATTTGAGTACCAAAGGTGATTTTTTGTTTCTTTGTTTACCCTGAGGTTTTCTGCCTAGTCCAGGAGGTCTTGAACTTCCACTTAAGAGAATACAGATAAAACCTAGAGTTTATCCAAAGTAGAGATTGGATAGGACAGCCCAGTACATACGGGGATCCTAAAGGTGTAAAGAAGGAAAAACCCTGCCACTCAGAAAGGGAGATTACATTTGCCTGCATTGATCTAGTTACTTATTAGAAGGACAATACAAATCTCTGTTGAGATTACATAAACCTCTTTTTATTGTTATTTTCAAATTCACTTTATTCCTTGCTTTGCACTAGTGTGTCCCTTTAATCTCATTTTTTAATAGGTTTGTCTAATCTTTGGCTGAAGGATGAACCTCAAGAATGTCTTCATTACTGAGCAAAAAGGGTGTCATGGAGCTGTACTCTAGGGATTTCTCGAGTGTCTGTCAGACAGTAAGTCTGGTCTTTTGTGTGTGTGTGTGTGTGAGTTAGAATTCTGTTACACATTTTTCTCCAGCTCTGTCTGGGACCCTCTATTGTGATTCTTGTCAGAGCAGTCAGTGGTGGTAGCTGGGCACCATCTAGCTCTGGTAGGCTCACTCAAGTAGAAGCTGTGGTCATTGTGGTCCATTAGTCCTTTGTACTAGTCTTTCCTTTGTGTCTTTAGTTTTGTTCATTTTTTCTTGTTCCCAACAGGCTGAGACTAATGGAGTATCTTAGATGGCAATTCACAAGCTTGGTCAACCCCAGACACTATTTACCAAAGTAGAATGTAAAACATCTTCCTTATAAACTATGTTATGTCGGTTGAACTAAATGTTCCCTTAGAACAACGGTTCCCACAGCCCTCAGCCCAGTAGTTTGGTCCCTCTGGGAGTTTGGTTGTATCTATGGAGCCCATGTAATGATACTTTGTTTAAGTTCTGTCTTCCCCAGTATTGTGTACAGTCTTACCCCCTTACCAGTTACCACTTATCTATGGTCTAGTTAGTGTTTTTTCATCCCCACCCTTCCCTTCCATTGCAGTCATCAGAAATTGTTTCTTTCTGTGTATAAACTTTTCTGTGAGTTTTTGTAAGTAGTGGTCTCACACAATATTTGTCTTTTTGTGATTGACTTATTTCACTCAGCATAATGCCCTCCAGATTCATCCATGCTGTGGGATGCTTTGTAGATTCATCTTTGTTCTTTATCATTGAGTAGTACACCATTGTGTATATGTACCATAGTCTGTTTATCCGTTTATCTGTTAATGGGTATCTGTTTCTATCTTTTCGCTATTGTGAACAATGGTGTAATGAACATGGATGTGTATTCATGTGATGGCTCTATTTTTCTAGGATATATTCCAAGAAGTAGGACTGCCGAATCATATGGTATTTATATTTCTAGTTTTAGAAGCACCATATCCTTTTCCAGAATGGCTGTATCATTTGGCATTGCCACTAGCAGTGCATAAGAATTCCAGTCTCCCTGCAGTCTCTCCAGTACCTGTTATTTTCTGATTTTTCATTGTGCCATTAATGCTCTTTTGGAGTTCATGTGTTGTTAAACTATGGTTAGTTTCCTGTTAATGCCATGTATTAGGGCATCTAGCATTGATCCTATTTCTTCTATGATTTTTATAGTTTTTCTTTTTATATTTAGGTCTTTGACTCATTTTGAATTACTTTTTGAATATGGTGTGAAGTATGGGTCCTGTTTCATTTTCTTGAAGATGGACATCCAATTTTGCCAGCACCACTTATTAAAAAAAAAAACAAAAAACACTGCCATTGATTCATGTCCAGCTCATAGTGACCCTGTAGGTCAGGGTAGAAGTGCCCCATGGAGATTCCAAGGAGTGCCTGGCAGGTTTGAACTGACAGTCTTTCAGTTAGCAGACATAGTACTTAACCCACTATGCCACCAGGATTTCCAAGCGCTGTCTTTTCTTCACTTGATGGACTTTGGGACTTTGCCAAACATCAGGTGACTTTAAGCAGATGGATTTACATCTGAGTTCTCAATTCTGCTCCATTGGTAAATGGATCTGTTGTCGTACAACTACCAGGTTGTTTTGACTACCACTGCTGTATATTAGATTCTTAGGTCCAGTAGTGTGAGTCCCACCACTTCCTTCTTCTTCAATAAAACAACTAAACCCATTGCCATCAAGTTGATTCTAATACATAATGACCCTATAGAACAGACAGTTTTCTAGGAGTTTTTTAGTTTTCTAGTTTTCTGCTCCATAGAGTTTTCTAGGAATACCTGGTGGATTTGAACTTCTGACATTTTGGTTAGCAGCCATAGCACTTAACCACAACACCACCAGAGTTTCCTTTTTTCAATAGTGTTTTACTTATCTGGGACCTTTTCCCTTTCCATGTAAAGTTAGTGCTTATTTTTCCATCTTTATGAAGAATGCTGTTGGTAATTTCACTGGGGTTACATTATATTTGTACACTGCTTTGGGAAGAACCAAAAGTTTCACAATTTTTAATCTACCTGTCCACAAGAATGGCATGTTTTCCCATTTACGTAGCTCTCTTTTGGTTTCTTGTAGTGTTTTATAGTTTTCTTTGTATAGATCTTTTATATCCTTTATTCCTAAGTATTTTGTTTTTTAGGGGCTATTATAAAAGTATTATTTTCCTGATTTCCTTTTCATCATTCTCTTTATTGGTGTATAGTAAGTCAACTGATTTTTGTATGTTTATCTTGCATCCTTGCATCCTACTGCTCTACTGAGTCTTTGTATTAGTTCCAATAGTTTTCTCATAGTCTTTTGAGTTTTCTATGTAAAGTACCACATCATCCTCAAATATGGAAAGTTTAACTTCTTCATTTCCAGTTTGGATACTCTCTATTTACTTTTATTGCCTTATTGCTGTAGCTAGTACTTACAGCACAACGTTAAATAGGAGTGGGGATACAGGACACCCTTGTCTTATTCTGGACACTCTGGTGGCATCATGGTTTAGTGCTATGGCTGCTAACCAGATGGTTGGCAGTTTGAATCCACCAAATGCCCCATGGAAACTCTCTGGGGCAGTTCTCCTCTGCCCTGTAGGGTTGCTGTGAGTTGGAATCTACTTGACAGCAGTGGGTTTTTTGTTTGTTTGTTTTGTTCCTATTTTAAAGAGGAATGTTTTCAACATCTCTCCATTAAGAATGATATTGGGGGGAAGAGTCAAGATGACGGACTAAGCACACGTCTCCTTATATCCCTCTGGAAACCAAGACCTGAATTGATAATCAAATTGAGGCTTCTGATCACCTAATGAGCCCCAGGACACGGCACAGGACTGTTACTTTGGACTTCATACCAGTGAGCGAAAAATCTCTCTTTCACTGACTCCTGCCCCTAGCTAGCCCTGGCTCACACGGACTGAAGGTAAACGCACCATTTTGACTTTTTTTTTCTCTCGGTCTTGGCTGGAGGCTGGAGCTGGGTCTTGCCTAGTGGCTAGAGTCAGACGCGCTGCTGAGGGATAGGCAGGCGAAATTCCCATATTTTGAGAGCCAGGATTAGGACTCTGTTAATCTAGCCCCTTTGAGCCTGTTTTATATCTGCCTCAGCGGAGTTTGTATGGAATTTTGCAGTAAGTGTATGGAACGCCATGTTGGGTACGGAGATTTTAGCGGGACTTCATTCTTGGCCTGGGAGCCAGTGCCTACAAACAGGACAGCGCTTCTCCAACAGAAAAGCAGTAGTTTACACAGTGCCACCTACGTTAGGGGCCCTGCAACAGAAGCAAGAAATTACTACCTCTTGGCACCTTTAGCCCCTCTATCTGCTGCCTGTGTGAGGGACGCCATCTTGGATACGGTGGCTACAGCTGGACTTAATTCTTAGCTTGGGAGTCAGAGCCTGCCCAGAGCATTTTTCTGTCACAAAAGCAGTACTCGACACAGTGTCGCCTAAGGGTAAGCCCTGTCAGCAGAGGCCAACAGGGCAGTAGCATTGCTGTATTCTGAACTAGTTTTTATCATCTGGGGTTGGATATAGTGGCACTTACTTTGCCAGTTGAGAAGAGGGACCTCTACACCTGAAAACTTAACTAACTGGGGAAGTGGTCAGATACCTTTTGCTTTACATTTTAAGACAGCCTAGAGAAACATTTACAGTCCATCCTCACAGTACATCTTCCAGCCTCTACATACTCACATGGGACCGAAAAAGCAACAGACACTTGTGGCATACAAGAAATCACCCATGCCTTCAGAAGGCTCCCAAACAAAGCAACCAAGGAGTTTTTGAGATGAAGAAACTTTTATGACAGCATCAGGAAGTGAATACAAAATGATTATATACGGAGCCCTTCTAGACGTTATACAAAATGCAGCACAACAAAATGAAAAATCAAGCAAGCTGTTCGATCTGATAGAACACCAGTATTCTGAAATCCAACAGATCAAGAACAAAATCAAAGACATAGAAACTTCCATGCAAAGCCAAGAAAACAGAATAGAACAAATAGAAAAAAGAATTTCTGACTTGGAAGACAGAGCTACTGATGCCAGCGTCTATGAGCAGAAATCAGAAAAAAGAAACAAGAAAAATGAAGAAACATTAAGAAGCATGTGGGACTCTATTAAGAGGAACAACCTTCGATTAATTAGAGTCCCTGAACAGAGAGAGACATCTGGAACACACAGAGTATCGTTGCTGAGCTGCTGACAGAAAACTTCCCAGACATGAAGAAAGAGAATATAGACATCTCAGATGCATATCGTACACCACCCAATATAGATCTTAAAAGAAAGAATCCAAGACATATTATAATCAAGCTTAACAAAATGAAACATAAGCAGCAACTCTTAAAGGCAGCAAGACTCAAGGCAAAGCTAACATTCAGAGGGAAACCCTGTAGGCTCTCGTCAGATTTCTCAGCAGAAACCATGCTGGCATGGAAACAGTGGCATGACTCATTCAAAGCCTTGAAGGAGAAGAACTTCCAACCAAGAATTATATATCCTGCAAAACTATCTTTCAAATAGGAAAAGGAAATTAAGACATTCCCAGATAAACAGAAACTCAGAAACTTTGTAAAAACCAAACCAAAACTATAAGAAATACTGAAAGAAGTTCTTGGCTCTGGCTTAGAAGAATGAAACCACTAACTTTATATTTTAGAACAACATACTACTCAAAACTCTACTCAGTTAGGAAGACTCCACAGTCAACCACAGCTTTGATATGGAAAGAAGCAATCCAGTGATCATCATGAAAACTGTGGTGTCATCATAATAAAAAGAGGGATGTACTACAGTTGTTATAGTCTTTCCAGGTGGAGAGGAAGATGACAAGACTGGTAGTAATTAAAATTGAGTTTATATATAGTTTATTAAGGGGGATCATAGGGGCAGCTGTAAAGCACAACAAAGATGTATCATACCATTTCAAGAAATGTAACACAGGAGTCTCAACAACTACAAGACCAGCTCTGAAAAAGGTGAAAAATCAACTCACAAAAAAGAATGTCCCAGAACAGACTAATAAGAACAACAGAGAAAACATCAACATAAAAATAAACCTATCACAATGGCAGCAGTGAACACATACCTATCAATAATTACATTGAATGTGAATGGACTGAATGCTCCAGTAAAGAGACATCGAGTGTCTTCTTGGATCAAAAGACATGACCAATCCATATGTTGTCTACAAGAAACTGACTTGAACCAAAAGATAGTAACAAACCGAAAATTAAAGGATGGAAGAATATATATCAAGCTAACAATGAACAAAGAAGAGCAGGGGTGGCAATTCTAATCTCAGACAAAATCAATTTTCATGTCAAATCCACCATCGTGGACAAAGATGGACACTATTTATTGCTGTAAGGTTCAGTACACAAGCAAGACTTAACTATATTAAATATTTATGCACCTAATATCAGAGCACCTAAATACATCGAAGAAACACTGACTACACTCAAAAGATGACTCCACAGTACTAGTGGGAGACTTCAACACTCCACTCTCAATACTAGACAGATCATCTAGAAAAAAGCTCAGTAAAGATACAGAAGATCTCACTGCCACAATTAACCAACTGAACCTCATTGATATATACAGAACTTTTCACCCATCAGCAGACAACTACACCTTCTTCTCCAGTGCACATGGAACATTCTCCAGAATTGACCATGTGATAGGCCATAATGCAGTGCTTAACAAAATTCATATCATTGAATTACTGCAAAGCATTTTCTCAGATCATAAAGCCATAAAAGGTGAAATCAATAGCAGAAAAATCATAGATAGAAAGTGGAACTCTTGGAAGCTGAACAACATCTTGCTCAAAAAAACATGGGTTATAGAGCAAATCAAGGATGAAATAAAGAAATTCATGGATTCCAATGAGAACAAAAACACTTCCTACCAGAATCTATGGGATACAGCCAAAGCAGTGCTCAGAGGTCTGTTTATCTCCATAAATGCACACATCTGGAAGGAAGAAAGAAACAAAATCAAGGAACTAACCCTACAGCTTGAAAAGGTAGAAAGAGAACAACAGAGGAACCCCTCAGTCACCAGAAGAAACGAGATCATAAAGATTACAGCAGAGCTAAATGAATTAGGGAATAGAAAAACAATTGAAAAAATTGAAAAGACCAAAAGCTGGTTTTTTGAAAAGATCAACAAAATTGACAAACCACTGGCTAAACTTACTAAAGAAAAGCAGGAAACAAAACAAATGACCCAAATTAGAAATGAGAGAGGAGTTGTCACCACAGACGCAACAGAAATCAAAAATATCATAACAGAATACTATGAAAGACTGTACTCTAACAAATGTGAAAAACTAGGGGAAATGGACAAATTCCTTGACTAATACCACCTACCCAAATTATCACAATGTGATGCAGAACAACTTAATAAACCCATCACAAAGGAAGAGATTGAAAAGGTCATCAAAACACTGCCAACCAAGAAAGTCTAGGCCCAGATGGCTTCACTGCAGAATTCTACCAAGCATTTAGAGAAGAGTTATGTCCAACACTACTGAGACTATTTCACAGTATAGAAAGGGATGGAGTACTACCAAACTCATTCTATGAAGCCAGCATAACCCTGATACCTCAGCCAGGGAAAGACCTAACAAAGGAAGAGAAGTACAGACTAATATCACTCATGAATCTAGATGCAAAAATCTTTAACAAAATTCTTGCCAATAGATTACAACAACATATCAAGAAAATAATCCATCATGACCAAGTGGGATTCATACTAGGGATGCAAGGCTGGTTCAACATCAGAATAACAATCAATGTGATTAACCACATAAATAACACAAAAGACAAGGATCACCTGATTTTGTACATTGATGCAGAAAAGGAATTTGATAAAGTCCAACACTCATTCATGCTAAAAACTCTTAGCAAAATGGGCAGAGATGGCAAATTCCTCAACACAATAAAGGACATTTATACAAAGTCAATTGCCCACATCATCCTGAATGGAGAGAGACTGAAAGACTTTCCATTGAGAACAGGAACTAGACAAGGACGCCCACTCTCACCTCTTCTATTCAACACTGTGCTAGAACTTTTAGCCAGAGCAATTAGACAAGACCAAGAAATAAAGGGTATCTGCATCGGCAAAGAGGAAGGTAAAATCTCCCTGTTTGCAGATGATATGATTTTATACGCAGAGAATCCCAAGGAATCTATAAATAAACTACTCAAACTGATAGAAGAGTTCAGCAAGGTCTCAGGATACAAGATAAACATAAGTAAATCAGTAGGATTCCTTTATACCAACAACGAGACTGTTAAGGAAGAAATTATCAAATCTATACCATTTGTGATAGCCCCTAAGAAGATAAAGTACCTAGGAATTAATCTAACCAGAGAAACAACAGACCTTTACAAAGAGAACTACAAGCCCTTACTACAAGAAACTAAGAGAGACTTAGATCAATGGAAAAACCTACCCTGCTCATGGATAGGAAGAATTAACATTGTGAAAATGTCTATCTTACCCAAAGCAATCTATTTATATAATGCAATCTCAATACAAGTTCCAGCATCATTTTTTAATGAGATGGAGAAACAAATCACCAATTTTGTTTGGAAAGGGAAGAAGCCTCAGATAAGTAAGGTACTACTAAAGAAGAAAAACACACTAGGAGGCCTCTCATTACCCAACTTTGGAACATACTACACTGCCACAGTGGTCAAAACAGCCTGGTACTAGTACAAGAACAGACAGATCGATCAATGGAAAAGAACTGAGACCCCAGAGATGACACCATCTGCCTATGAACAGTTGATATTTGACAAAGGCCCTACGACATTAAACTGGGGTAAAAATAGTATCTTCAACAAATGGTGCTGGCAAAATTGGTTATCCATCTGCAATAAACTGAATCAAGATCCATATTTAATACCTTATACAAAAACCAACTCCAACTGGATAAAAGACCTAAATATCAAACCTAAAACGATAAAGCTCATCCAAGGAAAGGTAGGAACAACAATGGAAGTTTTAATACACAATGAGGACAGACTCCAAAATCTGTCAAAGAAACCACAATCAACAGAAGAGAAAATAGATAAATGGGAACTATTAAGAACCAAACACTTTTGCTCATCCAAAGAGTGTATTAATAGAATTAAAAGACCACTCACAGAACGGGAAAAAATATTTGGCAACTCTATGTCAGACCGACGCCTGATCTCCATAATCTATAAGATACTACAAAATATCAATAAAAAGAAGATAAACCATCCAATTAAGCGATGGGCAAAGGAGATGGACAGACATTTCACTAAAGAGGAGATCCAGGCAGCCAAAAAACACATGTGGACACGCTCACGATCTTTAAAGAAATTCAAATCAAGACAACAATGAGATATCATCTCACCCCAACAAGATTGGCCATGATCCAGAAAACACAAAACAACAAATGCTGGAGAGGCTGTGGAGAAAGTGGAACCCTCCTACACTGTTGGCGGGGTTGCAGAATGGTCCAGCCTCTTTGGAAAGCAATCTGGCACTTCCTTAAAAAATGGATATCAATACAGCATTTGCCCCAGTAATTCCACTACTTGGAATATATCCTGCAGAATCAAGGCCTTTCACACCAACGGACACATGCACCAGAATGTTTATCACAGCACAGTCCACGATAGCAAAAAGATGGAATCAACCCAGATGGCCAACAACAGAAGAACGGATAGGTAAACTATGGTACATATACTCAATGGAGCACTACGCAATGATAAAGAATAACGATGATTCCAGGAAACATCTCGTAACCTGGTTTCAACTGGGAGACATTACGTTGAGTGAAAGTAGTCAGCGACAAAAGGACAAATATTGTATGACACCTCTACGATAAGATCTCAAAAACAGACTTGTGTATAGAAGAAAAGACTCTTTGACAGCTGCAAGAGAGGGGAGGGAGTTAGGGGGGAGGGAGGGAAGGTTTAGATTAGATAGTTGCTAGAAATCTAGTTGGGAGAAAGTGGTGATAGCACACATTAGAAACAAGAACAATATTAAGTGGAGTTCAGTATAACTTGAGTACTCCTTCCATCTTAATCCAATATTGCAAGGATAGAGTAGCTGGGGCAGGGGACCGGGGACCATGCTCTCAGGCTAAATTGAGGCCAATTGGCACAACCAGTATTTTGCTAGGAGGGCTCTCTGCACCCCACATTGGTGAGTGGAGTCTGGGGTCTTAAAAGCTGTCATCTGAGGACACAGCAACTGGTCCCAACTCCACAGGAACGGATGCTCACTGAGGACCAAAATGAAATGCAGTAAAGACAACCTAGAAGATAGAGAGACCCACATGAGTGGGTGTCTACATCAACTTGGGACCAGAAGAACCAAATGGTGCCTGGCCACCACCAGTGATAGCTGCGATGGAGCTCATTAGGTTGAGTCTCACTGACAACACAAGAATAAAAAGAGGTGCATCCTGAGATCTCCACTAAAAGACCTCAATTGATAGTCCAGTGGTTTTGGGGTTCCCCTGGGAGCATGGCC
Organism: Heterohyrax brucei; assembly: GCA_028571685.1. NCBI lineage: Eukaryota > Metazoa > Chordata > Mammalia > Hyracoidea > Procaviidae > Heterohyrax > Heterohyrax brucei. Next base: position 68,789,616 of record CM053141.1, on the reverse strand, counting down.
CCTGGCCCTGATGCTGCCCTTGCCCATAAATCATAACGAAGGTCCACTCTTTGGACAGGAATGGATTGGACTTGGCAATGCAGAGTGACCATATATTGGATGCACTTTATGGTTCTATACATCTATAGGATATCATCCTGCTGACCTCTGGCTGGAGGAAGGAAAGTGGGTGGAGAGGAGGGGAAAGGAGGCTGTTGGGAGGATGAGACATGCATGGAGCAAAGAGGAGTAGTGTTCCGTCACTGGATAGGGCGAGCAGTGGAAGCTGCATATAGGTGGGTATGTAAATTTATACGGAATGTACATTTTCAGTCATATTAAAAAAAAAAGAATGATATTGGGGGACAGAGTCAAGATGGTGGACTAAACACATGTCTCCCTATATCCCTCTGGAAACCAAGGCCTGAATTCAAAATTAAACAGCCTTCTGGACACCTAGTGAGCCCTAGGACACAGCATAGGGCTGTATATTTGGTCTACATTTGCTGAGCATACAACTTCTTCTTTTGCCAACACCTGCCCTTATTGAGTCCCAGCTCACATGGAGTGAAGGTAAGTTGACATTTTAATTTTTTTCTCTGTCTAGGTCGATGGGAGGGGCTGAGGTTTGACTGGCAGCAAGGCTCAGATGCACTGCTGATAAGACCAGTGAGTAGAGTTGCCACATTTTGAGAGACTGGCCTTGGAATCAGTGCAGCTCAGCACATCCAAACTCTCTCTCTCTCAGAACTTCTGCATCTCTGCCACTGAATAGCCTTTTCCAAGATGGGCAGGGGAGCTTGTGCAGGACATCATCTTGATCCACTGGGAGGAGAGTTTCCTATACGGAGGCCTCAACTGGACCTAATTCCCAGGCTGGGAGGCAGTACCTGCCTGGAGAGCTCTTTTCCAGCAGTAAAGCAATCGTTGATATAGAAGTGCCTACTTTGCCAGCTAGTAAGAGGGACTTGCACACCTGAAAGCATGACTAATTTTGGAAGCTGTCTGATGCCTGTTAACTTATAATAGAGAAATAACTGTGGCACATCTGGATGGCTTTTCTTCCAGCCTTTACTGTCTAACTTTGTAGAGTCAGCTGATGGTTCCCCAGTGATGCTATAAGTGGGGCTGTGTCTTAGCCAATCAGGAGGTGGAGCCTGCTACCCCAGAGATTCCACTGAGCCAAGTCACTGTAGGACATAGAGGTGTCTAGTGATCAACTTCCTTTTCAGACAGTGCTTGAAGCCTGTTAGAGGAAACAGATCATAAAGATTAGAGCAGAACTGAACAAATTAGAGAATAGACGAACAACTGAAAAAATTGAAAACACCAAAAGCTGGTTTTTTAAAAAGATCAATAAAATGGACAAACCATGGGCTACACTTACTAAAGAAAAACAGGAAAGGAAACAACCCAAATAAGAAATGAGAGGGGAGTTGTCACAACAGATCCATCAGAAATCCAAAGTATCATAACAGAATACTATGAAAGACTGCACACTAACAAACTTGAAAACCTAAGGGAAATCGACAAATTCTTTGATTCATAACCCCTACCAAAATTATCATAAGGTGAAGCAAAACAACTTAGTATACCCATCACAAAGGAAGAGATTGAAAAAGTCATTGAAAAACTACCAACCAAAAAAAGCCAGGGCCCAAATGGCTTCACCACAGAATTCTACCAAGCTTTTAGAGAGGAGTTAACTACAATACTAATGAGACTATTTCACAGCATAGAAAGGGATGGAGTACTCCCTAATTCATTCTATGAAGCCGGCATAACTGTGGTACCAAAGCCAGGAAAAGACCCAACAAAAAAGGAGAACAACACACCAATATCATTCATGAATCTAGATGCAAAAATCTTCAACAAAATTCTTACCAATAGAATACAACAACATATTAAAAAATCATACCAGGGATGCAAGGCCAGTTCAACATCAGAAAAACAATTAATGTGATCAACCACATAGATAATGCAAAATACAAGAATCACCTTATTTTGTCTATTGATGCAGAAAAGGCATTTGATAAAGTCCAATGCCCTTTAATGCTAAAAGCTCTCAGTTAAATAGGAATAGAAAGCAAATTCCTCAATGCAATAAGTGCCATTTACAGAAAGCCAACTGCCTACATCATCCTGAATGGAGACGGACTAAAACAATTCCCCTTGAGAACAGGAACTAGCCAATGATGCCCACTCTCACCTCTCCTATTCAACATTGTACTACAAGTTTTAGCCAGAGCAATTAGACAAGACTAAAAAATAAAGGGCATCTGCATCAGCAAAAAGGAAGTAAAAAATCTCCCTATTTGCAGATGATATGATTGTATATGCAGAGAATCCAAAAGAATCCGGAAGTAAACTCCTCAAAGTGATAGATGAGTTCAGCAAAGTGTTTGGATAAGTAAGCCAGTAGAATTCCTGTATACCAACAATGAGATTATCAAGGAAGAAATCACCAAATCAATACCATTTACTATAGCCCCTAAGAAGATAAAATACCTAGTAATAAAAACTACCAACCAAAGAAATAACTGACCATTACAAAGAGAACAAGACCTTACTACAAGAAATTAAGAGAGACTTGCATAAATGGAGAATCCTACCCTGCTCATGGATAGGAAGATTTAACACTGTGAAAACGTCTATTTTACCGAAAGCAATTTACTTATATAATGCAACCCCAGTACAAATTCCTGTGACTTTTTTAATGAGATGGAGAAACAAATCACCAAATTTGTTTGGAAAGGGAAGAAACTTGGATAAGCAAAACACTTCTCAAGAAGAAGAACACACTGGGAGGCCTCTCACTACCTGACTGTAGAAACAATTACACTTCCACAGTGGTCAAAACAGCCTGGCAGTGCTACAAAAAGAGACAGATAGATCAATGGAACAGAATTGAGACCCCAGAGATGGCAGCATCCTCCTATGAACAGTTGATATTCAACAAAGCCCCTAAGACATTAAACTGGGGTAAAAACAATCTCTTCAACAAATGGTGCTGGAAAAATCGGATATCCATCTGTAATAAATCAAAACAAGACCCATGTCTCACACCTTAATACAAAAAACCAACTCAAACTGGATAAAAGGCCTAAATACCAAATCCAAAACCATAAAGCTCATTCAAGAAAAATTAGGATCAACAACAGAAATTTTAGTACACAACATACACAGATTTCAAACTGACAAACAAACCACAATCAACAGAACAGAAAATAGATAAATGGGAACTACTAAGAATCAAACACTTTTGCTCATCCAAAGACTTTATCAATAGAATTAAAAGACCACATATGAAATGGGAAAAAATACTGACAACTGTATGTCAGACTGATCACTGATCTCCATAATCTATAAGGAACTACAAAAATATCAATAAGAAAAGATAAATCATCCAGTTAAGCAATGGGCAAAGGAGATGGAAGGACACTTTAAAGAGGAGATCCAAGCAGCCAAACAACACATGCAGACATGCTTACAATCATTAGCCATTAAATAAATTGAAATCAAAACCAAGACGAGATACCATCTTACCCCAACTAGGTTGGCTATGATCCAAAAAATGCAAAACAACAAATGCTGGAGAGGCTGTGGAGAAGTCAGAATTCTACTACACTGTTAGTGGGATTGCAAAATGGCGCAACCTCTTTGGAAAGCAATTTGGTACATCCTTAAAAAGATGAATACTCTGGGGATCAGTTCTACCCTGGCCCCTGGGCTCGCCATGAGTTGGATCCGACTCGACGGCACTTGGCTTGGCTAAAAAGATGGAAATAGATATACCATTTGACCCAGTAATTCCACTGCTTGGAATATATCCAGCAGAATCAAGGTGATTCACACCAACTGATACATGCACACAAATGTTTATCACAGCACGGTCTACAGTAGCAAAAAGATGGCCAACCCAGATGCCCAACAACAAAGGAATGGATAGGTCAACTATGGTATATATACTCAGTGGAACACTATGCAATGATAAAGAACAATGATGGTAGCAGGAAACATCTTATAACCTGATTTCAATTGGAGGACATTATGTTGAGTGAAAGTGGTCAGCAACAAAAGGAGAAATATTGTATGAGACCCCTACAATAAGAACTTAAAAACAGACTCATGCATAGGAGAAAAGTCTCTGCAGGCCGAAGTCAAGATAGTGGACTAAACACATGTCTCCCTAAGACCCTCTGGAAACCAAGACCTGAACTGATAATTAAATGGAGCCTTCTGGACACATAGTGAGCCCTAGGATATGGCATAGGGCTGTTAATTTGGACATTGCCTACACTGAACACAAAACCTCCTGTCTTTCAGTGACCCCACTCTCAGTGAGTGTGGGCTTGCACGGACCGAAGGTAACTCACCATTTCGACTTTTTTTTCTCTGTCTTGGCTGGTGGGTGGAGCTGGGACTTGACTAGACACTGTTCTTGGATGCACTGCTGGTGGTATTGGCAAGCGCAATTGCCATGTTCCGAGAGCCTGGCTTTGGACTCTGTGCATCTCGGCTCCTTTGGCCTATCTTTCTACCTCCGCCATGTGTTAGCCATATGGATGCAGTGACAAGCTTGTGACGGACATCATCTTGATCCATTGAGAGACAGAGATGCCAAGAAGGAGGCCTCGGCTGGACTTTGTTCCTAGGCCAGGAGTTGGTGCCTGCCAGGGTAGAGTGCTTTTCCAGCAGAGAGGCGGTGTTTTGCACAGTACTGCATGAGGCTGGGGCCTGGCAACAGAGGCTGTGGACTCTGGGCATCTCAGCACTTTTGGCCTCTCTTTCTGCCAGTAGCATGGTCCCAGCCGGGTGGCAAGCTTGTGTGGGATGCCATCTTGTTCTGCTGGGAGACAAGTATACCCATACAGAAGCCTTAGCTGAACCTCATTCCTGGGCTGGGAGGCAGTGCCTGCCCAGAAGAGAGTATTTTTCCAGCAGAAAAGCAGAATTCTACATAGCATTGCCTACAGCTGAAGCCCAACAGCAAAGGCCAGCAGGGCAGTAGCCTTTCTGTATTTTGAACTAGTTTATAACATCTGGGGTTCAATACAGAGGTGCTTACTTTTTCAGCTGGGAAGAGGGACCTATACACCTGAAAACCTGACTGACTTTGGAAGTTGTCAGATACCTTTTACTTCTCATTTTAAGACGGCCTAGAGAAACACTGTGGTCCATCCTCACAGCATCTCTCCCAGCCTCTACTGACCCACAAAAAGCCCCAAAAGCAACAAACTCTGGAGAAGGCTGTGACTAAGAAATCACCCATGGCATCAGAAGACCCCCCCCAAAAAACCACCTCAGAATTTCCCAGACAAAGAAGCTTTTCTGAAACTATCAGAAGGTGAATATAAAAGGATTATATAGAGAGCCTTCCTAGGCCTTATACAAGATGCAGCAGAGCAAAATGAAAAATTACGCAAGCTTTTCGATCTGATGGAATACCAGTACTCTGAAATCCAACAGAACAAGAACAAAATCAAAGACATAGAAACTTCAATTCAAAGCCAAGAAAACAGAAAGGAATGAATGGAAAGTAGACTTTCTGATTTGGAAGACAGAGCTCCTGACTCCAGCATCTGTGAGGAGAAATCAGGAAAAAGAAGAAAAGACTCTCTGATGGCTGCAAGGGTGGGGAGAGAGGGAAACAGGGGGTGAGGTATAGATTAGATAGTTGATAGAAATTCAGTTGGGTAAAGTCTGTGACAGCACACATTAGAAAGAAGATCAATATTAACTGGACTTCAACATAACATGATTACTCCTCCCATCTTAACTCAATATTGCAAGAACAGAGTAGCTGGGGTGGGGGGCTGGGAACAATGCTCTCAGGGGAAGTCAAGGCCAATTGGCACAACTAGCATTTTGTTAAGAGAATCTTCTGCACCCCAAATTGGTGAGCAGTGTCTGGGGTCTTAAAAGCTGCTAAGCTGCCATCTGAGGTACACCAAATGGTCCCAACTCAGCAGGAATGGATAATCTCCAAGGACCAAAATGACATGGGACAAAGAGAAACCAGAAGACAGAGAGATACCCACATGAGTATGTGACTACATTGACATGTGACTGGAAGAACCGGATGGTGCCTGGATACCACCAGTGATAGCTGTGATGGAGCTTACAACGTTGAGTCTCATAGGCAACATGAAAATAAAAGGAGTGCCCTCTGAGGTCTCCACTAAAAGACCACAGATGATGGTCCAGGGGCCTCAGAGTTCCCCGGGGAGCATGGCCCCTGGCCCTGATGCTGCCTCTGTCTATAAATCATAATGGAGGTCAACTATTTGGGCAGAATTGGATTGGAGTTGGTGACACTGAGTGACCACATCAGGTGTGCACTTTATAGTTTTATGCATCTATAGGATGTCATCCAGCTGATGTTTTACTGCATGCAGGGGAGAGGGTGGAGAAGAGGGGATAAGAGATTGTTAGGAGGGTATGACATGTACAGAATGGAGAAGAAGAGTGTTCTGTCACGAGGCTGGGAGAGCAGTGGGAGCCCCTCACTGGCAGCTATGCAAGTCTATATGGGATTGTATATTCTCACTCAATCATAAAAAAAAAAAAAACAGAATTGAGAACCCAGATTTAAATCCAAAAAAAAAAAAAAAAGAACAACATTGGCCACTGGTTTTGCATAAATGTCCTTTATTATATTGAGGAATTCCCCTTCTATAACTATTTTATTGAGGATTTTTTTCAGAAATGGATATTGGACTTTGTTGAATGCCTTTGATTGAGATGCATTGATTGAGATGATCATGTGATTCTTTTATTAATATAGTGAATTATGTTAATTAATTTTCTAATGCTGAACCATCTTCATATACCTGGAATGAATCTTGCTTGGTCATGGTGTGTTTGGAAATAAAAAAATATTAATTGAAACTTAAAACTCAAAAATGAACAAAACAAGGAATTAAAGCTGAAGAAAAATTTGGAGAAGTAGAAGATAGAGGTGTAGAAATTATCCCAAGTGCAACAGAAAAGGTAAATGTGTGGCAAATATGAGTGATTAAATGAAAATGAACTGAGAAGGTCTAACATACTTTTAGACTAAAAAACCAAATCCTTTGCAGTTGAGTCAGTTCTGACTCATAGTGACCATATATCGGACAGAGTAGGACTGCCCCATAGATTTTCCAAGGAATACCTGGTGGATTTGAACTGCTGACCTTTTGGTTAGCACTGTTGCACTTAACCACTACATCTCCAGAATTTCTAACATATTTTTAGAGTATAAGGACATAATAGAGAGAATGTAGAAGAGACTTTTTTTTATTGTTAATTAAGTGGATATATACAGTCCAAATTAATTTATTATGCCCACCTGTCAGCAGCTCCCTCTGCTCACCTCACCCCATGACAGCACACTCCTCCTTTTCATTCTATACTTGTCGTATCATCTTAACAAGCTCCTATCCCATCCTCTGCACCCTCTTCTCTCCCATCTAGAAAGAGACTAGTAGGACAGCATCCTGTAAACGCACAAAGCCATAAAGTACACACACTATATGGTTACATTATGTTCCCGAGTCCAGTCCATTTTTGCCCAAAAAGTTGACCTCAGTAATGTTTGAAGCAGCAGGTCTAGGGGCCATGCTCCCAGGGGATCCCCCAGGTGATGAAGAGACAGTATTTTAAAAGCTGAGATGTTTTTCAGAATAATTGAAAGTCTCCAATCTTCAGATCTTGAATCCCAAGAAGAATCAAGGAAAAAAAGAAAAAGGAAAGAAATTCACATATAAATATAAAAGAGTAACTCCGCAGAACACCAAAAAAGAATAATAATAATAATAAAAGATATTAAAACCATCAGAAAGAAAGATGAAGCCACTTTGGGACAGTTTGGAATTTCTTCAAAACGTTAAATATAGATTTAACATATGACCTAGAAATTCCACTTCCAGATATATATTAAAGAGAATTGAAAACATATATTCACACAAAACTTGTACAAGAATGCTATGTTATTCATAACAGCTCAACAAAGTAGAAAAAATTCAACTGCTCATCAATTGATGAATGGATAAACAAAATGTGGAATGTCTATACAATGGAATATTATTCAGCTGTAAAAAGGAATGAAGTACTGACACATGCTACAAAATAGATAAAACTGGAAAACATTAGACTAAGTGAAATAAACCAGACATAAAAGGCCAAATACTGCATGATTATATTCATATGAAGTGTTCAGAATAGGCAAATCCATAAAGCAGATTAATGATTGCCAGGGACTGGAGGAGGAAAGGGCAGTTAGGAATGATTGTTGATGTGCATGAAGTTTCCTTTGGTGTGATCAAAATGTTTTAAAATTAGAGATGATGGTTTCACAACTCTGAACATACTTTAAATGACTAAATTATATACTTAAAAATGCAGATTTTATGAAATGTGAATTATATCTCAATATAACTTTCTTTTTCTTTCTTTTTTTTTTTTTTGAAAAAGCAATGTGAAAAGACAGATTACCTTCAGAGGACCAATAGCATGACAACCAACTTTCAGCATCAATAATGGATGTGAGAATACAGAATAGTATTTGCAGTGCTTCGGAAAAAAGTAAATGCCAAAACTATAATCAAATTTTATGTTTTGAGAGTAAAGTACCCTGAGTGAGAGACTTTACTGCCACTAGATTCTTACTAAACAATATTCTAAAGAATGTTCTTTTATGTATGAAAGACCTGAAATGCAGAGAAGGAACAATGAACAAGGGTACTGTTAAGTATATGGGTAAAGTCAAGCAAATTTTATCTGGATAAAACAATAAGGACAATGTCTACAGTATGGGGAAGAAAAATGTTCGTGACAAGAAAAAATATGAAATAATAAAAGGAAAAAGAAAATCCAAAAGAAAGAAGGCAAGTTTGGGGGAGATGGGCTACGAAAAAAACAAAAAAAGTGAAATAAATCAAAGACACATAATCCAATGGTAACAATAAATCCAAATATAACTTTAATCACAATAAATTGAGATGATCTATAATGCGTATATGCGTATATGTGTACACTGGGAATTTAGGTCAAGATAAATTATGTCTTTCGAGCATTGACTGAATAACACAACATTAGATAATATGCTGTGTGCAATTACTTTCCCTTTGCACACTATTTAGAAGCGATAAACTTAAAACAAGGAGACAGAAAGACCGTCAACAGATGAAAAAGTGAATTATAAGCAAAAGAAATGATACGCTGAAGAAGAAATATTATTATCAGAAAAAAAAGACTCAAGGAAAAAAGTACTACTAGAGCTAAAAATGGTCACTACATCATCATAAAAGATCTAAATCATCAGAAAGCCAAAACAATTCTAAATTGGGTTATAAAAAAAATCTGTTATTACATAAAGGAAATTTCTATAAATGTACAAACAAAAATTGAAAAGTCAACAACCACAGTGAGAGATGCTAAGGCATTTCTCTCAGCAATTAATAGATTAAAGGATAAAGAAGTTTTGAACAGCATAAAAAGTAAAAACTTGATCTTATGTACATATATAACTATTTGCACCAACAAACTGGTAAAATACATTTTCTTTAAGTATGTATGTAGCGTGTTTAAAAATTAACCATATTCTAGGCTATAAAATCAGCCTCAACAAATTTCAAAGGAAGTAGGGCACAATCCCTAATCACAACAAAATTAATGTAGAAGTTTATATCAAAAGAAAAGAGAAAAGAATCATGTATTTGGAAAGTTTAAAGCTTCCTTTATAATCTAACATCAAAAAAGAAATCATAAAGAAAATGAGAAAATATTGAGAACCAAGTGACAACAAAAATATATTCATCTAAATTTATGTACTGCATGTAAAGCTGTACTTAGAAGGGACAGTATAACTTCAAATAATTACATAAGAAAAGAAGAAAAGCTCAAAATGAGTAAGCTGGACATCACCTTTAGAAGTTAGAGAGGAAATGCAAAGTGAAACTAGCTAGAGAAGAGGGAAAGAAGAATTAAGCTAAGAAGAACAAAAAAAAATTGTACACAAAAATGAAGTATACCAGACCAACAAAGCTTGAATTGTCTCCTTCAAAAAAATTAATCAAATGGACAAGCTTCTCACAAGATAGTTCAAGAATTAAAAAAAGATACAAATGAACAAATAAGAATGAAAAGAGCAGCATAATTGTAGTGCTGAAGAAATTTAACAGATAAAAAGAGCATATTATGAACAACTGTAAAACGATACATATGTACTGAGTATTAGAGAAACAAAACTTTTAAAAACTGACTCAAGAAGTAGAAAATCTGAATAGTCCTATAATAACTTAAAAACTGGATTAGTAATTTAAAATCTCTCTCACACAGAAACAAAGAAATCAAAACAAAACATAAAAAGAACCATCAGGCTTATATGACTTAAAAGAACATTCAAGCAACAATTTAGCTGAAATTCTTTTTCAGAATAGAAGGGATGCCTTTCTAATTCATTTTATGAGCCTAGAACAATTTGTATACCCAAACCATGAAAGAACAAGATGAAAAAGAAAAACAAAGAGCTTAATCTTACTCTTGAGCCTAGATGAAAAATTTCTTAATAAATATTAGCAAACTGAATCAGTTATGTATAGAAAAGTGGGATTTATTCCACAAATTGTGGGTTGTTTTAACATAATGAAATCAACTTACGTAAATCAACACATTAATAGATCAAAAGAGAAAATTATCTCATTATACCAACAGACACAGAAAAAATATTTGTTATACTTCATCATCAATTCATGTCTTTTTAAAAAAGATACCTAGAAATACAAGGGGACTTACCCAACCTGGAAAACACTATATACAAAAATTCCTATAAAAAACATAATTTAAAGGAAAACATCTAAGATGCAGAAAAATAAAGGAGATTCGCTTAACATACAAAATTTTACTGGAAATTCTAGCCAATGCAGTAGTAAACAAATAAAACATTATTTACCCATCCACGGTTTGAAATTTTAAGTTAAAAAAAGCTTTGAAAATAGAAAAGGATCTACAGATTGATTACTAGAATTAATAAGTGAGTGTTGTAGAAAGACTGGATGCAAGCACATTCGCTACACCATCAATTGTTGTTAGGTGTTGTCTAGCTAGCTTCAACTCTTAGCAACCCTGTGTATAACAGAATGAAACACTGCCTGATCCTATGCCATTCTTACAAATATCACTGTGTTTGAGTCCGTTGCGTGAATCCATATCACTGGGGGTTTTCCTCTTTATCACTGACCCTCTGCTTTACCAAGTGTGATGTCCTTCTCCAGGGACTGGTTCCTCCTGAAAACACGTCCACAGTATGTAAAACAAAAGCAAAATACTCTTACAACTAGACCAACAAGCAACTCCATAATAAACTGAGAAAAAATTGAAGTTGTCAAGAATTTTCTTTTACTTGGATCCACAATCAACGCTCGTGGAATCAGCAGTCAAGAAAACAAACAACGCATTGCAGTGGGCAAATCTACTGCAAAAGACCTTTTAAAGTGTTCAAACACAAAGATGTCACATAAAGGTCTGTTTTAGTTCTGTAGTGCTACTCTAACAGAAACGGCTTTAAGTGGATGGCTTTAACAAACAGGAATTTATTGTCTCACAGTTTAGGAAGCCAGACCTCTGAACTCACGGTGGCAGCTCCAGAGGAAGGCTTTCTTTCTGTCTCTGTTAGTTCTGGAGAAAGATCCTTGTCAGTAGTCTTCCACAGGGGAGCAGAGGGACTCTGGACCCAAAGAGTATGTGCTTCTGTCTCTTCTTGTTTGGTGGTAACTTAGACTCTCTGCTCATGATCTTTTTTGTATCTCAAAGTAGACTAATTCTGTTCTGTTGTACACAGCACTACTATGAGCTGGAATCGACTTGATGGCACCTAACAACAACAGATTAATTCAAGATACAACCTAATTTTATAGATTGAGTCCTGCCTTATTAACGTCATAGAGGTAGGATTTATAACGCAAAGGAAAATCACATCCAATGACAAAATAGTAGACAGTCACAGGATACCAGAAATCGTGGTATTGGGGAGACACAATTTGATCCATAGCATTACTAAGGTGAGCTTGACCCAAGCCACAGGATTTTCAATTGCCTTATAGGTATGCAAAACCTGGACAATGAATAAAGAAGATCAAAGAATAATTGATTTCTTTGAATTATGGCACTGGCGAAGGATATTGAATATACCATGGACTTTTACTTGGATCTTTTTACTTGTAAATTAAAATAAGTATAGCTAGAATGCTCCTTGTGGAAAGGTGGATGGCAAACCCTATCAATATTCAGAAAAAAAGTATATTTGTTAAAAAATAAGATTCATAGAAACAATCTTATATATATATATATGAACAAAACTAACAAGAAAATACGAAAGGTTTTTGTGGAGGAAATAACTAGAACTTCATTGAAAACAGTTAAAGAAGACCCGGATAAATGGAGCCATTTAGCAAGTTTTGTTAATGGAAAGATGCCACAGCTTAAAGATTGATAAGATAAGAAGCCAGTAGAATTCCAATCAATATCTTCTCAGGGATTTTCCTAGAACTTGATAAATTGATTCTTAAATTTTAACAGAAAAGTAGAAGTCCCAGAATAGCCAATACTCCTTGACAGAAGAATAGAATTTAGAGGATATACCCTATTCGATATCAAGACATTTTGAATTATAGCAACTAAACCAGTATGAAATTGATGCTGGAACAAAGCAATGGGACAGAATGTGGTTTGTTGCTATTGAGTCACCTTCAACTTACCTACAAAAGAACAAAACACACCACCTCACTGGTACGTTTGAGTCCACTGTTGTGGCTATTCTATCAGTCCTTCTTACTGAGGGTCTCCCTCATTTTTGCTGACCCTCTACTTTACCAAACATGATGTTCTTCTCCAGCAACTGGTCTTTCTTGATGGCATGTCCAAAGTAAGCTAAAGTATAGAGGGCCTCAAACAAAGTTTCTGATGTACTTGTTTGGAAACTTGAATTAAGACAGGGTAGCCACTGCAAATAACTGGGGTAAGAAATAAATGGTATGGAGAAAATTGGTTCTACATACGGCTAATCCTGAGGTTGCATCCCTTCTGTGACATACAGAGCCCTAGTGGCATAGTGGTTAATAGCTCAGTTGCTAACTTAAAGGTGACAGTTTTCAGCCACCAGCTGTTGCTTAGAAACCATGTAGAGCAGTTGTGATCTGAACAACAGGGTTGCTAGAACTGACTTGACAGCAACGGGTGTGTTTGCTTTGGGTTTTTATACCATACATGAGTATCAAGCACAGCTGGAATAAACACTTAAATATAAAAGGCAAAGATATGAAACTTTTAAGAGACAAATTAGAAGACATTTTATATTCTAAGGGTAAGCTAGAATTTCTTTAAGCAAAATAAAAAAAACAAAGAAAAAACTGAAAAATGCAATTCTATTGAACATAAGAATGTTTGCCACCAAAAGGCACCATGTTAAGACTGAAAAGAGAATTTATAAAGAAGGAAGAAAACATTTTTAACACATAAAATCAGCAGTTAACTAAAGACTAGTATCCAGAGTATATTAAAAATTCCTACAAGTCAATAATAAAAAGACAATCCAATAGAAAAGTAGTCCACAAAAGATACACCATGAAAGAAGAGTTTAGTTTCATTAACACTCATCTTTTTTTTAGTAATCAGGGAGGTACATATTCAAATTGCAATTTTATATCCACCAGATGGAAAAAAACTTTTAATTGTGATAAGTTCAGGGGTTGACAAGGATATGGAGCAATGAGACCTCTAATCCATTGTTGGTAGGAATGTAACTTGATATAAATGGCTTGGAA